>CM069146.1:44428207-44923207 GCA_035221665.1 Okamejei kenojei
AGAGTAGTCTGACTGAGGAGTACAATTACATAGTTCCTTGAAAGTGGTGTTGTGGGTAGATAGGATGGTGAAAGCTTTTGGCACGTTGCTCTTCAACAGTGAGAAAATTGAATAGAAAAGTTGGGAAATTATGTTGCAGTTGTACTAGATGTTGGTGAGGCTGTACCAGGAGTATTGCATTCAGTTCTGGTCACCCTGCTATATGAAAAATGCCATGAAGATGTTGTCAGGACGTATGAAGATGTTGTCAGGACTTGAGGGCCTAAATTATAATGGGAGGTCGGGCAGGTTTCGACTTTATCCCTTGGAGTGCAGGAGGCTGAGAGGTGACCGTTCAGCAGTGTATAAAATCAGAAGGGGAATAGATAGGGTGAATGCACCAAATAAAATTACCTGTGACCTAATTCAATGGCAGAACCTGCTTATGAAGTTGAATGGCCTGTTCCTACTCCTAATTTTTAAGTTTATTGGAACAGTTTGCAAGGTGGATAGATTAAGGAAGAATATGGAGAGGGCCTTGAAATGACTGGTGAAAAGTGGATAGGGTTGTTACTGAAAGAATGAAGATACTAAATGATCATCTAACTTATATGATATTGTCTGTGTTGAGAAAATACAGCGAGTGGCAGATACTTCAGCAATTGAAGTTCATTGGGGTGAGAAAAAACTCTGAATGTTGTCACCTTGCATTTAAAAAATAATAACTCGCTAATTTTTGATTATCAGACAATATATTGAAAGGGTTCATAATACCTCCCACTCAAATTTCCTGTCTGACACTCTTAGGGATGGCCTTTAATATCCAGATGGTAAAGATGAAAGCGTACTGTGGAGATCAAGTCCCGGCCACGAGTGGAGATTTTATGGTGCAAGGATATAATTAAGTAGTTATTAGCCTTGTTACATGCTGCACTCTGTACGCAGCTTGCACTAAGTTCAATTTTGGTTCATAAGATAAATGTCTTCAGTCACACCATACACAATCCCTAGTGTTGTCATCACCAACAGCACTTAAGGTAAAGGACTGTAAATCATAAATTGTCAAAAGTAAAGGGTGAAAATGTTAGCAAGGGTTCTTTGTGCTATTTTAATTTCCAAGTGATGTTGATGGTGACAAAAGAGCTTTTAACAATTGATAAATGATTTGGAGGAAGCATCTGCTGCTCTTAACAGTTGATGAGCAAAAAAAGGCATAACATTACCTCTGGACTTTTGTGTCTGATTCTGGTTTATATTTTGTGTACTGTGAAGCATCATCTGCTGTTTTCCATCTGCAGTTTTAATGAATAAAAGGTAAATAAATGGATGAGAGCATTTTCAGTCCTCTGTAGACACTTAATGTTCTGACTATCCATCTTTTTTTCCTCCTTTACCCTGCATTACTTTCACCATGTTGTCAACCAACAGTGCCTTAGAGACAACAATCAGGCAATTAAAGCCAAATGTGTCAGGGTTGTGCCCCTGCCAAACTGAATCGTACATTTTCAGTTGGCAGCTGTTTGAATAAGGGCCTCTCTTGAGGGATTTCTGCGCAGTGGTTTACCTGCTGGTTGACATGAACTATACTGCAGTTTGAAATGACAGTGGTAACATATGATGAGAAAATGATTGGAAATATGTGCATGAAACTGAAACCTGGCTTTTGCATTGTGCTCATCGTTTCTAATGCAATGGCTGCTTTATCAGTTTGCGTGAAAACACTGTCATTGAGGCGAATTATTCTTAAGTTTCTTGATACCACTCATCATAAATTAGTGTGATTCCATTGTTTCGAGGTATGATTAAAAATATTTAACATTTCTAAAGCAACAAAATAATGTTTCATCACCTCACAGATCATTGACCATTAAGTGTGAGAAAGAGATGTTGGTCTGATCAATAGATAGGATTATATAATAGTCACAATGTTATTATGTACAATAAAAAGAGAATGGAGTGTGAGAAGATGAAACTTTGTCCTTCAGCATCAATGATATTTCCTCCTCTGTGTCACTCAGCTGGCTTACTGTTGGTTGTTGTGGAATCCCAGTGAAAATATCCAGGACCCATGTGCTTCCTCCAGTGTGCTGTTTTGAGATACTGCCAGTTCCCTGAATCTAGGATCTTTATGACATAGAGGATTGCTACTGAAGCAAAATCCATTTGCCATGGCGTGAAATTGTCTCTATGGAGTTTAGGACACATCAAATCACTGTTATAATGTGTTATCAGTTCAAAATGCAAAGAAAAAAACCTGCGGAGAATATAGATGCAGAGTGAGTGAGGCGTTGATTTATTTGATGCTATTTACATGAATTCTAAGTGCTTTGCAGCCAATTAAATTTTTTTTGCCAGGCAGTTTGCCCTCAAGCAACAATGTAGTAATGACCAGATCGCTTTTCCATTGTAAATATTGTTTAAGAGGGAGACTTGAAAAGGACATTGGGAATAACTTCTGTGCTGATTTTCAAGAGTGTTTTGGCTCTTTGACACATGTTTGTATGCACAATTGGGGGTCTCTCAAAAGGCAGCACCTCCAAACCTGCAGCCCCATCTCAGCACTGAAGGGTCAGAATGGATTTTGTGCTTAAGTCCCTGGAGTTTTCTAACCCGAGGCTACTGTGCTCCCAACTCCACCACAGCTGATAATGTGAATCATAAATCATTGGTAAATCTTAATTATATATTGTGTTTACATTTCAAAAATTGAAGGATAAAAAGTGTTTAATGATATTCACTCAGCTGGTATTTATTTTGAAGTACCAGTCTTTTTGTAGAAAGAAATACTTTGTTATGCAAGGAAGCCTGATTTTAAATATACTGATAATTGCTCAGTAAACTTTGTGACTTAGGATGTTCCCTATTAACTGAGTTAATAACTGATTAATTTTTAAACTAATGGCAGAATTCTGTTATTGTCCTGATAAATATATTGTGTTTTATTATTGATCTATTTGTTACAGCATGCAGGGGAAATGAGGCTTTTTTTCAGATGAACCAAAAGCTTTTTGTGATATGCAATGTTACAAAGGCGGCATGGTGGCGCAGAGGTAGAGTTGCTGCCTTACAGCGCTTGCAACACCAGAGACCCGGGTTCGATCCCGACTACGGGTACTGTCTGTACGGAGTTTGTACGTTCTCCCTGTGATCTGCCTGGGGTTTCTCTGAGATCCTCTGTTTCCTCCGACACTCCAAAGACATGCAGGTTTGTAGGTTAATTGGCTTGGTATAAGTGGAAGTTGTTCCTAGTGTGTATTAATGTGCGGGCATCGTTAGTCGGCGCGGACTCAGTGGGCCGAAGGGCCTGTTTCCGCGCCGTGTCTCTAAAGTAAACCAAAAGCTAAACAAAATGCCAATGACATGCGAGGTGTCACTATTGGAATCATACAGATGATGCTTAGTCACAATATTGTTATTCTTAAAGATGATAACATTGCCTTTCAAAACAAGTTGAAGTTTTTCGAAGCATCTTGATCCACTCTTCCATCCAATATTGTTGTATTACTAACCATAATAAACAGTACTGTTCACCAAGATTCACAAGGTATTTATTGCTCAGGTTTGCAACACCATGGAACCTATGATATTTTTGTATGGAGGAGAAAATAATCTGTGCAGGGTTAGTTAGTCCTGTGATCAACAACCATTTCAGTAAGCGGTGAATTAGTCAGAGTTAAACTATCTCTGCCCCTAATTGCTACAGACCACAATTCTAGATAGCAGCAGAACAAGGCACTCCAGAATTAAATGTTTAACACTTTTGATCGGACATGTTCTGAATGTCTCTCTTCTCTGAATGAAGTCTGTGGTAAAGAGTAATCAATTCAAAATAGTTGTGCAAAATATGAAGAAAAATATATTTTTTTAAATAAGAAATCTGTCCACTCATGGAATTCCTTGCTAAATGCACTGCATCTTTTAAAGAAAATATTTCATTTGGGAGTCTGTGCTTTGGGGAAAGATTTGGCTGTTGTATTTTATTGGATTCTAATGAAGGCAATACAGATAAATAATGGTCATCTGGCAGAGCTCACGATTAATGTAGGGCCTGGACGCAGAACAAATGCCTCACATCGTTGCTACGAAAGTTAATATAAAATACTTTGAGTAGAAATGTTTCCCCTCATGCACTGGTAATAGTGGTAATGTATTAAACATCACTTCTGAAAATCAGAATCTGCAGTGTCAATGGAACTGAATTTCTGAAGCTAAGTTCATCCAATTATATTTGTCCCAAAATTACTTAATGTTTACTTAGTTTCTTTATACAAGAACATTTTTTGAAATGGAATTCCGGAACAAATGTATGTTTATTAATGAAAAATATAGTTTTTCTTCTGCGTATGTCTACAAGAACTTAGCTTGAATGCAGTTACTTTTTTGTATGCCACATTATTTAATTGATAGCTGAAAGTGACTTATTTAAGCCATTTACACATTGTAGCTGAGAGGAAACATGACTTTTTTAGTTGCTGCTTTCCATTCATTTTAATACATTTTTGTAACAAATTTTCTTTGCAACCAGGCAGAGTTATGAAGCTCCTTGCTGTTTCCAAGTATTTGCATCTATTAAACTAATAGTCTAACTACAACACTAAGTTGTTCTGTAATAATTATGCTGTTGCATAACTTACAACTCTCAATAAACCCTTAAACAAATGCTCAATATCATGTTTTATGAACTGATACTCCATTGTTTAACTTTGCTTATTTATTGCCTCCAAACATAAAGATTATGAATGTCAATTCAATTAAGAAGTATTATTTTGTTAATTGGTTCCAAATCGGTTGTTAGTTGGAGAGTTTGGAAAAGAAGGTGCCAGCTCACGTTTGACAGCTGTCTGATAAATTATGCAGGTGAACGCATTGACAAGTGTGACAGACTGGAAGGAATAGCAACATCCTGCTAAAGCTCATTAATTTATTTGCCAATTATACATGCTGTGGTACCTCTTCTCGCCCATTACAAAATAAAATGAAAATTAGCTCAGTGGGTCATGTTACAGCAAACAAGAACTGTCAATTTTCCGTCTCTAATTCTTAATATTCTACATAAATTAGCATGAAATAACTGTAG
The DNA here is from genome assembly GCA_035221665.1 of Okamejei kenojei. NCBI lineage: Eukaryota > Metazoa > Chordata > Chondrichthyes > Rajiformes > Rajidae > Okamejei > Okamejei kenojei. Next base: position 44,433,264 of record CM069146.1, read on the forward strand.
ACTGTTTACATTATCGCTACTGTAAGATAATGCTAATTACTTTCAAAAATCTTAAAACCATTTAAAAGTTTTCTGAAAACCATTAGCCTTTGGAATCAGAGACTGAAGCAGTGTAAGTAGAGAATGAAAAGTTTTAACACATTGTTTATAATTGAGATAAAATTAGTCATACCCCATATACAGCTTACAGTTTGGTCTAGAGACATGTTGTAACTCTTCTTGGATAATTTCTGATTCACAGTTTGAAGACATTAGTGATCAAACAGATAATAACTTTGTATGGCTCACTGTATCACCCTAAATGGCTCGATTGTAATCATGTATTGTCTTTCCGCTGACTAGTTAGCACGCAACAAAAGCATTTTCACTGTACCACACGTGACAATAAACTAAACTGAAAAGTAAAAAAATGTGAACATTTGTTCAGTTACATAGGATCTCATTGTCATACAGCCATTTTTAAGATTTACTATCTTTCATGTATTTTGTGTCTTGTGTTTCTATGTTCAAATGGATAAAATACTGTTTCGTTTTTTTTCCTGTATTTGCTCAAGCTAGATGCAAAAAAATGTCTACAGTACACGTGGCAAAATTTAAATGCCCGAGATTTTACATGGTGCTTACGTTTTTTCAAGATAAAAATCAGTTTCTTGAATTTATTCATATCCTGGTTTCGTTTGTTAGAACTTTTAAAGCTTTTAACTGGATTGCAGGTGCCTGATGTTAGCTCCTCTCTTTTGAAGCCTCAATTTATATTGAAATATTTTATGAGATTTGGTGAAGCATACGCGTGATTGCAAATTATTCTGAATTATTGGGAGCCTGCTCATTTAAATACCAATCATCTCTTTGAAGTTACCTGTCAGAAAGACTTTTAAAATATACAGGTCATCTCTATCCTTTGTGGAGAGATACTTGATCCAAGAGACAGTGAGAAAAGGAAAAGAACTGAACAGTTTTTTTTACAAAGGGATATTATTATTCATATCTAGGCTAACAGACCAATTGTGGACTGTCATCTCAAGTTGCCAGCGGAGTTCACTGATTGTAAAATAAAAGTTCGGCTCATGTATTAGACTTATTGTAGTATTTATTTGAATAGGGTTGTTGTTGAAGTCAGCTTAGTTCCCTGTAATTCTGTGATCTGCAGATCAAATGGAAACTCAAGCAATGACAAATAAACTGAGAAATTTTCTTTAGCTTATGTATGGGGGAAATTAATCTGGAGGTGCTGGAAGAAGAAGCTTACCTGCAAAGGGTAGAAACAAAGAATTGCAGATGCTGCTTTAAGCATTTCAAGGATCCCGACCCAAAACGTCACCCATCCTTTTTCTGAGATGCTGCCTGACCCACTGAGTTACTCCGGCACTTTGTGTTTATCTGTAAGAGGAACTGAAGACATGAATAGTAATAAGTTTGTTGAAGCATGACAACCACAACCTCAAATGGATGTAACAACAAGTTCATACCAGGGCTGCCAACATTGGGTGAGAGTTTGGGAGTGAGAAATTGTGAGAGACCAAGCCCGAGGGAGTGTAGTGACCGAGGTCGGAGGGGGTGGTGAGGGTGTGGGAGGGAGGTATCCCCCCCCCCTCCCATTGGTACGGAACTTTTGCATTTTTCAGCTTGAAATTGTGCAATCTGGTGCATACTGTAGTGAGTCTTTTAACATACTTGAATGCCATTTTTATGCTTTAAATTGGATTAGCTATGAATAAGGTTAGGCTAAATTACATTCCTAATTACATTTTACAGTAGAGCCAGGCTCGGATCAACAGGTGCAGCACATGAATGATCTTAGTGTATTCATGTATGGAAATCAGATTATAATCAAACAGTTGGCCCATGTTGACCAACCTGGGTCTCACTGCACACCTGGTACTACTCCTGACCCTGATTCTAGTTGCATACCTTCTCTCATTCCTGACCCTGAGTCCAACCTTACATCTGGCCCCCTATTCTACCCTGATCACAGTTGCTTACCTGCTTAGGATCCCCGTGCTGAACACTCCCATTGTCCCAGCTTTGACTGCACACCTAGTACTATTCCAGACCTTGATTCTGGATGCACACTTGGCCTTGCTCCTAGCCCCTCTGCACTGACAATATATCTGGCCCACACATAAAGCCACATATCTGACCCCCTGGACTTAGCATATTATGTTGAAGTCCACAGGTGCTTATCTAATGCTGTAATCTTTTATGGGGCACTTCATGGGCCAAATTTTGTATAACAAAATTTGCTACATCCCTTGGCTTCCTCGTTATCTAACATGCTAGTTACTTTATAAAATAAGTCATCAATTGAGTGAGCACAATTCCTTAGCCATACAATTATACTCACTCAGCTGTATAAGTATTCTGTTACCATTTCATTCATTTTCCTAACAAACTGTCCTGAAGTCATTTTCACCCCCAATATTTTCAATACTTTGCCGTCTTCCTCTCAGCTGGGATTTTTCCGAAAAGCAAAGTCCAATAACTATATATTTAAGCAATATTATTCTATTAAATGTGACCTTGAGAGTACATAACATTTTCTGTGGTATTCATAACACAACAATGATAAAAAGATCTTTGTTTTGATTGCACCTACCAACATACATACATTATTATATTACAGTTAATATGTACCGAGGGCAAATTTTTGTTCCCATGCTCCCCATTCCCAATTACCTTTACATTGATGCGATTGAAATCCAAGTGAAATTTAAATGGCATCAGAAAAATAAAACCTCCGGAATGGATGATGTTCATTACGTGGTTGGTTGGAGTCAGTATCAGCACAATTACTATATTAAACTTTGAATCTTCAGATGTCCTGGTTCAAGCTAAAACTAAAGACAAATAATAACCTCCTCACACATTCCCCTGCAACTATCTCTGTCACTCCTTTAAAATATGTCCCTTCTTCGAACAAGCTCTGAAACATCGCATATGAATCAGTTTCCATCTGATTACGCTCCTTGAGGGTGTTCATCTATGTGTTCAATTAATAAAACAACGAGATTGGGAACATTTATATTCAATCTGTCAAAGGAATTTGGGGGTGGGGGGGTGGTTTAAAAATAGTCAGTGAGGTAAACAAACATAATAGTTGAGTGGCAAATGACAATAGTGCTACCTTCTCAATATTTAACTGAAGGAAATAATGGGTTATCAGGGCTGCATGTTGTTACAGGCAGCCTGACACCTTGCATGTCATTTAATGTTACACTTATCACATCCCCCTGGTTATTCCAGATTAATAAATTAAGGTTTAATTTGCTAATTACAAATCAGTCTAATTACCATCAATAACATTAGCCAACTCCGAAACACGAAGTGCTGAGCATTGGGATCCAGACATCATGGACAACTGGCGTCAGTTCCCCGCTCACATCTGGCAGTGCTCTCTGTCTGAACCAGAGGCCATGGAGCATTTTTTAAAGTAGGGGAGCTGAGCGATCACTGATCACTGGCCTTGGGGGTACCCAACGAGGGAGTGGAGCAACTGAGTGGGGAGAGGGAGGTGCCCCCCCCCCTCCCATGGTAGGAACTTTTTGATATTTTATGTATTAAAATCATGTTTTAGTGCATTGTGGAAGTATGATTTCAATGTTTTTTGTTTGAAGTATTTTTAAGAGGTAACATATTAAGGGGTAACTTTTTCCACACAAAGGGTGGTGGGTGTATGGAACAAGCTGCCAGAGGAGGTATTTGAGGCAGGGACTATCCCAACATTTAAGAAACAGTTAGACTGATACATGCATAGGACAGGTTTGGAGGGATATGGACCAAAAGCAGGTAGTGTAGCTGGGCCTGTTTTCACACTGTATCACTCTATGACTGCATTATACTTCCACCATGCATGAATGCTTCAAAATCAAGTGGTCGAGTTTTATTGCCATATACTCAAGCATTGAAACATAGAAAATATGTGCAGGAATAAGCCATTCGGCCCTTCGAGCCAGCACTGCCATTCAATATGATGATGGCGGTTCATCTAAAATGTACCTCTTTCCTGTTTTTTCCCCATATCCCTTGATTTCGCTAGCCCCAAGAGCTAAATGTAACTCTTGGACTTCTGTGCCTCTTCACTGCCTTCTGTGGCAGAGAATTCCACAGATTCACAACTTTCTGGATGAAGAACGTTTGTCCTCATCTCAGTCCTAACTGGCCTACGCTTTATTCTTAAACTGTGACCCCTGGTTCTGAACTCACCCAACATCGGGAACATTTTTCCTGCAGTTACAATAAGTGAAAATCTAGCATACAAGCAGGATGCTTTCTCCAACCACCCCCATTTGAAGGCCACTATCTTCCACCACTTCTACCCAGTGCTTGGTACCTACTTTCAGCAGCCACTGGTTGTCCTCCATGATGCACCGAGCCACAGCCTGATCCATGCCGGTCACCAGGGCGAATTCGACACAGAGACTCTCACGGCAGCGGCGCAACGCTTCCGACCAATGAGCTCTGCTCTAGTATCTTTGCTTCCGACGCCTCCGATGACCCAGGACTCTTGCACTGAGGGTGCTCCATGGCCGGAGCTGCAGCAAGCGACTCGCCAGCCCGGCAAACACTTGCCAGCCCGGCAATCACTCGCCCCCCCAAACATTCGCCCGCCCCGGCTCCCTGTCCGCATCTGTCCTCGCCGCTGCTTCTGCTTCCATCCCTCCCTCCGCCCCAGCTCTCCAACACCCACGGCCCATGCAGTTGATATGAGTTTTGAAATTCTCGTTGATCCCATAATTTCTCACGTTAGATTGCGAGCAATTTGTGATCAGCGTGAGAGCGTGAGAATTGGGCAAAATGCGTGAGTCTCATGCTCAATGCGTGAGTCTCATGCTCAATGCGTGAGAGTTGGCAACCCTGTTCATACATCGCTTGAAATAATCCTTGCATTTCCTAGTTACAGAGAAATTAGTTGATGAGTTGGATGATCAGCCATGATCATATTGAATGGTGGTGCAGGTTCGAAGGGCCGAATGGCCTGCTCCTGCACCTAATTTCTATGTTTCTAAGTTTCTAAATGTTGATTTGAAATCCTATTGTTGGAGAGAGTTTAACTTGCAATATTCCAGCATGGTTCTTTTTCAAACATGATAGAAAGGCACTGAACAAATCCGTTGCCACATGTCCAATTTATTTACATAATGTGTCCATGCAATGATCTCTTAAAGGAATATTATTTTTAAATGCAGTGAGTTCAGGAGCTGAAGCCTTTGGCAGTAAAATAGGGAGTGATTGTAATCTAGATGCCAGAATGAGAGAGGCACTGATATTTTGGAGGATTGAATAAATGAACTTGAGGATATTGAGGTGGCAAATGAAGTTGATGAAGGGATTTGAAAACAAGGATGAAAATGTTAATATCAAGGCATTGTCTAAGAAGGATTCACCCTAGATGCGGCAGACTGCAAATACTGGAATATTGAGCAAAAATACAAACTGCTGGAGGAATTCAATCGACCAAATAGCATTTGTGGAGGGAACACAAAAGGCTGGAGAAACTCAGCGGGTGCAGCAGCATCTAAGGAGCGAAGGAGATGGGCGACGTTTCGGGTCGAGACCCTTCTTCAGACTGGTCAGGGATCAGGGAAACGAGAGATATAGACGGTGATGTGGAGAGATAAAGAACAATGAATGAAAGATATGCAAAAAAGTATCGATGATAAAGGGAACAAGCCATTGTAAGCTGTTTGTGGTGTGAAAATGAGAAACTAGTGCGACTAGGGTGGGGGAGGGAGATAGAGATAGAGGGAATGCCAGGGCCCGAGGGCTGAGGGAGAGGTGGGAAGGGGAGGAGACAGCAAGGGTTAACAGAATTGAGAAAATTCAATGATCAAGCCCAGAGGATGCAGACTCCCCAAGCGGAATATGAGATGCTGTTCCTCCAACTTGCGGTGTTGCTCACTCTGGCCGTGGAGGCGGCCCAGGACCGAGAGGTCGGATACGGAATGGGAGGGGGAGTTGAAGTGCTGAGCCACCGGGAGGTCGGGTTGGTTATTGCGGACCGAGCGGAGGTGTTCGGCGAAACGATCGCCAAAGCCTCCGTTTGGTCTCACCGATATAGATCATCTGGCATCTGGAGCAGCGGATGCAGTAGATGAGGTTGGAGGAGGTGCAGGTGAACCTCTGTCGGACCTGGAAGGACTGCTTGGGTCCCTGAAAGGAATGGAGGGGGGAGGTGAAGGGACAAGTGTAGCATTTCTTGCGGTTGTGGAGGGAAATGTAAAGATAACATTTTGAGTTGGTGCTTTTCTGATGAATTAGAGGGGAATATCTGGTAGAATGAGATGAGGGGAAAGGTGAGGTCAGGTAGTTGACTGCTTGCTTTTTGTGGAGTGAAGGGAGAGTCATAGCATCATACAACATGGAAACATCCTCTTTAGCCCACCATGTTTGCACTGGCCATCAGACTATAACCAATCTCTTTTTTGTCAATGGGCACCAATGCATGGCATGTGGCGTCAGCTGATACACAGACCCCTTATGGTCGAACCCTCGTCAGCAGCTACGAGGGCTGGCACGTGACATCATGGGCTAGGGGGAGTGTCCTGCTACTTATGCTCATCTCACCACGAGACCTGGGCAGTCAACATGTAGCTGAGCCCGAGAGAACAGCCTCGCTCAGCTACAGCAGCATTGATAATTACGTTAGCAGACCAACTTAAAATGTAACACCTGAATAAAACTAGTGTTTGAACCTGCCTGACGTCTGGCCTTATTCAACACGTTTGGTGCCGCTACAGGCACTTAATTTACTCATTTTAAATCCTTCTTCTCTGCCTCCACCTTCCTCTCCGATGGATTTTACATTCTCTGGGGAGGGGGAATCTGTTATTCCCAAGGGAACAGAACCTACCCTCCAATCATAAGGAAATAACTGTTTCATTTTGTATCTTATGTACGTCTTTCATAAATATGAATGCCTCAATCAGCACCTTCCTTGGCTTCCTGTACTCCAAGTAAACCAAACCCAGCAAATTTAGTCTCTCCTCTAAGATTAAGCCATGTCAGGTAACAGCCTGCTAAATCCTCTCTGCACCCTCTGCATTGCAATTGCCACAGGCCCCCTTGTGTATATATTGATGTCCTGAGGCATAATACAGGTGAACCTGACCCAGGGAAGCAGCAGTTTATTTGTGAGGGAGGACTGCTTGATTGCACTGTCAACAAATTCCATAAGATATATGAGTACAATTGGCCAGTCTGTGGTAATTAATTCCACAAATTCACCAGCATCTGGCTAACCCCCCCCCCCCCGCACCCCATTTCAATTGTTATTTACCCGCATTGAATCTCAATTAAGCCAGAATCTCAATTCCAGATTTTTCACCCAGTTTTTCCACATTATTTCATCATCACATACTTTATATCGCTATGATCGTCCTCCTCTACCCCTACAACATCTGATTCTAGATTATTGATTATTTCTGAATTTAATTGCTTCAGTGTTGGTAGGGAGTCTTCATCCGCCTGGACTCTGATATCCCTCACAAGATTCTTTTGTCTTTCTTTCTGCCTTTAAGACATTCCTTAATATCCTGACCCTTTTTTTGTCATCTGCCCTTGTAGCATCTATGCAAATAAAATGGTCTGCTGCAGCAGGGACACTTCAGACGACAAACTTTCCACCAGGCATCACAAAGAAAGTCATAGCCTTTGTCCCTCCTTTCCTTCTGTGATTATTTTATCAAGCCCTCCCTTACTATGAACTTACTCTCTCATTACCAACCAGCCATCACGCTGCCAATTTCAAAGGAGTGAAATTGCCTTGAAATAGAAATAGAAATCGTAATGTATTAGCCATGTTTTGCAACAATATACGAGGAATTTAATTTACCATACAGTCATACCAAAAAAGCAACAAAACACACAACTACATAAAAAAATTGCCATAAACATCCACCACAGTGGCTCCCCCACATTCCCCATTGTGGTGGAAGGCAATAATGTCTTGTCTTCTTTCCTCCTTTTACACAATCTTTTAAAATTTCACCATCTGAGAATATTTTGCTGTCACCTCGCTCCTGCTTGAAGTCCACTCAGGATTACTGCTAACGTTAAAAAAATTATGTCTGGAATCTATCCGGATGTGATGAGCATTCAATTAAAGCACAATTGATTTAGCAATCATTCTTTCTCGACAAAGCATCTCTTTTTTGTTGCAAATATAATGAACTTCTAAATTGCCCTGGATGATTCAAACCACAATATAATAATTGTTTGAAGCATAAACATTTTTTTTTCTCCATTAATGCGTTGACATCGTTTTGTGAATAGAAGGCACATTTTCATCTTTTTTAAACATTTTGTTTACAATGATAAATGGCAAAATACACCTCTAAAACTTTAAATTTTGAAACCCCAATATGTCTGGGTTGATATTTTGATTAATAGCAGATAAATGAATATTTATTTCTATTTCTTATTCTCGTTTGATGAATGTCCATTGGCGGATGTTTCATCAAACAAACTGTGAACTGACAGACTTGGGGCGCAGTTGTGTCATTTGATCCAGAACTTGTGGTCCCTCTGGACAGTTCACGCAGAACCATTACCTTAAATAGTATTATATCCCACATCTTCCTCCGGGGTTAAGACAATGACACACGATGTCGTCTGAGACATCCGTGGGGATATCACAGTATTTTAATGTTTTCCTGTAATTTTAATGAGTGCACACATCACTCTTTGTATTTTATTCCCGTTGAGTCACGTTTTGAAGAAGTGAACCTTTATTCAGAAAGGAAAGAACAAATTATATCAGAGATATTCATGTTTTTTTTTCCTATGATTTTAAGATGATAAATTAATACAATTTAAATTCCAGTATTAATAATAAAAAATAATTACATCTTATTATCAAGGCAAAAATTCAGGCAGGGTTAACATGGATTTTTAAATGGTAGACAGGATTGTGAGCAGAAGCACAACTAACATTGAAAATTATGTGCTGCTGTCTTTTAGTAGTTAAACACTAATATCTATTCAACCTTGCACCTCAAATATGTAAGACATTAAAAGCTCATAGCCCTGTCCCACGGTACGAGTTCATTCCAAGAGCACTCCCGAGTTTTTAAAAAATCAAACTCGTGGTAAGCATGGAGAATGAACATTGCGGATACGTCGGAGCTCGGGGACGTCTCTTAGCAGCTCGTAACGCTAACAGCAGGTACTCGGGAAGTCTCGCTAGCGGCAGGTAAGCACTGGAAGACTCGTGAAGATTTTTCAACATGTTGAAAAATGTCCACGAGAGCCCCGAGTACCGACGAGTGGCCATTACCGCAAATCTCCGAGTTCGAATCAGGGCAAACTCGGGAGAACTCTTGGAATGAACTTGTACCGTGGGATAGGGCTTTAACTCACTGTACTGATCATGTTATAAAGAGATGTATTAAAGCTAAATTCAATTTGGTATTACGTTAAACAATGGAAACAAATCTAATTTTAGCAATATTAAGTTTGAAATTGGAATAACCCAGTTCTAAATTTTGTGTCTTAACAATAGGAATATGAAAGTTTTGGAATTGCACCCTCACATTGCAAGATAACTTTTGAGAGAATAAAACTGCAACTGGACATTACAATCCAGACATCAACTCTTTTATCAGATATTTGGCAGTATATTTGATGCAGTTGCAAGTAATCTTTTCTTCAATAAACTCTTGTAAGCAATTAATATTAAATCAATAGTTGTCCCTGAAGACATTTCTATAATGATGTATTGTCAAAAACAGAGCTACATCTGATTTTAAATGTCATAATTTCTCAACATGGATCAAGGATAAATCCCATTAAAATAAAATATTTTCCTGAATCAGAGGGGCAAGCATTCCTCATTTTCCAAGGAGTAAAAATGCACAAAAGCCTTGAGTGTTTACTTGGATCTATGTGGATTGTAACAATTGCAAAATTCAAACAGTTAATTAGACAAAGAATGTCCCATGGCACTGCTTTGGAACACTTTCCCTTTATAGATCTCTGTATTGACAACAAGATTATATTGTTACACCGAGTTTATTGGTCTTAATCCCATGATAAATAGAGTTTAAAATTTCTGTGATGAACTTTGAGATCCAATTAATATGCAATCGGGATGTGAAAGAATAAATCCAAGAATAAGTATGTTCCATCTTGAGCGATGTACTGTATTAGATCTCCAGAATTATTACTTTTCTCACAAAAAAGGGTGAGATTTGAGCCACTGAATAAAACTTAAAAATACTTCTAAATGTTTTCTCACTAGTTGCATCTACTGTTCAAATTGCTCCTCTGAGTCTTGGTGTCAAATTATGAACTTTAAATTTTGCTTGGAATGTTTTGCTGTTATGTCATTAAACAAATGTTGATGAAATACATTTCCCCAATATATCAGTCTGAAGAAGGGTCTCGACCCGAAACGTCACCCATTCCTTCTCTCCAGAGATGCTGCCTGTCCCGCTGAGTTACTCCAGCATTTTGTGTCTATTCCCAACATACATGTCACCAGCAGCTTGAAATCTCAATCTCTAAATACGCTTTCCAACTCACCTCATGGGCAGGTAGATGCACAGAACATGTCTTGCTGGGGTTTCTAACATTAAAATTACTTTTCATCAACATGTACCAACATCCTGGCAGGCAGGTTTGCTAATGCTACACGGGAGGGTTTAAATTACATTAGCAGGGGGTGGGATCTCATACAGGACAGAGGCAAGTTAGAAGTTGGTATGGAGGGTGGTGAGGGAAAGGTTCATGGACAGAATAGGCAGGTGAAAGGCGGAGAGCGAGGAAGTTGGGTTGGTTTAAACTGCACGCATTAACGCAAGGGGCCTGACGGGGAAGGCAGATGAGCTCAAGGCATGGATATGTACGAGTGACTGGGATGTTGTAGCCATGACTGACACCTGGTTAAGGGAGGGAGGGGCAGGATTGGCAGCTCAATGTTCCGGGGTACAGGAGCTTCAGGAGAGACGGGGGTGAGGGGAAAAGAGGAGGGGAGGGGGTTGCATTGTTGGTTATGGAGGATGTCACGGCTGTGGTCAGAGGTGACATTACAGACGGTTTGTCTAGTGAAGCTATATGGATGGAGCTGAGGAACAAGAAAGGGATGATCACCTTGTTGGGGGTGTACTACAGACCCCCGAATAGTCAATGGGAACTAGAAGAGTAATTAAGGAAGTAGCCCCAGAAATAGTGGATGCATTAGTGATAATTTTTCAAAACTCTTTAGATTCTGGAGTAGTTCCTGAGGATTGGAGGGTAGCTAATGTAACACCACTTTTTAAAAAGGGAGGGAGAGAGAAAACGGGGAATTACAGACCAATTAGTCTAACATCGGTAGTGGGGAAAATGCTAGAGTCAGTTATTAAAGATGGGATAGCAGCACATTTGGAAAGTGGTGAAATCATTGGACAAAGTCAGCATGGATTTATGAAAGGTAAATCATGTCTGACGAATCATAGAATTTTTTGAGGATGTAACTAGTAGAGTGGATAAGGGAGAACCTGTGGATGTGTTATATCTGGACGTTCAGAAGGCTTTGACAAGGCCCCACATAAGAGATTAGCATACAAACCTAAAGCACACAGTATTGGAGATTCAGTATTGATGTGGATAGAGAACTAGCTGGCAGACAGGAAGCAAAGAGTAGGAGTAAACGGGTCATTTTCAGAATGGCAGGCAGTGACTAGTGGAGTACCGCAAGGCTCAGTGCTGGGACCCCAGCTATTTACAATATATATTAATGATCTGGATGAGGGAATTGAATGCAACATCTCCACGTTTGCGGATGACACGAAGCTGGGGGGCAGTGTTAGCTGTGAGGAGGATGCTAGGAGGCTGCAAGGTGACTTGGATAGGTTGGGTGAGTGGGCAAATGCATGTCAGATGCAGTATAATGTGGATAAATGTGAGGTTATCCACTTTGGCGGCAAAAACAGGAGGGTAGACTATTATCTGAATGGTGGTCGATTAGGAAAAGGGGAGATGCAACGAGCCCTGGTGTCATGGTACACCAGTCATTGAAAGTAGGCATGCAGGTGCAGCAGGCTGTGAAGAAAGTGAATGGTATGTTGGCATTCATAGCAAAAGGATTTGAGTACAAGAGCGGGGAGGTTCTACTGCAGTTGTACAGGGTTTTGGTGAGGCCACACCTGGAGTATTGTGTTCAGTTTTGGTCTCCTAATCTGAGGAAAGACATTCTTGCCATAGAGGGAGTACAGAGAAGGTTCACCAGACTGATTTGGGATGGAAGGACTTCCATATGAAGAAAGACTGGATAGACTCGGCTTGCACTCGCTGGAATTTAGGAGATTGAAGGGTGATCTCATAGAGACTTACAAAATTATTAAGGGGTTGGACAGGCTAGATGCAGGAAGATTGTTCCCGATGTTGGGGAACTCCAGAACAAGGGGTCACAGTTTAAGGATAAGGAGGAAGTCTTTTAGGACCAGAGATGAGAATATCATTTTTCACACAGAGAGTGGTAGAATTCTCTGCCACAGAAGGTAGTTGAGGCCAGTTCATTGGCTATATTTAAGAGGGAGTTAGATGTGGCCCATGTGGCCAAAGGGATGTATGGAGAGAAAGGCAGATACCGAGTTGGATGATCAGCCATGATCATATTGAATGGCGGTGCAGGCTCGAAGGGCTGAATGGCCTACTCCTGCACCTATTTTCTATGATTCTATGATTCTAAGAACAAATATGCCAGGAGATTACAGACAGCTGCATGTCAAATTAGGTTGTCAAGTAAGGGATTTTAACTTTCCCAATGTTGACTGGTAACATCATAGTGTGAACGGTTTAAATGTGGTGCAATTCCTCAGAAGTGTTCAGGAGAGTTTTCTCCGGCAATATGTAGAGGCCCCTACACGTGAGAGGGCAGGACTGGACTAGTAATGGGAAACTAGGAAGGGCAAGTTAAAGAAGTGTGTGTGTGGAGGAGCTTTTTGGGACCAGTGACCACAGTTCGATTAAGATAGATATGGATAGGGGACAGAGAGGGCCCATGTATTAAAATGCTCAACTTGGGTAAGGCCAACTTTGAGGGTATGAGAGGTTTCGCTCAAGTTGACTGGAGCAGGTTATTTGAGAAGAAAGGAACATTGGCCAAGTGGGATGTTTTTAATTATGTTTTTGGATGTTTTTAAGGATGTTTTTGTGTGCTGACAAAAGCTCAAGATATGTGTGTCCCCATTAGAGTGAAGGGCAAAGCAGGCAAACGCAAGGAAGCTTGGCTGACGAGGGAAATTGAGGCATTGTTCAAAACCAGAAGGATGCATGGGACAGGTATAGGCAGCTGGGATCAAGTGCATCTGCGGATGAGTTTCAGGAATTAACTGAGGAATAAACTGAAAAAGGAGATCAGAAGGGCAAAAAGGGGCCAGGAGATAGCTCTGGCAGGTAGCATGAAGGACAATCCCAAAATATGTTATAAATACATAAGGGGGAAAAGGGTAACTAGAGAGAGAGAGTGGGATCTTCCAGGAATCAAAGCAGTCATCTCTGCGCTGAGCCACAGGAGATGGGCATGGTCCTCAATGAATATGTTTCCTCTGTATTTACCAAGCAGAAATACAGTAGGATGGAGGAACTTGGGGTAGTCAATGGAAGTGTCTTGAGAGTAGTCCGTGTTACCGTCGAACCAGTACTGAAAGTACTATCATGTATGAAGGAAGACAAATCTCCAGGGCCTGATCAGATATATCCGAGGACATTGTGGGAAACCAGGAAGGAAATTGCGGGAGCCTTGGTTGAAATTTTTGAGTCATCCTTAAATACAGGAGAGGTGCCGGAAGACTGGAGGGTGGCAAATGTTGTGCCTCTTTTCAAGAAGGGCTGCAGGGAAAATGCTCTGAACTATAAGCCGGTGAGCTTAACAGCTGTAATTGGATAGTTTCCAGAGAGCATTCTGAGGGATAGGTTATACAGATATTTGGACGGGCAAGGGCTGATTAGGGAATAGTCAGCATGGTTTTGTACGTGGGAGGTCGTGTCTCCCAAATTTGAGTTTTTTGAAGACGTGATCATAAAGGTCGATGAGGGCAGAGCTGTAGATGTTGTTTGCATGGATTTCAGTAAGGTGTTTGACAAGATTCTGCATGGTAGGCTGCTCTGGAAGGTTAGATCGCATGGGATCCAAGGAGAGATAGCTGAATGGATAGCAAATTGGCTATACGCCCACCACAGTTTCACACAAAGGTTGGTGGGTGTATGTAACAAACTGTCAGATGAGGTAGTTGAGGCCTGGACTATCCCAACATTTAAGAAACAGTCAGACAGGTACATAGATAGGACAGGTTTGGAGGGATATGGACCAAGTGCAGGCAGGTGGGACTAGTGTAGCTGCGACATGTTGGCCGGTGTGGGCAAGTTGGGCCGTATGGCCCGTTTCCACACTGCATCACTATGACTCTATGTTTAATTATTGATAAATCAGATTTTTTTTATGCCTTCCCCTATATATTGGGGCGGATTTTCTTAAACATTCTAGAGCTTGATCTGTGTGTAAAGTTTTCCTGATTAAACCTGTCATTTGCACAATGCGTGGATCTTTAGCACATGTCTCATATATTAGGTGTAATATTGCAAAGATAACTATCCATTTTGTTCATCTCACAATTTAAGGAAAGTCTGATTGGCTATAAATTTGGGTTGGATAGTGATTTAATAGTATTTCTGACAAACATGTAGAATTCCGGTAATGGTTAATGAATGACATTCGAAATAACCGGTTTTGAGGGTGATGGAAATTGCCAATATAAGCTGTATTTTTGTCTGCACAATCTGCAACAACCATTCTGCCTCTTCATCTGAGCCTGTTCTTTTTTTTTCCAACTGCTCCCGCATAAGCTCATATTAACCAAACACACCTTGTTCAATGTCATGATTTCAACTGATATTGTCATGAGTAGTGAGTGAGACATCTGTGGTCACTCAATTATGGTTAGTGTTCAATGCCTTCTATTGTCTTTTTTTTTGTTATGCTTTATGTCACGCTATAAACTATATCCAAAAAAACTTTCCTCTCTACTTCAGAGGCAATTTCTAAAATTACATATTCTGCATGGGGTGGTACAGTGGCGCAGCGGTAGAGTTTCTACCTTACAGCTCCGGAGACCCGGATTTGTTCCCGACTGCGGGTGCTGTCTGTATGGAGTTTGTACGTTCTCCCAGTGATCGCATGGGTTTTCTCCGAGATCTTTGGTTTCCTCCCACAGGCAGCATCACATACAGGTATGTAGGTTAATTGGCTTGGTATAAACGTAAAAATTGTCCCTAGTGTGTGTAGGATGGTGTTAATATGCGGGAATCGCTGATCGGAGCGTACCTGGTAGGCCTGTTTCCGCGCTGTATCTCTATATCTGTATCTATCTGCAGTTCTCTTAATACAGAGCAGCAGCTAGGAATGATCTAGAAGCCAAGCAGCTGAGAAATTACCATGATCGTGCCATTTTTTTTCATGACAAAAGTTCTATTTGAGGTTGCGCAAAGCCACAGACTTCAGAAAGCCGAAAGGGTGCACTTTTACCCCCTTTAAATGGGGTGACCAAGTATGGCTTTGTTATGACTAAATAAAATTATCGCTTTCCAAAAAATCTCACCACAGATGTTCTTTTGCTTTTAACCACCCGGCACTTCAACATTTAATATTTTGAATTTTCTCAATTCTGTTAACCCTTGGTCTCCTCCCCTTTTCCCTCAGCCCTTGCACCATTCCATTGAACAAATGTAGTGGAGGAATTGAAAATCCCACCATAACATCAAATCTCCTGAGCGGTTGTCCCGTGGCATTTAAAAATGTGCAAGAATGTATCTGCTCTGGGTTAAACCTTTATGTAATAGCAATGTTTGAATTTGGGATTATGCAAGTAAAAATGTTAAAAGACTATCTAGTTCATTTAAGAGTAACTTAGTCTTTATGGTCTGGTATGCTTGCCTTTGTCTGCTGTAGCATGGTGTATAGGAGTTTGGACATGTTACAGTTATATCAATTGCTGGTTGTGCACACTTGGGAGTATTGTATGCTGTTCTGGTTACCATGTTATAGGAAGGATGTGATTAAATTAGAGAGAGTGCAGAAAAGATTCACAGGAATATTACCAGGACCAGAGGGATAAAGTTATAAGAGGAGACTAGGTTGGCTGGGACCATTTGCCTTGAAGCATAGGAGGCTGAGGGGCGATCTTAAAGATGTTTATAAAATGTGAGTTTTGTGGTACGAGCTGCCAGAGAAGTCGTATAATTACAATGTTGAAAAGATCTTTGGACAGATACATCGATAGAAAAAGGCTTGGAAAGAAATGGGACAAATACAGACAAATCAAAATAGGCATCTTGGTCATCAGGAATGTGTTTGGCCAAAGGACCTGTTTTAGTCCTGAAAAATATCTGTTTACTGCTATAAGTTGTCTTTCCATCAGCTGAACATTTAAACATTATAGGTTGTTGAAAAATAATTTTGATTTCACTTTGTGTTCTAATATTTAAGTTTCTGATATTACAGTTTTCCATTTATCTTTTATACATTGATGTAAATATCATGTACTCCCCATTTACACCATGTTTTCCCAGCTATGAGAATTACATACTCTGCTCTGCTGTGCGATGACACATTTTCCCTGTAGAAAGAAACAAGTACAAATATGCTCTGTTTTCATGCAATGTTTTCATTGCTCTCCCTTCGCCAGTAACAGATGGAAGCTAATTTTCACAACTCTATCTCCCTAAAGTGGGAACATTGAAGGTTGCAATTTTGCTGGATTTTCAACATTTTGCTTATCATTTCCACTTAAGATTTAAATGTAATGATCCCAGCAGGAACAACTGAAAGGGCACTACTTTTGAAAAAGAAATAGCTCTGATGATTAAGCATGATGTGAGATAAACCAGTTGAGTAAACCTGCCTCAGGGCAAGATTTATTGTTTATTTTAGTCTTGTAAGGAAAACGAGTTGAGTTTATAAGTGTTCTATAAAGTCAAATTAGCTAACAGTATCTACCAACCCCTGCGTTGTCAAATAACATCAGTGTAATCTTGCAAATTAAAGGCATTTCACAGGTGGAGGGGGGGGGGGGAGATCAAAAATTTAAGTAACTAATCAGAATACACAGAACAATAAGGATTTGGACAACAGAGACTGCTTAATCAATAACAGTGGATTGTAATAAATAAACAGCATGAAGTAAAAAGCTCAAAATAAAATGAAAACCAACAAAAGATCTATATTTATTATGACACATAAACCAGCAAAGGTTTTTGAACTTTGCTTTTTTTTAATACTTCATTGAGCCTGACATCAGATGCTTTATATTGATTTAATTCCTTCTTCAGTCAATCCCCGACTGCCTGCTGATACACAGACACGAAAGGACACAGATATGTGGTCTGCATCCAGGTCTGTGCCAGCCTTGTTCTTAAGATAGCTTCAGTTTAGAGGGTTGCACATCATACTTTGATTTATCTTTTTCATCATGGCCTATATCTTCCTGTACAAAACAGAGCACATCCCTTTCCACATCACTTAATTTCCCAGTTGAGCTTGAAATATAAATAGTTTAAAAATATATATATACTTCATTGGGCACTAAGCTCAAGGCACAAAAATGGTGGTTGTATATTTTGACCTAGTGTGAAGTGAGTGCGGTTGAACCTTATGGGCAGTTTTTTTGTGCTGCAGATACTGTAATTGTGTCAAAGAAGAAAAGAATGGACTGTGGCTGATAAGCATTTTAACTGCTTTATTTTGTCTCCACAATTCTTGTTCTTGCTTCAGTGGATCTTCCATTACTAAGATATACCCAAGCATTCTAAATCACTTCAATTTAACCTGTCCCAAGGCAACGGTCATAAGGCTTGACTGTAACTTTGTGCAGCTACATTTGATTAACCTTGTGGCAGAATTACAAGCCTAGGCACCTCTGCAACCAGCATGAATTTTATTTGGCTTCAACCAAGGAAAGAAAGGCTTCTAAGTTCTAACAATCATTGTTTTCCCCTGGGAAAGAATACCAGACAGTCAGCATTTAATTAGGAATTAAGATTGAAAATAGATAAACTTTTTTTTTTCTAAGACTAATGAGAAATGGAGATCACGTACAGAATGTGTCTTTATATTTTCTGTGCCCTGTAGTTTTGTTTTGGTTACTTGGAAAAAGAACAAAGAACAAGAACTGGCTCCTTGGGTACAATTTGATTTTGTACCCATGCGTCCGATGGTACTTGGGGAATAAAAGCAGAGATAATTAGATCCTGTGGCTAGATCGGTCTAGATCCTGTGGTTCTGTCCTCTACTGCCCTGTATGTCTTCAGCTTCTGTGCCTGCACAGTGCAGAATGGCATCTTGGCCTTCATAACAAGAAGGTTTGAGTATAGGAGCAAATAGGTCCTCTTGCCCTAGTGAGACCACACCTGGAGTATTGTGTGCAGTTTTGGTCTGAGGAAGGACATTCTTGCTATTCAGGGAGTGCAGCGTAGGTTCACAAGGTTAATTCTCAGGATGGCGGGACTTTCATATGTTGATAGATTGGAGCGGCTGGGCTTGTCTACTCTGGAATTTAGGATGAGAGGGTATCTTATTGAAACAAATAATATTATTAAGGGTTTGGACACACTAGAGGCTGGAAACATGTTCCCAATGTTGGGGATGTTCAGAACCAGGGGCCAAAGTTTAAGAATAAGTGGCCAGCCATTTAGAACGGAGATAATTCAGTCGACGGTACCTGTCGCTGGTTGACGTAGGTAGTTGCCAATGGAATTCACTGAAGTCTGCACCGGCGAGAACTTGCGTCATTCTGGCGACAACACCAACATCAGGCTACGATCGTTGGCATCAAGCCCACGAGTGCCGACTGCTGCAAAAAATTTTTGAACATTTCAAAATCCAGCGGCGACCAGAAAAAGGTGCGACTCTTTGGGCGACTGAGGTGACCATACAGGCAACACCCAGGCGACCATGTGGCGACAGCCTAGTCACCAGTAGTCGCCTAAAAAATCGCCTAAGTGGGACAAGGGCATTACTCCATCACTTTGTGTCTCTAGCTCTCATTATATGCAAGTTTGCTGCCTCTGAATAACTTGCTGTACAGGTAACCTACTTGTCACTTTTGCTGTACCAAAGGCATACACTCTCTGTAAAATACTAATGTTAAAGAGACTTAACAACAAATACAAACCTACCTCTGGCCTTGCCTAGTAATGGGTTGTCAAGAAATTCATCCACAATGAGCAGTTTAATTGCTGTACAGTAAACAGCAGCCTGTCCTACTTCACTTCTGAGGTTCAGTTCCACGTTTGCACAGCAGAAGTGGAGCAAAATAATAGTCTGAACTCTGCAGCACCTTTTACCACTGCCAGCTGGCAATGAACTTCTGGATATATATATATATATATATATATATATATATTTATTTATTTATTTATTTATTTGTAACAATGAAAGACTTTTTACAGCTAACATGTTGTAACTCAGATCTTTTTAAGACAATTCCATGTTTGTAAAACATCATTAGTAATTTTTTGCCATCACTAATATGAATGTTCAAGAACTAAATTTGTAGGAATATTTGAAATGATCTGTATGCATGCTGACAGTGTGTGGCAAGTGGAATATTACAGCATTGCCCCAAGATGCAAAATTCAAAACCACTTGGGAGATTTTCTTTTCAAATTATCAATCTGAAATAGAAATTTGATGTTTCCACTTTGTTTTATATTATTTCATTAAGCTGTCGTCTATGAATTTATTGAGAAGTTTGAGTAATGCTATTTGTAAATTGGCATTCTGTGATATATTTACATTATACCTGAGGAATGGTTTCTCACTGAGCGTGCATTTCATTCATTATTAAACCATTATTAAGTTGGATACCAGTCTGTATATATGAACAATCAAAGGTAGACACACAATGCTGGAGTAACTCAGCGGGACAGGCAGCATCTCTGGAGAGAAGGAATGGGTGACATTTCGGGTCGAGGCCCTTCTTCAGACTATCTTGTGTCTATCTGCGATTTAAACCAGCATCTGCAGTTCATTCCCACACGATATGAACAACCATGTCATTAAGAGGCATGTACATTAGTTCCCTCTTGGGTCTACCAGGGTTAATTGAAGTGATACATACTAGAATTAAAGAGCTTAATTACACTATTTGTTTACATTTGATCTTCAACTGACAGCTGACTTGGGTGTTAAAAATAGGTTGGTTAACTTTAAACTGGTTTGCAGCAGAGCATTATGATGGAAGATGCTGTGAGGGCAGTGTGTTGCTGCTGAGGGAAGTGATGGAACGGTTGAATTCAGCAGTGCACACAGTGATCCATTTAGGCACAAATGAAGCAGTATTAATGATAATTGTGGGCTTCTCACCAAAATACTGTTATTGCAATTATTGCACAGCATTGATCCAAATGAACTAAAAACAGATGTGTAATGGAGATTTTTAAATTGCTTGCATGAAATATAGAAACCAGATTTTCCTAGCAATGCGAACTCTTGTACTTACCCATTCGTGTACCAGCCAAGTCCATTCATCATTCGTGTCAAGCAGCACAGGGTGAATGGCAAAGTCTTACGCAGGGCAAGGCCTTCCCAGCCATCGATAGGATGTCTTGGGTGGGTCCTGAACAAGTCTGGTCACAGAGAAGACTTGAATAGTTTGCTTTAACACGCACCCTGGCTCATCCAGTTGTGAATCAATTGGGATTGTTGTGAAAATCCCTAACATTCACAAAAACATTTGAAGATTAACAATTCAACCAAAAACAAATTAATTAAAATACAAAAGATAAGACACTTTTAAGAAAACTCGGTTAATTCAAAAACGTATTAACTTGAAATTTGTTTTCAAACATAAGGAAAAAGGAGCAAGTGTGGGCTAGTCAATCTCTCGAGATGTTGTGGAATAAGACCCATACCCCATCCTCCCCACATCTTTTGATTCCCTTTTTGATAAATATCCATAAATTTCCACCTCCACAGCTTTCTGGGGAAGTAAATTCCAAAGATTTCCCAGCCCCCTCAGAGAAGAAATTCCTCTCCATCTCCTTCTGACAACATGACACTTTATTTTGAACCCTATGCTCCCTAGATTAAGATATCCCACTGGGCGAAACATCCTCTCAGCTATGCCCTGTCAATCCCTCCCTGAATCTTAGATGTTTCCCTATGAATTACAGGGCCAACCAGCTCATCATTTCTTCATAGGGACAGAACTCTCATTCTAAGAATTAACTAAAGGAGCCTTCTCTGCACAGTATCCAATGTAAGTGCCTTCTTCCGTAAATATGGAGACGATAGCTGTAGCCAGTAGTCCAGCAACAATCTCGTCAGCACATAGATATCCCTAATTATATACTATCACATAATACAGACATCTGAGGAAGGGTCCAAACCTGAAATGTTGCCGTAGTTTTCTGTTTCGTCAATTTGTGACGTTGCGTTTATTGTTTTTCAACCCTCTGAGATTTCCCCAGAATCCAGGGATTTTGTGTAAATAACCACCAATGCATCCACTCTTTGTGCCTTTTACTTTATGATACTTGGATCATAAAGGCCATCAAACCCAAGTAACTTGTCAGATACAAGGAACCCATTAGATCCAAGGAATGTGTTGCCCCATAGGTTTGTTTCAAAACATTTTTCTAGTGATAGAGATAGAGAAGCTGTTCCTCCCTGTTGAAATGGGTGGATGGTTGGATCCATATCAGGTCAAACCAGGTGTATTGGGCAATTGTCACAGTCTGCATACTGAGGTATTACAGGGTGTTGACTTGCACCCATTGAAAAAGCCCAGTGTCGGACAGAGTAAAGGGCCTGTGCCACTTGGACGTCATTTGCGTATCCCAAAATCGTGGGGCGCCGCGCGCGACTGCGCGTCACTGCCTACGTCACCATGCACCATGTGCACATCACAGCTCGTGCGTCGTGACGCGCAAATGATGTCGCGTAAATGACACCCAAGTGGGACAGGCCCTTAAGTAAATCACCTGTGAATGCTTATTTGGAGGTTTGCAGTTTGTCACTCAAGGTGGAAATACCATACCTTCTGCCATGAAAGAGAGATTTTCCCTCAATTGAATATCGCGTAATGGGATCATGCCTATTTTTGTCCCCTCTGGCTGCTGAAAAATCTTGTAGGAAAAAAGAGATGAAAATCTGTGCTGATGCGAAGATGCATGGGAGGTTGGAATTTTAGGGAATTTGTAGTTATGTTTGAAGTCATGAGATTAGAAGGACTCTTTAGACTCCAAAATACATACATGCTTCCCATGACTAAAAAACTCAGTGAGAACCTGCAATCTCAATTGGAATACAAAATTGGTGAAATGCTTTAAAAAAAAAAGTACAATCATTTTCCAAGTACATGCAAGCACCTAATATATCGAATAAAACTGCTAATGAATGTTTCTGTCAAAGTATATTCATGGAATATGCTTCACCTTTAACCTCTCCCTTATTCATTATAAGCTTCCTATCTGGTGTAAAAAAACCCATCATGATCCTGGTGTCAAAGAAAAGCAAAGTAGCATGTCTTAATGATAACTATCCATTGGTTTTAGCATCCACCAAAGTGAAGTGTTTCAAGATTCAAGAGAGTTTATTGTCATGTGTCCCTGATAGGACAATGAAATTCTTGCTTTGCTTCAGCACAACAGAACATAGTAGGCACGACTAGAGGCAGGTAAGATTCAAGTGTGTTTCATGGTCACATGTCCCGAAATGGAACAATTAAATTCTTTCTTGTAGCAGCACAACAGATATATTAACAAAATACTCTGTAAATGGCGCTCCTTAACTTCAGCCTCCCAGACATCCTTGCTGCATTACAGTGCACCTACCATCGCAACAGGTCCATGGCAGATGCTAACATCCTGGCTTTACACTCATCACTGGAACATCAGACCCACATTTATTGGCAATAGCTCTGCTTCTACACTATAATCCCAATAATATCCATCTCTAAACTCCTGGACCTAGAAATCAGTATCCTCTTCTGCCATTGAAACCTTGTCTTCCAATAGACCACAATCAGTGAGGAGAGGCAGCAAAACATCCTCCACGATAATTCTCCACAAGAATACTGGAAGAATGAGTTAAAATGAAACTGCTGGAGGAATACAGTATACCTGATAACCTGCTCTTATGACAGATCATTGAAAGGCCTTTTAGCTGGTTCTAAATGTTGCAGATGATCAGAGGTGTTGAAAAACAATTAAGTAAAATTGTGATTTAAACGTCTATATAAAAATTAACAATAAAACACATTTCTTTAAAACCATACTCATCTGCCATAAATTAATTAAAAGCATTTTAATATTATTTGAAATAAAGAAGAGTATTTTCCTTTTTCAATCCAAGTTGGCAACCAGAGCCATGTAGGGTCCCATTACATATGCCTGTCCTGGGCAGCTGTAGATCCAGATATAAAGTGTATCCAGCTCCTCATCTTGACTTTATTACCTCTGAACTTTGACCAGTAGCACAGGTGTGAAAGTCAGGAATCCACTTACATTCAAAACTGACCTTGCCAGAAAGTAAATGCCTTTCGTCCTTTAACTTTCACTCAAATTCACAGGTAATTTTTACCACATTTTCACAATCTCTTCTAATCTTTCCCGCTTGCTCAAAGCCTGGGTATGGAGTTTAATGAATTCCGAGAGGAACAGAAGGCTTCAGCAAAGTGCAGAAAATAGAAAATGCAACATCAGCAGGGAAGGGAATGATTGAAAGGACAGACGATATGGGACTGATGCTACATGCGTTGAGTACTACTCTTTTGTCATCTGCTGATGTATACCTTAAGAGGCCTTCTTGTCAATAGAGTCTGTAACAACATGTACCCCATGTCGAGCAAGAACTTGACACAATACCCACAGCGGTGGAACAGATGGGAAAACAGTTGTCTGCACTGCTGTCTGCAAAATCAGTGACAGATCTATTGGCAATTTCCATTATGATAGCCACAGTCATAATAATATTCTGTGGTAATAGGCAAAGGCTATTCTGTGGACCATAGGCAAATAATTGTATTGTTTATGCGCATATTAATGTTACAAATGCCTTGGATTTCAAAGAATGATTGAAAAAAATACTTGCATCTATAGAAGGTCCAATTATGTCACTTGACTTTACAGGGAATTTGTCTTTTGAAGCATACATTGTTTATATGTGGCAACATCCACCCAGTGCCATAGCAACTATTTACTTTGACAAGAAGGTGGTTTCTGTTCAGTGTCTCATTTGAAAGGCAACATCCCTAGAAATGCATCACTCCCTCAGCATCAAGGGTTCACTTTGTGCTGTTTCAGCAGTAGCGTTGCATTGAAACAAAACCAAATGCTCACACACGTAGTACATGTTTCAAGAATTATAAATGGTTTTAACTTGCTTAAACAAAATCTCAGATTTCTACAAATCCAGATCATTGAGCTTCATGAGAAGACAGCCACACAACCTGATAGGTATGAAGGAACAGTGGCAATGCTGAACCATAATGGGCCTGTCCCACCTAGGCGAGTTTTTGGGCGACTGCAGGAGACTATACAGTCGCCACATGTTCGCGGGTGGTTGCCGGAGAGTCGCCTTCATGGTCGTGAGGAGTTCCCGCATTCTGGGAACTAGTCGCGGCCTCATTATGGTCGCCATGAATTTTTCAACATGTTGAAAAATTAGCGGCGACTAGAATGAAGCCGCCATGGAGAGTAGCGAGAATTCTCGAGCCGTAGGTGGGTCGCCAGGAGGTCCTAATGGGTTGCCAGGAGGTCGAAGGTTCTCGTAGGTTGTAGCCGGTGCTGACTGGTGAATTTCATTGGCTCATTGGGGGAAAAAAAGGTAAGCAGTAGTTTTCAGAACCAAAGATAACCGACCGGTAATGCTAAATGTCTGCTGAGCTGCACAGCTGTGTATCTCTGGCTTCTTAAAAGTTGTCTCCACTCCTTCTCCTCCCTCCCCACCCCCCTTTTTAAAGGACTTACTGTACACTGCTTTAGCCGTCTTTTTACAGCGCCAACCTTCCTGTTCATCACGGTGTGTGTCTGTTTCACCTTGGCTTTGCACTGTGTGAATTTTTTAGACAGCGCTCCCCCTGCATTCCCTGCCCCCTCCTGCATAACGGGCTGGTGAAGGGGGGGGGGGGGGTGTGTGTGTGTGGTCAGCTGAAAAATCGTCTAAGTGGGACAGGCTCATAAGACGTCCTGGGACACCTTGCTGGCTGGTGATCAGCGTTTTCAAAGGGAACCGCTGATACTCAATCACCCCTAGGAAGATCATCCTGGATTTACAAGGACACCCTGAGTCTAGGATGTGTTGTTACAGATGCTGACACATCTGTCGCTCAGCTCTTGAACTCCACCTGGCGTGAAATAAAATTATCAGGCTGGGCCTACACACAATATCTGATGCTCCCTTCATTTGAATGAAAACTATATATTTAGCTATATATATTTTCTTGTTTTATTTTTATTGTTTAGATTGGTTTAGGTTTATTATGGTCACATGCACCGACATGCAGTGAAAATCTCTGTTTTGTATTTGTTTTAAAAAAATACCTAGTTTAAAATAGTCCCGATAATAATTTTTATAATCTCTCTGAATAGCAAGCGTTTAAAACTGGTTTAAGCTTTGGCAGGGGGCTACGCCACACCACCAATGTGGGGCAGATTCGTGATTTACATGTCCCCAGGATTTCTAAAAGTACTCTAATTTTGGCAAATACTGGAAATACTCAGCAGGTCAGACTGCATATGTGAGGAGTTAACATTTCAGGTCTGGCCTGCTGAGTACGATGCAGTTTCGGTTTTTCTTTTAGGTTTCCCACATTTCCAATTTGTTTTTTGTTTTTCAGAATTTTAATTTTGATTGGTTATTTTCAGTTAAAGTTACCTTTATAATATCAGGGGAAAAAATAGCCAGTTTGTGCTTAGCAGGATTTTCTAAACACACAAGACATAAATGACCAGGTATTCTTTACTACTAGTATTGATTTAGTGATAAATGTTGCCCGAAACATCAGGAGAATCCTCAAGACTTCATATCGCAGGTGATGTGATACTTTTTCAATGTTTAATGTTTCATTTGAGCAATGACATCTCTGACAGTTCATCCTTCCTCAGTAGCGAGATTGTGTACTTGAGCCTCTGAATGGAAGCATACACCCATTACCTACTGATACAGAAGTAAATGTGTTGCTACTCAGCCAAGACTGATGGCTGGAAAGCTTGGCAGTAACTATAACTTCAAGAATCATAAAATATATATTGGAAGAACATAAATGTCCACACCACATACACTTCACTAAGTTAGGTATTGATTTGATCAGCATTTTATTTTCTTCTGCAGAAGAGGTGCCACCTGTGGAAAATAGGTCTGAGTAAATATGTCATTCTGGTGTGCATCTGTAGTCAAACAAAAAGCAGATTGTTAATTGAAAAAAATGTCCAGTAAAAAAAAAGATGGTGGATATATGTCTGACAGTGTTCCGTGTTGAAAATAGGGCCGTGAACTGAGTTCTCACGTGGCAGAAGGTGCCTGCAGCCTCACAACAGCCTGTAAATCCACCCCTGCTAGTCTCACAAACATTTGGTCATATTTGTGAGTTTTACATAAGTTGGGGTACTTGTAAACTGCGGACTACCTGTATAACTCATCTGAAGCTCTTGACAAAACCTCTCTTGATGACCCGTTCACCTTGTTGAATCATCTCATCTAATTTTGCTGGGGTGGAAGATTGCAACCTTCACGTGGTCTGCCCTGTTTCGACTAATGCAATCAACTCGACATGCACAAACGGAAGATCAAATAGAACTAGGTTGTCCAACAACTTTAGGCTGTGCACGCCACACGAAAGAAGAACAAGAATCTAGTTTTGCTGATATGTCTACCCACTGTACAGATTTATATTGCACTTGACGAGACTATTCAGCTCATCAAGACTGTGGTAGTGTTAGCCATATAAATTTTGCACTTTCGTGCTTTTTTGCTGCAGCTCATAGAAAAGACTGTCTTCGTAGCATGTTCATGTAGCATGCTTAATATCGTTACTTTGCAATGGAATACTTTACTTAGTCTCACATGTGACAAGGCACAGTGAAATTCTTTGCATACTCAATGTATACAAATAGCAGCCACTTACGGCGCTGACAAAGTTACAAAGGACGCCAGCTCCTCCTTTTGTTCTTCTCTCCCCCCATCCTTCCTTCCCCCCCCCCCACTTGGTTCCCCCACATCGGTTCCCTGTTGTTCTTTGTCCTCCCGCTCTCCCCAATTGTCCACCGCAAGGCTTCCCACCGCCGAGACCCCGTCATCGCCAGGCTTCATCACCGCTGCCTCCGCTTCACCGCTGCTGAGGCTCCACAGACTTTAAAGGGGGGGAGGAGGAGAAGGAGTGGAGACAACTTTTAAGAAGCCAGAGATACACAGCTGTGCAGCTCAGCAGACATTTAGCATTACCGGTCGGTTATCTTTGGTTCTGAAAACTACTGCTTACCTTTTTTTCCCCCAATGAGCCAATGAAATTCACCAGTCAGCACCGGCTACAACCTACGAGAACCTTCGACCTCCTGGCAACCCATTAGGACCTCCTGATGAGCCACCTACGGCTCGGGAATTCTCGCTACTCTCCATGATGCCGACCTGGGCCCAGCCGCAGGCTCTGTTGGCCGCTCCGCGGACCCAGACTTGGATCCGCGAGGCGTGACTCCCCCGTTTGACCCGGGCTTCTACGTGGTGACCCGGGAGGCATCGAGATCGCGGCGCCTCGATAAAGGCCACCGGCCGCATTCCCAGTCATCAGCCGCAGGGCCCGTCGGGAAGCCTTCTTTCGATTTTCTATTTTTAGCAGGGAATAATGTAAGATCCTGCTCACGGCATCAGTGCGAACATCTGAAATGTTCATTTGATGCCCAAATAGTTATGCAATAAAAGGAAACTCGTTCATAAATGCACAATGTTGTGCCTGTACCCAAGCTGACATGCAAGAGTGTCAGTGGGCAGTGTTGCACAACATGGATCGCATTTGAGGAGCTGACATTGCACCTTTTGTGAGAGCCACAGTACAATTGATGACTTTGTACCTCGACCATTGTATATAGCCTCTGTCAAGTGGCCATTGACAGGTGTAATTGTCTGGCCCTGACTACACACAATTTGCAGGCTGATGGAAAATTGCCCTTGTTTATTTATCATTTGCTAATCATCCATTTTCTGGGCCAAGAGATATGAGTGACTATGCAGTCAATATATTTAGTAGCTTGGAGAATAAAAAAGCAAAATGGTAAAAATATAGAGGCCTCTCTTATTGCTGATTGCAGAAGAGTACGTAAGTGGTTGGATAATGAAATACCTTTTGGAGTGTGTCCTTAATGCAGAAATGACTGGCAAATTGGCTATTTCCTGGCAATACTCACTGTGTTTGAACAGATGAATCTGTGGCATGGAAGGTTAAGGGGATGGCAGCCTTCCTCTCTGACCGCCCATGCAATGCAGATGATAGGGTGTCCCTTGTGGAATTTCATCAGCAGTAATCTGGCCATTTTATTGAAGCTGAGACTCGCAGTACTCTGTGACTGTGTGAGGCCTCCGCAGCTGCTGTATTTTCTATCCTGGAGGAGATTGGAAGTGCATCTGTCATGGAGCATGTTTTCAGTACTATGAGCTCCTTCACTGGGCTGTTGTCCTTTGTCGTAGCTAACACCTGTGTCTGTGATGTGGGGATGAAACCTGCTCAGTGTCAAACACTTCTGCTCGAGGTCTAATTAATTTTTTAATGTTTTACCTTCATTTACACAGTTAACTCACAGGTATGATTGAAAGTAATGAAACATAGAGTTGAATTCAGTTGAGGGGGTGGGAATCCAGAACCAGGGGGTCATAGTTTAAGAATAAGGCATAGGCCATTTAGGACTGAGATGAGGAAAAACATTTTCATCCAGACAGTTGTGAATTTGTGGAATTCTCTGCCGCAGAAAGCAGTGGAGGCTAATTCACTGGATGTTTTCAAAAGAGAGTTAGATTTGGCTCTTGGGGCTAGCGAAATCAAGGGATGGGGGAAAAAAAAACCAGGAAAGAGTTACTGATTTTAGATGAACAGCCATGATCATATTGAATGGCAGTGTTCGCTCGACAGGTCTGAATGGTCTACTCCTGCACCTAACTTCTATATTTCTATGTTTTATCATAAACCAAAATGCACAAATTTGATTTCTATTTAAATTTTGTATGATATGTTTGTCTGCCAACTAACATTCATTAACATTGTTTATCACAGGAATTACAAAATCAAAGAAAGATAACTGCGGAATCGTTAACTACTGGTTTTGATAATTTTGCGTTTACTTCTGTTTACAGTTTCATTTACATTTATTTGCTGGAGAAAATAGGGGTCAGCAGAAGAATATCGTGGTCCCAATTTGTACAGGTTTGGTTGGGTGAGTGGGCAGATGCAGTTTAATGTGGATAAATGTGAGGTTATCCTCTTTGGTGGCAAAAACAGGAAGGCAGATTATTATCTAAATGGTGCCAAGTTGGGAAAAGGGGAAGTACAACGGGATCTGGGGGTCCTCGTTCTTCAATCACTGAAAGTAAGCATGCAGGTACAGCAGGCAGTGAAGAAAGCGAATGGCATGTTGGCCTTCATAACAAGAGGAGTTGAGTATAGGAGCAAAGAGGTCCTTCTGCAGTTGTACATGGCCCTAGTGAGACCACACCTGGAGTATTGTGTACAGTTTTGGTCTCCAGGATATTCTTGCTATTGAGGGAGTGCAGCGTAGGTTTACAAGGTTAATTCCCGGGATGTCACATGTTGATAGATTGGACAGGCTGGGCTTGTATACTCTGGAATTTAGAAGGATGAGAGGGGATCTTATTGAAACATATAAGATTATTAAGGGTTTGGACACACTTGAGGCAGGAAACATGTTCCCAATGTTGGGGGAGTCCAGAACCAGGGGCAATAGTTTAAAAATAAGTGGTAAGCCATTTAGAACTCAGATGAGGAAAAACGTTTTCAAACAGAGTTGTGTGTGTGGAATTCTCTGCCTCAGGGGGCGGTGGAGGCTAGTTCTCTGGATGCTTTCAAGAGAGAGTTAGATTGAGCTCTTAGGGTTAGCTGAGTTAAGGGATATGGAGAGAAGGCAGGAACGGGGTACTGATTGTGGATGATCGGCCAAGATCACATTGAATGGTGGTGCTAGCTCAAAGGGCCGAATGGCCTACACCTGCACCTATTGTCTATTGATGGGGATAATTGGAATTTGGGGAAATGCCGTAATCCACGAGATTGCAACATTTATAACATCCACCAGACCATCTGGTAACATATCCACTAGATAGTGGAAGAGAATGGTGATTAGTCTGTGCGTAACTGTGCATATCTGAGTCGGGGAAAGAAGCTTCTGAAAGAATGTTCTGTCTTGCCTTCTGTTAAACTCATCCAAATTTTTAGTGCTTCCTTTTGGAGTGACATCCTGCTGCTTTGAGCACTACCTTAGTTTAGTTTAATATTGTCACGTGTACTGAGGTAGAGTGAAACACTTTTGTTGCGTGCTAACCAGTCAGCAGAAAGACAAAACGTGATTACAATTGGGCCATTTATAGTGTATAGTTTTTATGAGAATGTGTCCAGTGCCGTTAAAATCAAAATCCTTGCTCCGGTATGGAAATATATCTATCTCCAGAATCTGGGGTTGCCCCGTCATTCTGCCTCAGTTTACATAACTGTTATCATGTAGTCATGCAGCATGGAAAGTGGCCCTTCAGTCCAACATGTTCTTGCCAACCAAGGTACCTCTTCTACGCTAGTGCCATTTATCTATGATTGGCTCATATCCAACAAAACCTTCTTTACGAACCTGTCCAAATGTCTTTAAAAAAAATAATAATAATAATATTTTTTTATTAGAAGCAAGTACATAATAAGAACATTTCATGTATATCAATCACACATTGCTAATATTATCAATTATTTAATGACTGCTTCTATATATATATTTTTTTTTAATGTCTTTTAAATACCTCAACTACTTCCTCTAGCAACTCGTTCCATTTGTCCACACCCTCAACGTGGAAAAGTTGCCCCTCTTTAATAATGACTTGCTATGAAATCTTTTCAAGATGTACGAAGATGTTGCTAGGATTTGAGTGGCTGGGCTATAGAGCTGTTGGGCAGACTCTAATTTGGCAGTGCATTTGTGATCACTGAAGTGATAAGTGTCCTATCCAGATTTCTCCATCTAGTAATAAGCTGGTAGAAGGATTTACCACCCCATGTTGCATTTCATTGAAACCATTTGGTACTACTATGGACAATCCCTTCCAGTCAGCGCGCAGAGCAAAGTGGGAAATTACACAAATAGAGAGAAAGCGGCAATGTTTACAACTATTTTTGTGGATTTGGCATGGAGTGACACATTACTTAGGAGAATGCTTTAGGTTATCTTGGTCTCAATATCAATGATCTACAAACCTCTATTTAAAATTTCAATTCGTGTTTAAATTATGCTCCATTAATGAACAATGATCCCACATCTTTTGTATTACATTGCTTTGTTTAATGTCCCTCAGTGGGACATCCTCTGCTTCATTATTTTAAACTTGTAAATTAATATTGAAGATGTTCATGCTATTAAATCCCTTGAATGATTGCAATGTGGTTTTACATAATTTAAAATGTGCAATTTTAATTTGAGGAAGATGGAAAGATTGCCTTTTGTTATATTACGTCAAATAGTGGTCAGTTGAGATACACTTGTTGTCAGTGATCAGAAAGCTTTAGTTTCTGATGTGAAAATAAGACGCAAGTTCGAGTGACTGTGAGCACAATACAAATATTTCTGAAAGAGTTGTTGGTAATTATGTCAGATGGTTGGCCAAAAGTTTTGGCCGGCCTGAGGAAATTACAGTGGGTGTTTCCTGTTGACGGTGTTTCTATGACATGGCTGAAAGATCTTTGCAAGTGCTGCACTAATTAGTCATGTTTGTTAATTGGTATTTCTGCTGGATGCCTTTATTGACAGCAAGCGCTTCCATCAGCAGTGACGTGGGTTTACAGGATGGAAACTTGAAACTCTCGTCACACCCTGTAATTCAAGGATTATGAGTATATTATGACACCCTAATCTCCATCAGCCTTCCCACGTTTCTGCTGTGTGACTTTTACAGAATAAATATCCTTGTTTGACATCAATGAGGAATGCTGATGGGCCAACCGCATTCTTTTCTCTGTGTCCTGTTGATTTGGCTTAAATCCAGGCAATTGCGTAAAATTAAAGGGAAAGGATCAGATTATTAGGTCCCCTGAGTGAGAGCTAATGAGCATAATCAACACCCGCCTCTCTTATGCAAAGCAATGGTCTTTTATAGGATTTACAATGCAGACGTGACACTAAAACAGCATGTAAATTGCTGTTCAACTGACACACTTACTCTTTGACATACAGACATAACACATCATGAAATGCCAAATTATTGCATTGTTGTATTTTTGCAAGAAAAGGTAGAGGTAAACTCCATAACATGGGACCCGTGTATATCAACGGGTCGATGGTGGAAAGGGTCAAGAACTTCAAATTCCTGGGCGTGCATATTTCCAAAGATCTCTCCTGGTCCCAGAACACTTAAGCACTCATAAAGAAAGCACATCAGTGTCTCTACTTCCTGAGAAGATTTCAGAGAGTCGGTATGTCAAGGAGGACTCTCTCGAACTTAGTAGAGAGCATGCTGACTGGTTGCATTGTGGCTTGGTTCGGCATCCAGGAGTGGAAAAGGTTGCAAAAAGTTGTAAACACTGCCCAGTCCATCATCGTTTCTGACCTCCCCACCACCGAGGGGATCTATCGCAGTTGCTGCCTCAAAAAGGCTGCCAGCATTATCATGGACCCACACCATCCTGGCCACACACTCATCTCACTACTGCCATCAGGTAGATGGTACAGGAGCCTGAAATCTGCAACATCCAGGTTCAGGAACAGCTTCTTCCTCACAGCCATCAGGCTATTAAACTCGCCATCAAACAAACTCTGAACTATAACAGCCTATTGCACTTTATCGGTTTATTTATGTGTGTGTATATATATATTCTATGGTATATGGACCCACTGATCTGAGCTGTATTTATGCCTAAAATATTCTGTTGTGCTGCAGCAAGCAAGAATGTCATTGTCCTATCTGGGACACATGACAATAAACTCTCTTGACTCTTGACTTGATGTCTGGCAGCACGCAAACGCAGATTTTTTTTTGAGCTGTGCCACACAATTTAATTTTTTCTTGAAAAATCAATTTTGGTATTCGATTATGACAAAGATAAAAACAAGCCATTTGGCCCATTGTCGATACCACAAAAGGAGAGCAATTTAATTTTTAAGAGGTTAGTTAAAACAAATGTAGAGGTTAGAATGTGAGAGGTTAGTTAAAACAAATGTAGGTCCCTTGCAGTCAGAAACAGGTGAGTTGATTGGGGAACAAGGATTGGCGGACCAATTGAATAACTACTTTGGTTCCGTCTTCACTGACATAAATAACTGAAATAGCAGGGGAGTCAAAGGAGGAAATTGAGTGAAATCCAAAAGAATAGATTAAAGGCCGATAAATAGATAGGCTGCATCCCAGAGTACTTAAGGAAGTAGCTCAGGAAATAGTGGATGCATTAGTGATAATCTTTAAAAACTCTTTAGAGAGTAGTTCCTAAATTAAGAAGGGAGGGAGAGAGAAAACGGGGAATTACAGACCAGTTAGTCTAACATCAAACTGCTAGAAGTCAGTTATTTAAAGATGGGATAGCAGCACTGAAAATCATTGGACAAAGTCAGCATGGATTTACGAAAGGTAAATCATGTCTGACCTTGTGGTCGAGGATGTAACTAGTAGCGTGGATAAGGGAAGAACAGTGGATGGGTATATCTGGACTTCCAGAAGGCATTCGACAAGGTCCCACACAAACTTTACGGTATTAGGGGTTCAGTATTGATGTGGATTGAGAACTGGCTAACAATGGCAGGCACTAGTGGGGTACCGCAGGGCTCAGTGCTGGACCCCAGATGATCTGGATGAGGGAATTGCAATATCTCCAAGTTTGCGGATGACACTAAGCTAGGATGCTAGGAGACTGCAAGGTGACTTGGATAGGCTGGGTGAGTGGGCAAAAGATGCAGTATATGTGGATAAATGTGAGGAGACTATTATTTAAATGGTGGCGATTAGGAAAAGGGGAGATAGACCTGGGTGTCATGGTACACCAGTCATTGAAAGTAGGCATGCAGGTGCAGCAGGCAGTGAAAAAAGCAGCTTTCATAGCAAAAGGGATTTGAGTACAGGAGCAGGAGGAACATGAGACCACACCTGGAGTTAATTGCGTACAGTTTTGGTGAGGAAGGACTGCCATAGAGGGAGTTTCACCAGACTGATCCTGGGATGTCAGGACTGTCTTATGAAGAAAGACTGGATAGACTCGGTTTTATACTCTCTGGAATTTAGGAGAGAGGGGATCTTATAGAAACTTACAAAATTCTTAAGGGGTTGGACAGGCTAGATGATTGTTCCGATGTTGTCCAGGACAAGGGGTCACAGCTTAAGGGGGGGGGACCGAGATGAGAAAGATTTTTTCACACAGAGAGTGGTGAGTCTCTGGAACTCTCTGCCACAGAGGGTAGTTGAGGCCAGGGCTATATTTGGACATCAGAGGGTATGGAGAGAAGGCAGTAATACTGAGTTGGATGATCAGCCATGATCATATTGAATGGCGGTGCAGGCTCGAAGGGCTTGGCCTACTCCTGCACCTAATTTCTATGTTTCTATGTTTCTATTCCTTCCCACCCAAATTACCCCCACCCCAAGTACTTTCCACTGCAGTCATGGTGGCGCGACGGTAGAGTTGCTGCCTTACGGCCAATGCAGCACCGGAGACCCGGGTTCGATCCCGACTATGGGTGCTGTCTGTGCGATGTTTTTCTACGTGGGTTTTCTCTTAGATCTACGGTTTCCTCCCACACTCCAAAGACATACAGGTTTGTAGGTTAATTGGCTTGGTAAATGTAAAGATTGTCCCTAATGGGTGTTGGATAGAGTTAATGTGCGGGGATCGCTCGTTGGCGAGGTTCCGGTGGGCCGAAGGGTCTGTTTCTGCGCTGTGTCTCTAAACTAAACTAAACTGCAGGAAATGTAACACCTGTCCCTATACCTGCTCCATCACCTCCATCCAGGTGAGAGTGCAGGTCAGGTGCACCTTATCTAACTTCTTCTCCTGCATCTGGTGTTCCCGATGTGTACATTGACAAGACCAAGTGTATTCTCAGCAACCGTTTCGCCGAACACTCACTCTCGGTTCGCCAAGGCCTACTGGATCTCCCAGTTGCTAACCATTTTAACTTCTATTCCCATTCCCATAATGACCTTATTGTCCTGGGCCTCCTCCATTGTCAAAGTGAGGCCACACACAAACTGGAGGATCACCTCATATTCTGCTTGGGTAGCTTACAACCCAATGGTGTGTATTCTCCAATTTTAGGTAATTACATAACCCTCCCCGTCTTCCTTCCCCTTTCTCTCTCTGCCCCTCTCCCCTGTGCCCCATCTGAAGTTGCACCTATTTCTCCCCTTCCACATACATTACTTTCCCTAGATTCACAAATTGCAACTCTTTGATCCTTTTGTGTCACACCTTTTGTCATTTCATCTCTGGTCTTTGTCCAACCATTTGCCAATTTTAAAAAAAATGTCCTCACCTATATTAACATACTACCTGCCAGGCTTTGTCCTACCCCTCCTCACTTCCAACCTTCTTCCACAACCCCCCCCCCCCCCCCCCCACACAGTCTTAAGAAGGGTCCCGTCCAGAAACACCTTATCCATGTTCTCCAGAGATTCAGCCTGACCTGCTGAGTTACTCCAGCACTTTGTGTCTTCACCCGTTCATACAAGTTCTATGTTATCCCACTTTCCCGTCCACTCTCTACATAGAAGGGGAAAATTTTACAGTGGCTAAATAACCTACAAACCATGTCTTTGGGATGTGGGAGGAAACTGGAGCACCCGAAAGGAGCCATTGCGGTGACAGGGTAAATATGCAAACTCCACACAGACAACAGCCGAGGTCAGGATCAAATCTGTGTCTGGCGCTGTGAGACAGCGGCTTTACCACCAATTCTGGAGTAAGCATCCCTCCCTCCCTGGCAGAAGACTGATGAAAATCTGTTCTTCCTTCTCAAAAGCATTTCTGTGTGTTTTGGATGATGACTGATACCAGTGCATGTTACAGTATCTCACCATTGCACCATTTAAGAAGTTGACTACTATAGATGATAATAGATATTCACGGGAAACGATGAGTTAAATAAAGTTACAGTGCATGCTAATTAATACAATAAGCATAAATGGGATAACTAATGGTTTATCTATATGTCATCCATTTCCTAGATTAAACTCATTGAGCTTTGAACAAAAAGGTTAATTAGGACTGTAATTGTACATACAAAAAATCCACTTAGATTTTGACACGCAGACACATGTAATGGTATTTCATTGTGTGCACTTATGCAGTGGTGGGCTCCGCATTGTGATTCACTTGGTCTGGGCTCCCTTACTTATCCGTGGTCAGTTAAATTGAGATGCAAGACATCCCGTAACAAGCAGGAATTGCTGTATTAACAACAATACATGTAATATTTTGTAAGCAAGTGGTTTATTTTAAAACAATAGAGCATGACAAAAATGTTGTTTTATGGTATGAAGTCAAATCAGCATTGCAGTTAACTTTCTGATTGCAAATATGCTTTCATGTAAATTGCTTTTCTTAACTGTACACAGTTAAAACATCATAAAGCCAGTAAGGAATGACGGGTGAAGAACCTGTCATTTTTTTTAACAGCCAGTGAAAGCTCGACTTTATAGATAAATGGTGTTAATATTTGTCATGATGTTTTGCCAAAATAGAGCAGTTGATTCTTAATTAGGGAAATTTCATCCATCATAGTCAACAATTATGACCTTCTGTATCATGACTTGTCATGAATAATCAATGAGGGCTGATTAATATGCATGAGCAGCAGTCTATATAGTGTGCGCTGATGCACGATACAGCAGCTTGACTAGAGCAGAGTAGGAAGCGTTAGAGTTAGCAACTGAGAGAGTGAGAGAAGGAGCCAGTTGCTTGCCGTGACCTGGGCTGCCTCTGCTACTAGTGTAATTTGTCTCAGCAGAAGTGATTCACCTAGGTTACTTGCAGTGACACCCACATGAATGACAGCTAACTGAACCATTTTAAGAAAAAGAACTGGACAAGGAAGGCTTTCTCCCCATACTTTCCCAACATGGGGTGCAGCTTGTGCTCTCTGCAGAAAAAAGAACAGTACAAACTGCTGTATGAAGTTTGCCAGGTGATGTTGATTATTTTAATTTCCATGCACAATAAGTAATTGAACTAGAAAATCTGTCTGGACGTATTTTAACTTGTATCTTGTTTATGTAATTACAAGCAGAATTTTCATCACTTTTATAGTCATCTGTTCGGTTAAAGCTCCTGCCTTTGTTTTTGTCTGTGCACAGAAAGAGAAACGTGACCTTGTGGTTATTTTAAAATAATATAATGTGACATTTGGTTGATATTTCATTAATAAGTGTATATCGTAACATCATCAATGTATTTTAAGTAGAGTGCATTAACATACATACACATCATGGATTCCATAATCATTGTTTTGATATTTTTGTATGGGAGTCTATGAAGTTTGTCATGTGGATTAAGCGTTGAAACAGCAGAATCACAAACATATCAAGAAAACGAGAGCATCCCAAGAGAATAATAAAATCTGAATCAACTCTCAATAAGCATTCCCCAATACTGGTTAATTTTTGCGCATGTGTTTCTTAACAGATTAATTCTTTACTGTTTCCAGTTCTAAACTGGTGAGAGAAATGGTTGGTTTTCAGTTATTGCTCTTCAGATATCTGTACAATTTATTCTGCCTCAAATCAACTGTAATGTCTGTTCAATAGCAGTGGGTGGCACTACAACTCAAGCAGGTAGGTGACAATGGCACTTAATGTTCAAAGCTTTGCATTGTCTGGGTTAAAGCTTTCAACCCATTGAAGATATTACAGAGGTATTTACTTGTGCTCTCTGCTGAAAGCCTTATTCTTTTTCAGAAACACGATTTTCTTTGCAAGTTCATCAAATGGTGCATGTACTTGTATTGAGTACCACCAGAGAAAATAATGTTTTGTTAGAAGATAGACACAAAAAGCTGGAGTAATTCAGCGGGACAGGCAGCATCTCTGGAGAGAAGGAATGTTTTGTTAGTATATATCTGACGTTGTCATTAACACAATGATATTTCTTGCTTTTTTTATTGAACAAAAACATTAAAATGTGACATTTTGCATAGATGCAAGTGTATGGGTTATCTGATCAGTTTCAGCCAGTCTTCAACCATTCCAACAATATTCCAAGGTTACAAAATAAATAGAAGGTCGGTGCAGTTTTGAAGTGGAAAAGGCAATAATTGTCTATATGAGATGGAGTAGGCAGAGGCTGTGTCTTCTTTTCCCTCCTGCTTCAGGTGAGATGGTGCACATTTTGCAGTTGACATCAGATTCCTGGAAACCCTTAGCTCCACTGTCTTACAGAAACTCAGAGGGCAAGATTAAATCTTATTAAGAACTCGTGCTCCAATAATTGTTTTATTGACAATTGAGTTATTTTGCTGATCATTTTCAGATCATCCCAAGCAGCTGTCCTGTTGATGCTGGCTTTTTTTATTTATTTTTTCTGAAGCTTTGACAGTGACCACTTTCACTAATAAAATGTGAAGTGGATAAGACAATATCTTGTTTGAAGTGGTGTAAAGTTTTATTTTGTACAAGAATATTGCATTTGCAGTATGTTTTCTGATGTCCTCCTTTGGCTAACTGCCCTGCTGATCTGAACTGACAGTTCAACGCGCTGATTTTATTGACTCCTGTCAATAATACATGTTTCAATCAATCCTTTTTTTCTATTTACTATTTTTAAGGCTATGTTTCATTATCTTCAATTGAGAAAATGATGTGAAGTGTATAATGCAAAAAAAACTATGAATATTTTACAATTTTTGCACAATATGAGCTTTTGGCAATTAAAACCTTTTTCAAAATGAGTAATGTTGGTATCTTCACACCACAGTATTGAACAAAAGTCAATCATCGTGTAATTCCCTGTTCATACATTCTGTCATCTGTACTTCCAGTAATCCTGTTCAACCTCCTGATGTTAAATTCTGTTCTGGAGATGCAGAGTAAAGCTGCTTCAACATGACATGAGTTCCTTTTGGTAACTTTCTTGCGATGATACCTTTCTCTCACATGGCAGTGTTACTTATGTAAGGTTTTTTCAAACTTCCTCAAGGTATCCCTCTATGGTTAATTGAGTTATTTTGCTGATCATTTTCAGATCATCCCAAGCAGCTGTCCTGTTGATGCTGGCTTTTTTTATTTATTTTTCCTGAAGCTTTGACATTGACCACTGTATTCCGTATCAAATCTGCTGATGCATATTGTGTAAAATAACCTAGGACGGCACAGCGGTAGGGTTGCTGCCTTATAGAGCCAGAGACCCTGGTTCGATCCTGACTATGGGTGCTGTCTGAACGGGGTTTGTACGTTCTCCCTGTAACCACGTGGGGTTTTTCTGGGTGCTCCGGTTTCCGCCCACATTCCAAAGGTGTAGGTTTGTAGGTTAATTGACTTCTGTAAATTGTAAATTATTTCCAGTGTGTAGGATAGTGCTGGTGTACGGGGTGATCACTTGTAAGCGAGGGCAGAAGGGCCTGTTTCCATGCTGTATTTGTAAAGACCTTTGTCCTATGCCTGAATCCTCATTAGCTTATAAGGCGTCAGCATAATATTAGGATTGGAGAATGTCTTCCTTGCCTCTGCTGCTTTCTGTGCTTCTCGGAGTTTAACATCCCCACAATTGTAATTTGTGTCGAAATCCTGAACAATTTACAATATCTGCATTTCTTTTCTGCATTCTCCATAACATCCAACTTGTGTACCATTTTATCTTGAATCAAAATTTCTCTGTTGGGCTTTCCTGTCTTGGGATATCCAGTGGTCTAAAGTTGTGCTGCCTTTCTAATAGAAAAGAGTGAGGTAGGGGAACTAGATGCAAACTGCTGGAGTAACTCAGCAGGACAGGCAGCATCTCTGGAGAGAAGGAATGGGTGATGTTTCGGGTCGAGACCCTTCTTCAGACTGAAGTAGAGTCTCAACCTGAAACGTCGCCCATTCTTTCTATCCAGAGATGCTGCCTGTCCCGCTGAGTTACTCCAGCAATTTGTGTCCATCTTTGATTTAAACCAGCATCTGCAATTCTTTCCTACACACGAGGTAGGGGTACTAATGGCTTCACTTATGAGTAGCCAGCGTAGACTTGATGGTTAAATGGCCTCTTTTGTGTTTTGTTCTATGTTTATATATAAAATGCCTCCCAGATGAATTGTCTGGTTGATCTGCTCACTTTATTTGCAAGCACTGAGCCATAGTGCTACTGTGTTAAACAATTTGTCGAAGAGCCTCAAGATTGAGTTGGCAAAGATAATTCAAAATTCTCAAATGCGTATTTCTTGAACATTTCCATTCCATCCTGAAGCGATTGTGTTGCAATTACAACAATGTTTACGGCATCCTTCATATCACCTCTCTGGGGAATTGCTGTCATGATTTAAATGCTTAAAATGTCTCATGAATGCCCCTTGATTGCAGTGAGTTTTCAAACAAGTCTCTGAAAGATACCTTATCTATTTTCTACTTTACAAATAAGATGGAACTTACAATCTCTGAACCACCACATGCTGACTTTGATGCTCATTCTTTCTAATGGAGATTGGATGAGGTACCTTTATCACTCAAAGAAATGTCCAGATTTTGATGAAAGCAAGTTTGAAACTAGCACTGTAACCCCTCTGAGGGAAATCAGAATGAAGCTCATTAGAACAACTGACCTGTTTTTTTTTTCTAAGAGTTCCCTGCTGATTCTGGTTGTTAGACAATGTGGTAAATTAAATAGCTGGCATTGATGCCATCTCACATTATGGGCAGGCAGAAAATTGGATTACTGCCAGCAGGAGCATCCGTCTGAATAATTTCAATATATTTGAATGGAAAAAAGATGACCTCATTGCAACGTTGACGTAGTTTTCAATTCCTTTGGTAATACTACTGTTGCAACTCTTGCGTTCAGCCATTCACATCCACATTTTGCATGAAGCAAGATTAATAATGGTAGAGTTTAAAGGCATCATATTTTGGGAACAATACTGTAAGCTATTATTGTTTTAAACAGATATTCTGATAGATATCTGGATAATGTAATGTGTTAACATTTCAGTATAAGCAGCTGTTGTATGGATCCCACGTCAGCTGAGTTTGGATGGTATCAGCCCTTTTCCTGATAGATATAGAGGTACTGCATAAAACTACCACTGGCATGACACCAGATGGTTTCACAGGTTCATTAACCGTGTTTTGTGAGCAGATTAGAGGAAACATTTTTAACTTCCTCATGGAAGTCTCTTCCAGTGCATAGACAAGTAACATGAAACAAATCAGATCTAGCTCTTTTGCAATTATCAAAGTTGTCTGATTAATCTGTCCTTTTTTCTTTAAGATTTGTTTAGCTTATTGCATTCCTCAGGTGCATTTACACTACTCTTAATTAAACATGCTTATTTAGATCTATCTGCAACCTAACTTCACTTCAAGAAGATGTC
This sequence comes from Okamejei kenojei, assembly GCA_035221665.1. Classification (NCBI taxonomy): domain Eukaryota; kingdom Metazoa; phylum Chordata; class Chondrichthyes; order Rajiformes; family Rajidae; genus Okamejei; species Okamejei kenojei. The sequence continues at coordinate 44,474,973 of CM069146.1, forward strand.
TAGAATTAATGTCTAGAATATTTTCTGCCAACAAATGCTTCACAGGTACACAAAAGAAAATAGTTTTGCCAGTGAGTAAAACTTGGGTGCTGTACCCTTCACTTGAATCGCATATCCAGCACAGAAATTGTCTTAAAAATAATAACAGAAAAACTTATTTATAAGGGCATGAACTACCGTATGGTTTGTATGTGCCTATTACGAGTGATTTCTATTTAACTGATGAATTAAGACTTTTTTCTTGGGTATGCATGTCAGCAAATGGGGGTAACTCACTCTGCATACCACACACAGGCTCACAATATTGATTGATCTTTAATGAAAGGGAGATTTACTTCTGCATTGGGATTAGCTTGCAAAGCTTTTATGTAAAAATGGAAGTGTGAAGCTCTTGATAGTAAAACACATTGAATTGCACTTAATCTAAAGCATGTTTGTAATAATCCATTAATTACATAATTTCTACATGCAACCAGAATTTTAAATGGTAGACTGCTGGATATGTTGTTCATGCAGTTAATCATCCTCGTACCTCATTTGCTGAATAGTTTCTAACAGGATAATCTCGTCACTGAACCAAACTCTGTTAAATTGTTTTTACATTCTGCAAAATACAAAGTTTTAGTCTAGATTATTTTTTTTATATAGATCAAATTCTTATAAACTTCATAGTTATAAACTTAATTGAGTATGACTATGTTAACCAATACTTCTGTTCACAAATATATTGCATACATAATTGGTTAAAATAGCCATAATCAATGAAGTTTGAGATTCATAAAGTTCATAGTGAGGTTCATAAGGTTCAAAATTGATGTAGTGAAATTTCACTGGCCCTGTGTCCTAAACTGGAAAGTTGGCCACATCCAACATATAATCAATTTTGTACTTGTGTTTGAAATTACCTGTCACACTTTTTAAAACCACACACCAATTCTCTTAATAACATTCATTGAAAGTGTAAAAGATGCATATGTGAAGACGAAGAAGGGTCCTGACCAAAAGCATTACCTGCCTGTCCATTCCTTCCACGGATGCTGCCTGATCTGCTGAGTTCCTCCTGCTCTTTATGTGGTGCTCAAGGTTCCAGCGCCTGCAGTTCCTTATATCTCCACAGACTGACTTCCTGTTGAGCAGCAGTACTAAGCATTGGTGTATGGCTTAGTATTATTGAGCTGAGGAATGTAAAGGATGTACTCACTCCTGGAATATGTTGCGAGTGGATATTGGGTGAGGAGAGGAATGGGTTGGTTCCGTGCATCACCTGGCTGATTATCATTAACTAGACTAACAACAAAGTTTGATTCATTGTTGGCTGGTGGACACTGTAGATGTCGTCAGGGAACAGAGAAAATGATTGACAGATCTGAATGAAAGCACAAATATATTTCTGCGCGCCATATGCTCAACTCCGTGACGACTAGTTAGTTTCCATGTTGTGTATCTCACACAATAGTATTGTATAAACCATTTGTGGTAATGAGAATGTAAACACCTAGATACAATTTATTACTGGGAAATTGGTCTATAGTGGAACTATACTCATCTGTTTCTGCAGAGATAGACACAAAATGCTGGAGTGACATAGTGGGACAGGCAGCATCTCTGGAGAGGAGGAATTCCTTCTCTCCCGAAATGCTGCCTGTCCCGCTGACATACTCCAGCATTTTGTGGTTTATCTGATGTGTGCACCAGCATCTGCAGTTCCTTCCTAGTCATTTGTTTCAGTCTGTGTAATAGATCCAAATGTGATCAAGGTTTATTTAATGGAATTACATAGTCATAAGGCACAAAACCACCCACCTGCCAATGAAAGACAACTTACAGTGGCCAGTTACCCAGCTGACATCTTTGGGATGGAGGAGAAAACCGCATCACCTGGGGGAATCCACACGGCCACAGAGCATGTGCAGAAGTCCATGCTGACTGCACCTGAGGTCAGGATTACACCCAGGTATCTGGAGCTGTGAGGCACCAGCTCTGCCAACTGTTTCACTGTGCCACTCCTCTGCTTCTGTGGAGGCATGCTATTGGAGTGAAGGTCGTGGAGTGGATGTGTTGTGGAGTAAATTGGGTCTGGTGCAGAGTACACACGCGCCAATGACATACTGCGTATCAAAAACATGAGTACCATATGCACCAAAAACCTGGATCAAAACTCCAATGAACAAAGTACAGGAGGATGTTTACCTATTCTTGAAATTATATGTACATTGCATGCAAACATGGTCGTAGATTTTTTGTTTTAAAGTGCTGGAGTAACTAAACGAGTCAGGAATTGTCTCGGGAGAACACAGATAGATGACATTTCTGATCAGGCACCTTCTTCACACTCGGCATCTGCAGTTCCTGTGTCTCAATTGTAGTCACAATTCTGGGCCCAAGTTTTTGTAACGATTTAGGCAGCTGTGTTTTAACTGGAATTGTATTATTTGATTAACAGTGCAACAAATAACATGCATCAAGAAAACAAAACTATAGTTCCACGCCATGAACTTCATATTGCTCTGAAAATAAATTGGAGGCAAGCTGCCAAACACCCACCTACCAATGAAAGACAATTTACAGTGGCCAATTACCCTGATAAACTGAAGAGAATTTCAGGTATACTTTTGGATAAGGCAGTGGCAAAGTCTGATGATCTGTAAATTTGATCCTCTTTGTGTGGTGTATTCTAAAGAATTGAAGAACAGAGCGTCGAATGGAACTGTCATTGGTATTTATTTCCCAGTAAAAAAGCTTTAGTATTTTGTCAGAAAACCTCCAGTGGCAGGTTTATTTTTACCTAGTTCTCACTGATCAACCAGACTTCTATTATAGTCGGGTCTATTTTAATATTTAGCTTGGCATCCTGGAGCGATTTGGGGATCTGTTTGAAATATCTTTAACCTACCAAACTGAAATAGAATGTGAATCTCCAGCCCAGTTTGATCCCAGTGTCAACTTTCCAAATTGAACGTTTCATGTCCTTCCAGGAAACAGAATCATAACTCTCCCTAAATTAGCTTTCTTTTAACAGGAAAAGTTATTAAGAGCTGTTGGCTATCTTGTAGAAATGTTTACATTTAGTGATACTATTGATTTATAAAAAAATAATAGCCCTCTGCTCTCCTTGTGCAGTTTACGCCATAACATTTAATCCATTCGTCCTCCGAAACTCCAATGGTTGCTTTGCCCAATTATTCTTGGCTTTTGTGCTGAATTATGTACTGAATTCTCTTGTTTATTGATTTCTGTGAGGTCTATTAACCTGGTTCTGTAAAGCACCAGAATCTCATTCATGTGAGCTTGTTTTGTATATCAGCACAAGAAACCTGCGTGGCCACACACGTAAGATGTAATGTTGATCAAATATTTAATGTACGATTGGACATAAGCAAATCCGAAACACATTATAAGGATTAGGCTGCAAGAATGATTAGGATTAGTGTCTTTTTTTTTAAATGTCTTGTGGACGTACATGATACTTGAAGTGTGAAATAATGAATCTTTCTTGTTTCACACACATCAACAGCCAGGTTAACTATGTTGTCTGGCTAATGCTATTACCACCTGCCCTAATTGGTGCACACATGGCCAGGTGCATTTCCACTTCATTAAGTTCTTAAATTTACAGATGGTTATTGTAACAGATTTGTCAGATCATCTTTGTTTTCATTCTGTTTTCCGGAGTTGCCTTTGTCAATTCACCTGGCACTAGTGAGTCTCAATGTTTGCAATGAATCAAAGGAACTTTGCTGGTGTCCCTATTCAGCATTTGTTTTTTGTATGAGCTAATACAGAGAACACAATCGACTAAGTGAAATTTTCAACCCTGCCTTTTACCACCGGTATTACTGTGAGTGCAGCACAATTCCTTAAAGTAGTCAGGTATTTGTTTAAACAAGGTGATAGTTCACAAGGGCTTTCCTTCTACAAAGAGTATTTAATTTCAACTTTACAGCCACTGATTTACTTAAGCTCCAGAAAGGACTCAGTTGACAGGCTGGAGACCTGTAATCTTCAGAAACTGCCCTTTAATGATGGTGGCGCCTGTCTGTAGCTCAGAAGTCCCTTTCTTAATTGGACATTTTTGAGAAACTGGCAATTGAAATTTTCCACCTGAATTGACCATGAATAATTTATGTGATCCAATAGCATACAGAGATAAAGTGCTTAGTTTTGATTATCAACTTCATTTAAGGCTTCAAATATATTCCAACTTACTTTTCAATTGGAAGGCATTTGTTAGTATTTAATTGGAAGGCATTCATTAATTTAGCAACTTATGCAGTGAAATGGAGAGAATCTCACTTTTGTTTGCTAATTATTGGCAAGAAATTTTCATGATCCTATTGACATACATATTTTTGTAAACGCAGGTTGTTCTACATAAGAAAATTAATTTGTGTATTTGAAGTTGGATAGCTACCAATTGAAATAGTTTATTGCAAGTTTTGAATCAGTGTGACGTACTCTGTGAAATTTAGTAACGAATAAAGAATGAATGTTTGAAATTTTCTGTCACAACATTTTGCTGGATATTTTGAATGAAACTCCAGATTGTTCAGTGTGGTGTGCGCTTGCTTAAAATAATTCATTGTTTTTGTCACTGGCAAAAAAATATTCAGTATTACTGTAACATTTCACCTTTACAGAACCTAATGTATGTTGCATGTAGTTAATATTTGCTGGTAGTGCAACTTAAAATATCACACATTATGAAGATATATTTTGAAATAATTATTTTGTGAACTGTATGAAAGGGTAGACAAAGACAACACGTACCAATCCCCATTGATCTACAAACACTGTCATCTAAATTTAATATATCAGAATAAGAATGCAGCCTAACTGTCTGACAATGCCTCAGAGGCATTAACTTGTTTTAATTCCTCTCTTAAATATAGTGCTTATGACTATCGATGGGATTATTTAAAAATTTCACCTCACATCAATCTTAATTTTTTTTTTCATGGGCAGGCTCATATTTCAATCACTTTTAAATGGCGCTGGTACATCTCCACATCTGTCCAATGTACTGAAGCAGGTGGTAGAGGTCACAGGGGAGGGAAAATTGGAGTCTGTCACTCACAGCTACTTGAGTATTAGACTGCCAGAAAAGCAAATCAACCGAGCACCGAAGAAAAGTCTGCATCTGACATTTCTTGGGGCCTCCACCAATCTCTTCTGTAACTCCGGCTGTTCATTCATTCCCTGGAGAGTCTGTCAATCTCCCACCAGAGCTTCTGCAGGTGACTAGCAGAACCTCCATGACAATTCAAGACCTACTGGTTATTTTACCAGACCTATACAACAAAGTGCGCTTTAACACACAGAGCATTACCTAGGTCAAGGCAATTAAGTGCTTTTTTGTTTCAGCACTAATTTTAATTTGTTTTGTGAGATTATTTTCTTCTCCCAAAGTGGGCATGCTATGATACTTTAAACAATACATCAACATGTTACATACTACATACAACATACAAAAAACTTAAAGCACACGGTATTGGGAGTTCAGTATTGATGTGGATAGAGAACTGGCTGGCAGACAGGAAACAAAGGGTAGGAGTAAACGGGTCCTTTTCAGAATGGCAGGCAGTGACTAGTGGGGTACCGCAAGGCTCATTGCTGGGACCCCAGCTATTTAGAATATATATTAATGATTTGGACGAGGGAATTGAATGCAACATCTCCACGTTTGCGGATGACACTAAGCTGGGGGGTAGTGTTAGGTGTGAGGAGGATGCTAGGAGGCTGCAAGGTGACTTGGATAGGCTGGGTGAGTAGGCAAATGCATGGCAGATGCAGTATAATGTGGATATATGTGAGGGTATCCACTTTGGTGGCAAAAACAGGAGGGTAGACTATTATCTGAATGGTGGCAGATTAGGAAAAGGGGAGATGCAACGAGACCTGGGTGTCATGGTACACCAATCATTGAAAGTAGGCATGCAGGTGCAGCAGGCAGTGAAGAAAGCAAATGGTATGTTAGCATTCATAGCGAAAGGATTTGAATATAGGAGCAGGGAGGTTCTACTGCAGTTGTACAGGGTTTTGGTGAGACCACACCTGGAGTATTGCGTACAGTTTTGGTCTCCAAATCTGAGGAGAGACATTCTTGCCATGGAGGGGGTACAGAGAAGGTTCACCAGACTGATTCCTGGGATGTGAGGACTTTCATATGAGGAAAGACTGGATAGACTCGGCTTGTACTCGCTAGAATTTGGAAGACTGAGGGGGGATCTTATAGAAACTTACAAAATTCTTAAGGGGTTGGACAGGCTAGATGCAGGAAGATTGTTCCTGATGTTGGGGAGGTCCAGAACAAGGGGTCACAGTCTAAGGATAAGGGGGAATTCCTTTAAGACCGAGATGAGGAAAACATTTTTCACACAGAGAGTGGTGAGTCTCTGGAATTCTCTGCCACAGAAGGTAGTTGAGGCCAGTTCATTGGCTATATTTAAGGGGGAGTTAGATGTGGCCCTTGTGGCTAAAGAGATCGGGGGGGTATGGAGAGAAGGCAGGTACAGGATACTGAGTTGGATGATCAGCCATGATCATATTGAATGGCGGTGCAGGCTCGAAGGGCCGAATGGCCTGCTCCTGCACCTATTTTCTATGTTTCTACCTAACATTCATAAAATACAATTCTTCACGTTTTATTCTACCATTTTCGATTATAAGGTAACTTTAACCTGTATGAGATATTGTCCCAGATTTTGTAACAAGGATGAAAACTGTAGGTGTTCATTTTACGAAACTGGTAACTGGCCTGTTTCCTAGCTGTAAATCTTTATGCCCCCACTTCTAGAATATGCATACATAGTTAAACACAAAAAAACACTTTTATGTAATAATAAGGAATTGCAGATGCTGGTTTATGCCAAAGAAAGGCACATAATTCTGAAGTAACTCAGGGCAGCATTTCCGGAGAACATTGATAGGTTACATTTCGGGTCGGCACCCTTCTTCTGGCAGATTGTAGGGGATCGGGAAAGAAAGTTGGAAAAGACGAGGGGTTGGGCAGGGCAGGGCAGAGCATGGCTGGTAATAGGTGAACTCAGGCAAAGGTTTTTGTTGATAGGGAGATTGTTGGACAAAGGTCAGGGATGAGTGTAAGCCCAAAAAGGATAAAGAGTTGTGAATTGTGTAGCCATTGGAAGGGAAGCAGAAAATACTTTCTAAGGGCACGAGATGAAGTTTCACAAAAAATATTTGTACAAAAATAGATTCATGAGCGCAGAGATTCAAGTTTCTGGATCATTGGGACCTCTTTTGGGGAAGGTGCGACCTGTACAAAAAGGACGGGTTGCACTTGAACCCGAGGGGAACCAATATCCTGGCGGGGAGATTTGCAAAGGCTACTGGGGAGACTTTAAACTAGATCGGAGGGACTCAAATAGGGAAGGCAAGTAGTCCGTTTGTGAGGCAGGAGGCAGAGAAGAGAAGCAGTCAGATGCAACACGTAGGGAGGAAAGAAGAAAAAAATAACAAACGGAGAATAAGAAGTGGAGGGTTTCTTAAATGTGTGAGCAGAGAGACAGAGGGGTGTAAAATGAGGATAGGAGCAATAGGTAGCGAGGTGAAAAGTGGCAGGAAAACAAATCCAGGGCAAAAATCTAAAAGGGCCACTTTTCAACATAATTGTAAAAGGGCCAAGAGTGTTGTAAAAACAAGCCTGAAGGCTTTGTGCCTCAATGTGAGGAGCATTCGTAATAAGGTGGATGACTTGAATGTGCAGATAGCTATTAATAATTATGATATAGTTGGGATCACGGAGACATGGCTCCAGGGTGACCAAGGCTGGGAGCTGAACATCCAGGGATATTCAATATTCAGGAAGGATAGAAAGGGAGGAAAAGGAGGTGGGGTAGTGTTGCTGGTTAGAGAGGAGATTAACGCAATAGAAAGGAATGACATTAGCTTGGAGGATGTGGAATCGATATGGGTGGAGCTGCAAAACACTAAGGGGCAGAAAACGCTAGTGGGTATTGTGTACAGGCCACCTAACAGTAGTAGTGAAGTTGGGGATGGCATCAAACAGGAAATTAGAAATGCGTGCAACGGAGGTAAAACCGTTATAATTGGTGACTTCAATCTACATATAGATTGGGTGAATCAAATTGGCAGGGGTGCTGAGGAAGAGGATTTCTTGGAATGTATGCGGGATAGTTTTCTAAACCAACATGTGGAGGAACCAACGAGGGAGCAGGCTATTCTAGACTGGATATTGAGTAATGAGGAAGGGTTAGTTAGCAGCCTTGTTGTACCTTGGGCAAGAGTGACCATAATATGGTTGAGTTCTTCATTAGGATGGAGAGTGACATTGTTAATTCAGAAACACGGGTCCTGAACTTAAAGAAAGGTAACTTTGAGGGTATGAGACATGAATTGGCCAAGATGGACTGGCAATTGATTCTTGAAGGGTTGACAGTGGATATGCAATGGAAGGCATTTAAAGACTGCATGGATGAACTACAACAATTGTTCATCCCAGTATGGCAAAAGAATAAATCAGGGAAGGTGGCGCATCCATGGATAACGAGGGAAATCAGGGGTAGTATCAAAGAAAAAGATGAAACGTACAAATTAGCCAGAAAAAGCAGCCTACCAGGGGACTGGGAGAAATTCAGAGACCAACAGAGGAGGACAAAGGGCTTAATTAGGAAAGGGAAAATGGCGTATGAAAGAAAACTGGCAGGAAACATAAAAACTGACTGCAAAAGGTTTTATCGATATGTGAAGCGCAAAAGATTAGTTAAAACAAATGTAGGTCCCTTGCAGTCAGAAACGGGTGAATTGATCATGGGGAGCAAGGACATGGCAGACCAATTGAATAACTACTTTGGTTCTGTCTTCACTAAGGAAGACATAAATAATTTGCCGGAAATAGCAGGGGATCGCGGGTCAAATGAGATGGAGGAAATGAGTAAAATCCAGGTTAGCCGGAAAGTGGTGTTGGGTAAATTTAATGGATTAAAGGCCGATAAATCCCCAGGGCCAGATAGGCTGCATCCCAGGGTACTTAAGGAAGTAGCCCCAGAAATAGCAGATGCCTTAGTGATAATTTTTCAAAACTCTTTAGATTCTGGAGTAGTTCCTGAGGATTGGAGGGTAGCTAATGTAACCCCACTTTTTAAAAAGGGAGGGAGAGAGAAAATGGGGAATTACAGACCAGTTAGTCTAACATCGGTAGTGGGGAAACTGCTAGAGTCAATTATTAAAGATGGGATAGCAGCGCATTTGGAAAGTGGTGAAATCATTGTACAAAGTCAGCATGGATTTACGAAGCGTAAATCATGTCTGACGAATCTTATTGAATTTTTTGAGGATGTAACTAGTAGAGTGGATAAGGGAGAAGCAGTGGATGTGTTGTATCTGGACTTTCAGAAGGCTTTCGACAAGGTCCCACACAAGAGATTGGTATACAAACTTAAAGCACACGGTATTGGTGGTTCAGTATTGATGTGGATAGAGAACTGGCTGGCAGACAGGAAGCAGAGTAAGAATGAACGGGTCCTTTTCAGGATGGCAGACAGTGACTAGTGGGGTGCCGCAAGGCTCAGTGCTGGGACCCCAGCTATTTACAATGTACATTAATGATTTGGACGAGGGAATTAAATGCAACATCTCGAAGTTTGCGGATGACACGAAGCTGGGGGGCAGTGTTAGCTGTGAGGAGGATGCTAGGAGGCTGCAGGATGTCTTGGATAGACTGAGTGAGTGGGCAAATGCATGGCAGATGCAGTATAATGTGGATAAATGTGAGGTTATCCACTTTGGTGGCAAAAACAGGAAGGTAGACTATTATTTGAATGGTGATCGATTAGGAAAAGGGGAGATGCAGCGAGACCTGGGTGTCATGGTACACCAGTCATTGAAAGTAGGCATGCAGGTGCAGCAGGTTGTAAAGAAAGCGAATGGTAAGTTGGCATTCATAGCAAAAGGATTTGAGTACAAGAGCAGGGAGGTTCTACTGCAGTTGTACAGGGTCTTGGTAAGGCCACATCTGGCGTATTGCGTACAGTTTTGGTCTCCTAATCTGAGGAAAGACATTCTTGCCATAGAGGGAGTACAGAGAAGCTTCACCAGACTGATTCCTGGGATGGCACGACTTCCATATGAAGAAAGACTGGATAGACTTGGCTTGTACTCGTTGGAATTTAGAAGATTGAGGGGTGATCTCATAGAGACTTACAACATTCTTAAGGGGTTGGACAGGCTAGATGCAGGAAGATTGTTCCCGATGATGGGGAAGTCCAGGACAAGGGGTCACAGTTTAAGGATAAGGGGGAAGTCTTTTAGGACCGAGATGAGAAAATGGTTTTTCACACAGAGAGTGGTGAATCTGTGGAATTCTCTGCCACAGAAGGTAGTTGAGGCCAGTTCGTTGGCCATATTTAAGAGGGAGTTGGATGTGGCCCTTGTGGCTGAAGGGATCAGGGGGTATGGAGAGAAGGCAGGTACAGGATACTGAGTTGGATGATCAGCCATGATCATATTGAATGGCGGTGCAGGCTCGAAGGGCCGAATGGCCTGCTCCTGCACCTAATTTCTATGTTCTATGTTTCTATATGACATCAAAGGAAGAGCAGTAATTCCCAGAATCACACCTCAGATATCTGGAACAAAGATTCTCTCTCACCCAAAGATCAGTACTGGGATTGTTGTTCCTTTGGATTTCACTAACGGAGCACAATATCAGTCCTTGCTAATGTTACACTTCATAGCTATGTAGACGAGAGGGGCAGCAGAAATTGTGGGAGATGATAGACAGACTAGTGAGTTGAGCAAAGACACACAAATTTGCACAATTCAGTAAAAGTGGAGGTGAAGTTTTGTAATTTGGGGGGGTACAGCGTAATTCAATTGATATTATTTTGTATGTTGCAGGGTACCCAAAATGAGAGATATTGGATGCATATTTGAAAGCATTTTGATGGCAAGATAAATCTGGTTAAAAAAATGATATGGGATCCCTGACTTTGAAAGTAAGGATATTGTGTATGGAAGCAGCAAAGTCATGCTAAAAGTGGTTAGGTGTTAGGTTCAACATTATGTCAACATCTGGGAGGTGCACTGAGAGGAGCATAGCAAGGACACAGAGAAGATTGAAATGAAAACACAAACTTCTGGATGAACTCAACTGTTCAAGCAGTGTTTGTGGAAAGAGAAACTTTTTTTTTACGAACCCTTCCTCAGAACTGGAAGGGTGCCTGACCCGAAATATTAGATTGCCTCTTTCCATGCAAACTGCTTAACTATCAGAGTTCTTCCAGCATTCTCTGTTTTTGTTTCAGATTCAATTATCTGCAGTTTTATTTGCTTTCAACACTGGAAGTTACTGCATAAAGGCGGAGATAAATGGCATGCATGCAAGTTGTAATTCCCTTCAGACCTGAAAAGGTTAAAGGGTGGAGGGGGGGAGGTCCCCAATTGAAAAGGGGTCCTAATGTTAATATGTGTTTTGACAGAGTAAAAAGGTACTCCAGCAAACACACCACAAGAGGGCATGAATTTTAAATAATTGGCCAAAGGAATTGGAATAGAAATGAGGAATGGATGAAAATTATGAGAATAAATAATTTGATCTATTTAGTTGGTGAATATGAAGGCAGATACTCGATCATGAATAGAAAAAAAAAAGGATTTGATCCACTTTTTTTTAATTGATATTCATTATGCGTTGGTATATTTAACACTTAATCTCAATTCATGAACCCAATTACTATTTTGTGTCCCACAAATGTTCAAATAATGCAACTCGATTTTTAATGCAACTCCTTGATTTTTCATTTACTCTTTTGGTTCACTGACTATCTGCATTCCATATCATCCATTTTCCAATAGAAATTAAATTACAAATATACATTCAGTATATGTTTCGAGAAGGGATTTCATTCTGAAATTATATTTCTGTCTAGAAATTTAATTCTGCTTCAAGTAAACATTTCATTGTTCTGTTTCGGGATATACGACAATAAAACACTAGACTCTTGAAATCTGATTTCATTTCTATAGAATCTTGAATAGTGATATCCCAAGTGTAGAGTGGGCTGGGAAAGCTTTCTTTATCTCTGGGAATACGTATTTAAATGTGTCGCCATGTCTACCTCTGACTTGTGCAGTTTATGAACGTCTTGGCTTTGAAATTGTGAGTTAATCTCATCGAGCTGTAGTATTGTTCATGGGCCAGGGACAGAGTAAGAAATAGCTAGCATTCTCATCCTTGTTAGCCCAAAAGAGCAGGGGGGCATTGGTGGACAGTGAATGAAAACTGGAATGATTTTGAGTTGATCTCCCCCATGACATAGTAAACTGGGCAGTCCCTACTTCAGGTTATCTGTGAAGAGCAGTTATGATAATGAGCGAGTGGCTCTTGGTAACTTGCGTTTTCCAACAAGATTGGCACCTCTGTTGAGACTGAAAGTAAATTGACAGGCGTGTAGCTTTAGTGGACAAGGAGTGAGTCTGAAAATCTGGGCAGCCTGTCAAGATATGGACCAGCTGGTGCTAGTCCCCTGCAATGCCCATGGGTACTATGCTGGGCAGGTGCCACCTGGAGTCCTGCATCTGAGCGCTAAGCTAACACAGTGCTCACTCTACCTTGACCTACACCAGCCCTCGCAGGCAACCATTGTACATTGGTTCAGTGGCTGTCTCCATGCTGAGCTATGAGGCAATGAGCTATCTTCAACCATTTCATTGTTGTGGGAGTGCCAGATGATGGCTGATATCACAACAAGCAGTGGGACAAAGGTCCATAACACACATCTCCATCTAAATGCTTTAAACACATCTTGAAGGGTGGATTTCACCAGTGCGCTAGTTCCTGTGAACACAACCTCATTAGTTGAATGTTGGCTTTTGCTCAAGTCCCATTAATGTCTTTTACAATAGTATTATTGTAAAAGATTGTTCAAAACACCTTAAGTCTTGTTTTGATAGGACCAACGTGGATACTTATTCAGGGATTGGTGTATATACAATGTCATTGTGTACTGATGCCACTGACTTATCAGTTTAGTGATCATTGGAAAGCCATATTGAACTGTAAATGATTCCCTGAAAATATCATGATAATTACAAAGAATTTACACAGGAAAAAAGAGAACTACTGGAATGAGTGGAACATCAAATATCCTCTTCCTCAGCAGTCATAATGTCAACTGTGTCTTCTTTCAGCAAAGTATTATTTGAAGTCTGTTTACAAATGTTTCACAAACCTGCTGTTCACCCATCATTTCTAGGTCACCTTCATCTCAAATACCGAGACCACCCGTTTTTAATGGCACTAGAAATCTAATCCTTGCCAACAAATTTTAGAAAAAATGTTTGCACTATTTCAGATTGTATTGTGATCTTTGCACAATTCTGTTTTGCATTCCTTCTTCTTCTTCTTCTTCCGTGTGGTGTGCACAGCCTAAAGTTGTTGGACAACTTGTTCTATTTGATCTTCCATTTGTGCACGTCGAGTTGATTGCATTAGTCGAAACAGGGCGGACCACGTGAAGGTTGCAATCTTCCACCCCGCATTCCATTTATTGTTGCATCTATCATTTCCATGTATACTCTTCACTCTATGGGTTTCATGCAACTAACAAATGTCATCGTACTCTGTTGTATGTGACAATAAATGCATTCAAAGTTTTGAGATTTAGTGCCTATATTTCAGCATTTCCAAACATCAGTAGCCCTTGTCAGTTGTTGTAATCATGTGTTTGTAGGCTGCTTCTTATTCAGTCGACAGTCAATAGAGAAGCTGTTGTGGGCTATGTTAGCAGGAGTAAGTGTTTGTGGTTTAAAAAATGACCCAAGGTGTTGGAATAACTCAGCAGGTCAGGCGGCATCCCTGAAGAAAATGGATGGGTGACATTTCGGATGTGGACCCTTCCTCAGACTGATTGGGGGGGGCGGGGAATGAATGCTAGAAGTGAGGAGGAGCAGGACAAAGCTTGGCAGGTAATAGGTGAACATAGGTGAGCAGGGCCTTTGATAGGCAAATGGTTGGGCAATGCCCAGAGATGAAGGATAAAGTGTGAGCCAAAAGGAAATGTTTGGGGTGATGTTCAATTTCTTGAGTGTCAGGGCATGAGACCTGCAATAACCACAACCATGTAATTTATACCGTAGCTTAAGTCACATTGGATTATTTTAAATTAGAGAAACTTGCAGAATATCCCATTGATAGCTTAAGATCAGAAGTACATTTTTAAAAGTTTTGATGGATTTATTAAGTCAAGATGTGCAGTGACCTTTCGGAAGCTTGGCATAAATGTGTATATTCTCAAACAATGCCGAATAAATTATGTCATAATGGATGATTTAACATCGTTAGCTCTTTGATTTCTTGAAACAATTATTTCTTTCACAACAGGTTGGAGGTATTAAAAATAGAATTATTATACAATGAAGAATAAATTACTTCAACTGCCAGCTTTTGGAGTGAAGCAATCCTTTGCACTGTCAAATGCACTGAATTTAATTTGGGAATGAATTTACAAGCCATATCTTACCACAATAATTCACACATGCCCACACAGTTTTTATGATCCACAAAATAAGGTCTCATCTTTTTGATATTTATTTCCATTGTACAAAAAAAAAATCTCTACCACAATGAAAAGATTTGGATATAATGTGAATTACGATAATACTACTGTCTGAGTTAGTTTGAAGACTGCTTCATTGGTTAAATAAGTTAATTAGAATGTTCAGGTAGAAAATAAACGAATCCATTTATCAGATTGCTCCCCATTAAGGCAAGCCTATTAGTGTGGTTTTAATGTCTGAGAAATCAAATGATGCCTGAGGAACTGAAATTTAAAAAAAAAAGTCACATCAACCCTTTATATCCTGTAGTTTTAGTGATACAACGCAGAAGCAGGTCCTTCTGCCTACCGAGTCTGTGCTGACCAGCGATCCTCGCACTCAGACACTATCCAACACACAATAGGGACAATTTACATTTATAACAAGCCAACTAGCCTACAAACCTGTACATCTTTGGAGTGTGGGAGGAAAGCGGTGCTTCCCGGACAAAACCCACGCAGGTCACGGGGAGAATGTACAAACCCAGGCAGCACCCGTAGTCAGGATTGAACCTGGGTCTCTGGTGCTGTAAGGCAGCAACTCTACCGCTGTGCCACCATGCAGCCCCTGTAGTAGGTAGTATGTAGCAGGTATTTCTCAGTATTACACTTGAGCACTTGAATATAGTTAATATAGCTGCAAAATGTGTTTTATTTCGGAGTAGGGTATCACCATCATGCTGCAGCAGCAATTGAGTTACATACCTACTTTCAGTCAACGGTTGTTTGAGGTTTTCCTGAATCTCACTACGGACCACAGCTATTTATTGACTCATCAACTCTGAACATTAGAAAGATAGAACATTGCACACTGATTGTTTCACAGTTTAGGCTGAACTCTTGAAAGAAAGCTCTAATCTATAAACCAGTGGCCTGCAGCCATTTGAACAATGAACCCATACAATGTGTCACATTCGGGTAGTAAGTGGAACATAAAAAATATTACTTTCAGTTGGAATGGTGATTAAAACTCCAAGATACCTTTATGTTTTCTGGACTACATACCTTTACCTTCACATTTTTTTTCTTTCACTTGCCTTGTTTTTTTTTATTTCTGTGCACATTATTTTCTCTTTTATCATTCAGTCCATTCTGTCTTAAACCATATATATTCCTGTCACAGCTTTCCTTTTATATCAAGTTTCACTTTTTACACATTAATACTATAATACTGGGTTCTTATGTTGGGTTGTCTCAGCAACACAAACACTTTATTAAAAAAAACGGATATTGTTGTTTTGGACTAGCAGAAATATTTGCACATCTCAAATTGCCCTCGGTGAACTGGAGCAGAGAGATCCTTGGAATGAAAACACTTCCATTGTGATCTTAAGCGTGGCTTTCTCGGATTTTGACCCAGTGAAAATGAAGAAGGATGCACGTCATGTTGGCACACTGTGCATTTTGAAGGACCATTTGTATATGATAAAATTCTGTTATATCAGCAGACCTTTCTCCCATTGAAGTATAGAAGTTGCGAGATCATGTTACAGTTGTAGATGACATTGGTGAGTCCACATTTAGAGTATTGTGTTCAGTGCTAGTCACCCTGTTAGAGGAAAGATGTTGTTAACCAAGAAAGGGTGCAGAGAAGATATTGCCAAGATTCGAGGGCCTGAGCTATAGAGAGAGGTTGAGCAGGATAGGACTTTACTCCCTGGAGAGCAGGAGGGTGAGGGGTGATCTTATAGATTTACAAAATCATGAGAGGAATAGATAGAGCAAATGCTGTTTTTTTACCTAAAGTAGGGCGATCGAGAACAAGAGGACATAGGTTAAAGGTGAGAGGGGGAAAGATTTAATAGGAACTTCAGGGGTAACATTTTACACAAAGATGTATGAAACGAGTTGCCAGAGGAGCTAGTTGAGGCAGACACTATCACAATGTTTAAAAACCATTTGGACAGACATAGGATAGATTTGGTGGTATATGGGCCAAACGCAGGCAGGTGGGACACGGGTAGGCGTGCAATATCTGTTGACAAGATGTGGGCAATTTAGGCCGAAGGCCCCGTTTCCACATTGTATGACTCAGCGTTTTTTGCTGCCTGCATCAGAACAAACAACCCTCTACCCCAGAATGAGAACAACACCAGAATCAACAACCCTCTACTGCTGGTTGGTGCCTACTCTTCACATATCATCCACGCCCATCTTGTTGGAATCCTCCTCGGTCGGTGCCTGTATATCCTGGGCATGATAGCAACAATAAATGTATAGGATGTTCCGAAACTAACTTTAGCAAAACCTTCCTACCTTTCAATTATCTTCCTCAACAAATGAAACCGAGTACTGGGGTTATGCGTTACTTATGGCCTTATTAACCTCCTCCTCCAGTTATAACCATTTCTGCTTCGATGCCCCCAATTGTTCCCTTTGTTCTTCTTTTTATATATGCGCATACTTATTTTTCCGACCAAACTATAATATCTCACACTTAACCATGTTGAAATTGATGAGTTATTAAAATAAAAGTAGCAGGTAGTAAATCTCGGAAACGTAGTTGCATTGGTAGGAAACAACACATGATTCATTTTTGGCAGACATTTAAAAAAACAAATAATTGCCATGTTAGAATTGACTCTTTGAAATGGGTTTGAACAAAATTCAATTAGAAAAGCCTTGGAATTCAGGGGACCATTGTAAACTGGTGGGAAAAGTTACAGCAGATAAAATCAGACCGGCCTGTGATGCAGTTGGTAAGGATGCTGAAACCACCTTTAGCAATGTATTTCCACAAGGGCAATCCTGATCCTTAGCTTTACTTTGAAATTCATAAGAATTGGGTGAATTAAGTTGCAAAAACCATGAACCTACTAATTCCAATGCCATTGAGTATTTTGGAATGTTATGCTGCCACATTTGGTGTCTACCAACTTCCCACCCCAGTCATATATAAGAAAAAGTTTATCTAATTGAGCAATTCACATAAAGTCAAATTTTCTCTTGCGTTCCTATTTAAAAAATATTCTCGGGCCACTCTATAGGGGACTCTATAGTTAGGGGGTCGGATAGGTGATTCTGTGGATGCAGTCGGGAGACCCGGATGGTAGTTTGCCTCCCTGGTGCCAGGGTCTCGCATGTGTCAGAACGTGTCCAAAAGATTCTGATAAGGGAGGGAGAGGAGCCTGATGTTGTGGTACACATAGGTACCAATGACATAGGCAGAAAAGGTGACGAGGTCCTGAAGGGAGAATTTAGGGAGTTGGGGGGAAAGTTAAGGAGAAGGACCAAAAGGGTAACGATTTCAGGATTACTGCCTGTGCCGTGTGACAGTGAGAGTAGGAATGAAATGAGGTGGAGGATAAATGCGTGGCTGAGGGACTGGTGCAGTGGGCAGGGATTCAAGTTTCTTGATCACTGGGACCTCTTTTGGGGAAGGCATGATCTGTACACAAAGGATGGGTTGCACTTGAACCCAAGGGGGACCAAAATCCTGGCAGGGAGATTTGCAAAGGCTACTGGGGAGACTTTAAACTAGAAAGGCTGGGAGGAGGGAGGAGGGTAGAGGGGGCTAGGGGTCAGGGTGTGGGGCAAGAGGCAGAGAAGGGAAGCACTCGGACCCAAAATGTAGGCAAGAAAGATGAAAAAGATAATAGACAGAGAATAAGGGACGGTGGGTTTCTAAAATGTGTATATTTTAATGCTAGGAGCATTGTAAGTAAGGTGGATGAACTTAGAGCCTGGAT
The DNA here is from genome assembly GCA_035221665.1 of Okamejei kenojei. Lineage (NCBI taxonomy): Eukaryota > Metazoa > Chordata > Chondrichthyes > Rajiformes > Rajidae > Okamejei > Okamejei kenojei. Next base: position 44,493,235 of record CM069146.1, read on the forward strand.
TGACACCTGGAAATATGATGTTGTGGCAATCAGTGAAACATGGTTACTCTGTTCAGCCACACAGCAGCCTTAAGAATGGAAAATAAATAGTTTGTGAAAGCTTAATTAACTTGCTACTTTTGCATGACCTTTAATGGCATTTGCATTTGACCTCCATCAATACTCACAATTTGGATTAAATATAACACACATTAAATTTTTTTGTAATTAAAGCTGGTTTGTGAATAAGTAGGTTTAATTAAACAGATTGGCATCAGGAGAATCCTGTAGAGTGAATCTATTTCATTGCCATAAAAAATATATCCCATGCAAAGTACATTTAAAGCTGCAAGCTATTAGTTTCAAATCTGATGAACCAGAGAAAGCAGAATGTTCAATTACATTTACAGTAAATATTCTATTTAAAGATCATACTTTGATGAACTATTCAATTTCAGTTGAAGCTTTAACATGAAACGATCGTGCAGTGTCTCACCAAACAGTAATTTGTTCATGAAACATTAATTGTGCAAGGTTAGGCTAATTTTTCTAAAATAGAAATACTACTTAGAAGTTGCTGTGACATCTGTTTTTCTTGTTGTTATGATTTATTTTATTTTAATTTCTTAATAACAAAAGAGTAGATGTCACAACCATTGCAGCCATAGTTTGATGTTATCTGACAACTGAGATGGGATTTTTTTTTTAAAAATAGTTGTGTATTTATTTTTTGGGTATCACTGACAAAGCCTGCTTGCGACTGCAAACATCCAGACCAGACCGTACCACACATAGTGAATGACTGCTCTCTGAGGCTTTTCCCTGGTGGCATCAAAGCCATCCACCCATCAACTGATGCTGTCCTGGCCTGGATGTCTACCCTTGACCTACAACTTTATATGCACGTTATATGCAAGAAGAAGACTGACAAAGCCATCTTTTATTTCCTGAAGAAGGTCCTGACCAAACAGTGCATCTATCCATTTCCCTCCTCCGATCCTGCCTGATCCTATAAATTCTTCCAGCAGTTTGTTTTTTGTTAATCTTTTATTCCACACCCCTAACTGCTTTTGAGAAGGTGAAGGTGAGCGATGGCAATGATGATGTCAAGTGCAGCTACTCTCATCTCACCAGTCAGCGCTTTGGTTTATGTTCATGCCAAGTGGTGTTGGTGAAACGCAAAGTGCATTTCAATTAACGGATTACTGGTGAGTAAGCACCACTTGATTGTGCAGTCTTGTACAGCTTTCATCACTTTGCTAATGTTTGGAAGTTGACTAATGGGCTAAACCTAGAGGATCCTGTAAGGATGTGATTATGCTGGAAAGGTTACAGAGGAGATACACTGGCATAAACACAAAATGCCGGAGTAACTCACAGGCAGCATCTCTGGAGAGAAGGAATGGGCGACATTTCAGGTCGACACTCTTCAGACTGAGAGTCGGGGAAGGGAATGCGGAGATACAGAGATAAGAAGTGTAGGTGTGTGAACGAGACATCAAAGTGGGTGGAGATCAAGATAAATGTAGAATGGATCATTGTTAGCTAGGAGAACTTAACAAAAGAGCAAACAGAAATAAAATGTAATCAGGGTCAGTCAGACTGATCGGAGAACTGGGAAGGGGAAGGGATGGAGAGAGAAGGAAAGCTAGGGTTACTTGAAGTTAGAGAAGTCAATATTCATACTGGAGTGTAAGCTGCCCATGCAAAATATGAGGGACTGTTCCTCCAATTTGCACTGAGCCTCACTCTGACAATGGAGGAGGCCCAGGACAGAAAGGTCAGTGTGGGAATGGGAGGCGGAGTTAGCGTTTAGCAACCGGGAGATCTGGTAGGTTTAGGCGGACTGAATGGAGGTGTTCAGCGAAACGATCGCCAGGCCTGCACTTGGTCTCACCGATTCAAAGCGATTGAATTGATTGGTTTTGTTATCCCTTGAGCTGAGGACCCTGAGGGTTGCTTGAAAGAAGTATATCAAATGAAGAGATGGATAAATAGGGTAGATGATAAGAATGTTTTTCCCCATGGTGAGGATGTTAAAAATGATAGGGCATAGGTATAACATGAGAAGTGGGTGTAGAGAGAATCTGGGGGGTGATTTTCTCATACAGAGAGTAGATGGAATCTAGAATACTCTCAAATGGTGTAAGATGCATCTGGACAATCATTTGAAGAGTCAAGGATTAGAAGGCTCCAGACCAAATGTGGGTAATTGGACGTATAGATAAGTATAATAGTCAGCACAGACATGGTGGGGTGAAGGTCTATTTCAGTACTGAAATAAGCTTTAATGTTTAAGCTAGCTTGGACTTTGTGGCAGTAATTAGTCAGATAGGACCCAAGTTTCTTTTTGTATGGAAAACATTCTACATTGTTGGATCAATACCAGTCATGTAACTGTACTGGACATGTTCGGCTAGTGGTGTGGCGAGTTTTAGAGTTCAGATAATAGGCCTCAACTTGCTTGTCCCACAACCTCTGCTGCCTCTGATACTCTCAGCCATTACTGGGTTATCGACATGAGCAGATTTAGCTGTGGCCATTGGGGCATGCATCTTGTGAGATAGGCACCTGGCGTATGATTGGTGATGGTTGCACCCCAACCATCTTTGTACCCACCCAGGAAAAGAAGACGACTTGAAGTTACCTGGAGAAAGAGCAACCTGGAGGAACTTACCTGTTGGAACCCACTCCCCTGTATAATCTTGACATGGCTCGGTATCTTCAGGCCCTTTAAATAATGTATCAGATAGCTTCCCGTTCAATCTTGCCACAGCAATCATGGCTCACAATGCTTGTGTACAGATGCTCCCTGATTTACAATGCTTCGACCTACGATATTTCAACTTGCCAATGGTGCCAACGCTCGGCAACGGCAGCGAGCCGCTTCCGATCACGAGATCAAATTGTATTAAATGCGTTTCCCACTTACGATATTTTTGATTTACGATGGGTTTATCAGAACGTGACCCCATCGTAGGTCGAGGAGCAGCTGTACCATATTTATAATATACTTGAGAAACACCAAATGGCATTTAAAACACAAGGATTGTGCTAAAAAGGCTGCAGAGGATTCACTAGGATGTTGCCTGGACCGGGGCATTTCAATTCAAAGAGGTTGAATAGGTTTGATTTATTTTACCTTGCGCAGAGGAGGCTGAGAGATGACTTGAAGGTGGTATAGTTATGTTTTAAACTAAATGTAGCCGTGTTATGCGCAAAGTGTACAATGCAAAATAATTTGAATTTCTATGTTGTTCAGATGCTGGAATGTCTGTGGCAAAATATTTGCGTTGAAGTTAATTATTGCATAATATAGCCTTATATTTAGATCTGTCTTTTGGCAATCGCCAGGAAAATGACAAATTAGATTAGATTTTAGTGCTTACTGCGAGCATATTGTACTTCCCATGAGTAATCAATTTAACACTCCACTAGATTTCATAAATGTGTTCTTTTTAGCATCTTGTTGGTTTTTTAATTACAATAATCTGAATTTGCTCTTCCAGTATTCATTTCCGTTTTTAATATTCAGTACAATGAACTTTCGCTTGAGCAACAAGATGTTATCAGATTCAGGGAAAGGATGCATCTACTATGAGTTAAAATGCTGTATTCAGATTGTCCTAAAGGTCTTCATCAGATTGTTTTGGAAAATTAAGTGGAGAGATTTTGGGGAGAGTTTTCTGGGTAAGAAAGGTAGGGAATAGAAGTCCCATTTAACAGGTACCTCATCTCAACTTCAGGACATTCCCAATTGCTTCAAAACAAATTAATTATTCTATTGTTATGAAGGAAATTCCAAGACTGTATTGACAGTTTGGGCCCAGAACAACAGAAGAGCTGAATGACCATTTGATTTTGCAAATATTGGCAAGAATAATTGAAGAGCTTACTGTGGGTTTATTAACGTCCCGCATGTGGACTGACAACGCTAATTTACATGTGTAGGAGGGAATTGCAGATGCTGGTTTATACTGAAGATAGACATAAAATGCTGGAGTAACTCAGCGGGTCAGGCAGCATCTCTGGAGTAAAGGAACAGGTGATGTTTGGGGTCAGAACCTTACTTCAGAGTTTGAAGAAGGGTTCCAACCTGAAACGTCATCTATTCCTTTTCATCAGGAAGATTGATTTGCAGCTGCCTCTGGAAAACAGTACCTCCAACAGAGCAGCATTCTACGTGTTATGTGCTATGGCTTCAGCATAATTTTTGTGATCAAATACTGGTTGAGCTCAAAATCTTTGATTTCCAATAAAGACATGAACTATTTGATGCACTAAAACAGGGAAAGAGGGTAGTCAGGTGAAGGGATTTATGGAAAAGGTTGTGGAAAATATGGATTAAGATGAATTAATGGATTAAGATGTATGACCAATTCTGGAATGAGGAGGCAGATGGCTGAACTGGGAAAGGACAAGCATCTCACCATATACAAGGCCGCAAGAGATTACAAGTGCAGGCTGTAGTGTTCCATCAATGTATTATGAATTCAATTTGGAAACTATCAACTGCAAATGAGCAGGAAAGGATAAGATTGGTGATATTGTAAGCGATGATCAGGAGTTGAGCAGATATGACAGAGACAAAATTGAAGGTACAAAATTATGTTAAAAAGATCTCAGCAATGTGGGCTGACACATATGCCGAAACAAAAGACACTTATTTAAGTCTTCCAGTGCCAATTGAAGACCATGTAGTGCTCATGGAACTATCAATGTCAGTTTTTTTTTAGGTGGTTTGGGAATATTGTCCTTCACCAGATGATGACACTTTTTCTTGCAAAAGGCAACTTCAAGCAACCCACAGAACAATTTGACAGTCCATTTCAACAAAATTCATGCAATCTGACATCCACATTTGAAGAAGGGTCCCGATCCAAAACGTCAGCTGTCAATTCCCTCCCCAGATGTTACCTGACTTGCTGAGTTCCTCCAGCACTTTAGTGTATTGCTTAAAATCCCAGCATCTGCAGTCTCTTGCGTCTTCATCAATGTTTGTGGCACAGCGATAAATAGTGTCACAATCCAGTGAAGGACAGTACCCCAAGAAAACCACCAATAAACTAAAGAGTCGGTTGAAATTGAGGTATAAAAAATTGGCTCATCGACATGGAGAATAGGTGCAGAAACGTTTACTTTGACAGCAGATGGACTCTGTTGTTGGCCTATTAAATCCCAGTCACTCCTCACCTGGATGTCAGTGTGGGAATCATCACATACTTCGCCACCATTAACCTGATTACCTGATTGCAAACACTGTTGTTCACTTAAGTCAGCAATGATCTCCCAACCAAGCCCAGCTACACTACCCTTCCACCAAAGCATCTCTAAGCTTTTCAGTAATTTTTATTTCATCTTAGTTATAGACAAATGCAGCTTGAAAATTGCCCTCTTCTCCCATCTCCCATCACAAAAGGGGCACAGAAATGTGAAAACGCGCACCTCCAGATTCATGGACAGTTTCTTCCCAGCTGCTTTCAAGCAACTGAACCATCCTATCAGCAACTAGAGAGCGGTCCTGAGCTGCTATCTACAACCTGATCTCCCGGTGGTTCAGCACTTCAACTCCCCCTCCCATTCCGAATCCTACCTTTCTGTCCTGGGTCTCCTCCATGACCAGTGAGAGTCCCACCGCAAATTGGAGGAGCAACACCTCATATTTCGCTTCGGAAGTTTACACCCCAGCGGTATGAACATTGACTTCTCCAATTTCAGGTAGTCCTTGCTTTCTCCCTCCTTTCCAGCTCTCCCACAGCCCACTGTCTCCGCCTCTTCCTTTCTTCTTCCAGCCCCCACCCCCACATCAGTTTGTAGAAGGGTCTCGACCCGAAATGTCACCTATACCTTCGCTCCATAGATGCTGCCTCACCCACTGAGTTTCTCCAGCATTTTTGTCTACCTTCGATTTTTCTTAACCACAACAGTCAACTATCTTCAATCAGAGTTTACTGGATGTAATCTTGCACGAAACGCTATTCCATTGATCACGTACCTGTACACAGTGGATGGCTCTAGTGTAATCTTTCCGCTGACTGGTTAGCTCGCAACAAAAGCTTTTCACTGTACCTCGGTACACATGACAATAAACTAAACTTAACAAAGTCTGTGTCAACTACCAAGCCTGTTACACTAGTCCTACATTAATCCTCTTTGTGATGTTGACCATAATCTCACCAACCCCCCCCCCCCCGGATCCTTCCATCCGCATAGATAGCCAGAGACGTTTTCCAAATGGACTATACCAAAACCCATAGGTCATAGGTTTTATGTGCAAGAAGGAATTTTTCTTCATTAAAATTAACGGCAGGTTTTCTACATACATTCCTGCAAAGCGCAGCAAGGGTGGGTTGTAGAAATAGATATAATAATAATGTTAGAGAGGCATTTAGACAGACACAAGAATGGGTGGTAAACAGAAGTAGGAGGAACTGCAGATGCTGGAATCTTAAGCAATAAGTATCTTGAGCATAAAGTAACTCTGCAAGTCGGGCAGCATTTGTGGAGGGAATGGCTCGCAACATTTCAGGATGCGACTCCTTAGACTGAAGAACGGTCCCAAATTGAAACCTGTTCGCTCCCTCCATAGATGCTGCTTGACCTGCTCAGTTACTCCTGCACTTTGTGTTTTGCAGCAGAGGTACATGGACCATGTGCAGGAAGATGGCAATGTAGAAGAAGAATTTGCAGAATTTCAATTCCAAAATAGTTAAATTGTATTATACAAGGACAACGATTGAGAGAAACATGCCTGTTTGGAAAACAAAAAGTGAAATGGCTTGCTTAATTTCTCTGTCTACTGCCCAATACATGGTAAATGATTTATTTGAAAAACAAATCTTTTTTTTTTTTAAATCTATTGTGGTTTCTCATTTGGTGTCCTTTGCATAACTGAACTTTTTTTTAAAATCCATATAATTTTAATTCTCCCCTTTGTTCTTTTGGCAGTGACAGGGGATGCCACAGTTATCTAAATATATTTAACATCTTAAAAGGAACAATTAGTTGTGCATAGACAAAGAAGAAATTGTTTCTGTGGAGTAGCACCAGTTGACCTTTGTTAGCATGTCATTCGTCCACAGTTGATCACGCCCTTTATGTAAAGCTGGGTAAAGTTAAGAGAGAATAAATGAGAATTGTAACGATTGAGGATTTTTCATCTGATTTACAGGAAATGTAATTGCCGTTCATTGTGTAGTTTTCTTTTGAAGTAGTTTCCATTTAAAGCATTTCTAATACCCATCTTCTATAGGAGATTACTCCAGGACAGTTATTATCACTGTTCAAATACAATTAATTGACTTTTTCGATTTCGGGAGTGTCAGGGGATCGGTTAAAATTCTCAAATCTTCTTCAATATTTGAATAAGTATGAATGGCAAAATACCACACATTCTTCTCAGGCAAAAGTTCAGCCATAATTAATCAGAAGTAGTAGGTGGCATGAGTACATTTTTGATTAAGAATGACTTATGGACAGTTTTTACATTCTTACAATGAAATTCACAATCGATTTCATTTAACATTGGCAAAAAGGTAATTTCTCCCATTCATATCACTTTGTTATACCTTTATGTTCCATTTTTATGGACGGCACAGCGGTAGAGCTGCTGCCTCACCGTGCTTGCAGACTGCAAGTTGCAGTGCCAGAGATCTGGGTTTGATCCCAACTACGGCTGCTGTCTGTAGGGAGTTTGAACGTTCTCCCCATGACCTACGTGGGTTTTCGCCAACACTCGGTTTCCTCCCACACTCCAAAGAAGTACAGGTTTGTCAGTTAATTGGCCTGGTAAAATTGTAAAATTGTCACTTATGTGTGTAGGATAATGTTAGTGTGCGAGGATTGCTGGTTGGTGCGGACTCGGTAGGCCGAAGGGCCTGTTTCCGCGCTGTACCTCTAAACTAAACCAAACTTTTAATTCACTCAATCTTTTTCCTATAGCTAAAAAGTTGGATTATCGGAATAATTAAGAGAAGGCAGAATGTAACGATCCATTCTTCTGTCATGGAAACCTTTTAATCCATTTAAATGTTATTTTCCACATTGTGCACATTGAATTAGTAACAGTTAACACTTGGACCAAAATATCTTTCTGTGGTGAAAGCTAATTCCCTATCTGGTCTGTTGGATTTGCCTGCTGTTAATTCCTACAGAAATTAAGCTTCAATCCCACACACTGAATGCCATCGCAAGCAAGTGCATCGAAATTCAGTATGTGTTTTATTTCTGGTGAATTGCTGGTTCATTATTTAATATTGTTTATCGGTGCTCGAGAACATAACGCATTCAAAACTGAGAAAGAATTCTATGTTTACAAGGTCAAAAAAATTTGTTTTAACTGGATAACTTTGAATAGGTCAAAGGGAAAAAAAGTGTATACCTGCTATTCTATTACCAAGCATGCGGAAAAGCAATTGCTTTTTGACAAGTGATTAGACGGTGAAAGAAAAGAGGAATTAGCTGTTGTAGCAACCGGGTTTAACCCTTACACTGCGTGTTCCTGACTGGAATTTCTTCTGATAACCCTTGAACCCTCCTTTAACCCTCGCGTTTTTCCTTTTATCATGTATTTGCACATTGTGGATGGCTCAATTGTGTGTTGTCTTTCGGCTAACTGGTTAACACACAGCAAAAGCTTTTGATTACCTCAGTACATGTGACAATAAACTAAACTCAAACTTGTGCATTTCCATCTTAGCAAAATCGTTCCTACAGCAGGGTAACCAAAACTAATCACGATACGCCAAATGTGGCCTGACCAATGTCCTGTAGAAATGTAACATCACATCCCAACTTCTAGCCTCAATACCCTGTATGATGGCGGCTAATGCACTGAAAACTGACTCCACCAACCCCTCTAACCATGCTGCCACTTTCATGGAACTATGCACCTGCACTCCTAGATCCCTTCATATACCTCAACCTGTCTTCATCTCTTTCTCCATGGTAAAAACTGAGAAGAAATACTCATTGAGGACCTTGGCCACTTTCTGCGGCTCCACTTTGGCCACTTTAGCGTCGGAAGCTGCGGTCTCCAGCAAGGAAGCGACCATTACAGGCACCCCGAGCCGCTGAGAGCGTTCTCCCGCCGCCGGAGCACCATCACCCGGCGAATAAGGGCCTGGAACATCGGCCCCCATAGCGGCGACTGTGGGGGCCTCAATGGGCCTGACTATGGGTGAACTGGGGATGGGGCCTGGACTTTGTGCCTTTCCTCATAATGGGAACCATTGTGGGGGGATGTTTTTTTATGTTTTTATGTTAAATCCTTTAATGTTATGTCTTATCTTTATCTATGTGCTGCATGGCAAGACAAATTTCACTACACCAATTGGTATATGTGACAATAAATGTCCTTTGTCCTTGGTTTCTGAGGGGCCCTATTATCTCTTTAGTTACCCATTACGTACATTTTCCCATAATGTAAAATCTCTGGCTATTCCTTAATGCTATCTGCCAGAGCTATCTACTACCCCCTTTTTGCCTTCCTTATTTCCTTTTTCATATGTCCCTCGGTTCCTGAAACTCTTCCAGGGATACACTTGATCCCAGCTGCCTATACGTATCCTATGCCGCCTTTTTCCTAATCAGAGCCTGAATTTCTCTCGTCATCCAGTTTCCTTAATCCCATCAGCCTTGCCCTTCACCCCAACAGGAGCATGCATGCCCTGAGCTCATGTTATCTCAATGTTAAAAGTATCCCACTTTCCAAACATTTATTTGCCCAGAAACAACTGACCCCAACCACTTTTTAGCAAGTTCCTAACTTTAAATTGAGAGAGATGGATGAAAGGAGCACATGTGGAAATATAACAAAGCATTTACTTGTAATTTTTTTTTTGCTTGTCAGCATTAATTAACCTCCTAAACGTACTTAACCTGCAAACGTATAGAATTAAATTAGCAAAATCCAGGGAGGTTAGTTGGCAGTGACTATGAATTATTATGTCTTTGAAAATTCATTTATTGCTGTACACATTCATCTTCAACTTTATGTGGTGTCTTGGATTTGGTGAGCACCGTAGCATCGTGGCATTGTGCTGATTTTAGTACTGAATCGATCGGTGAACGATGTTACATCGTACCCTGCAGTGGGGCAGGTTCGTTTTGATAACAGCTACAGAATTTCCATCTTTATTCATGCCATAAGTTGCTGTACATTACATTCGGAATGCTGCTTGTCTCACTTGCATTACGTCCAAAATGCCAGTCAATATATCTTGTGTGTTTAAATCAAACACTTAATTGTTGGGTAGTTCCAGACAATTTTGTGTAAAGAGCTCAGGCAGGATTTATATGCAACTAAGTTTTGTCTGAAGAAAACTATTCCAATGCAATGACTACCAAATGGTGAAATCCAAATTAACAGTTGAGGTAAATTACAACAGAACTCGGTGGTATGGTAGCCAGCAGTAGAGTTGATGCCTTATGCCCCTGTCCCATTTAGGAAACCTGAACGGAAACCTCTGGAGACTTTGCGCCCCACCCAAAGTTTCCGTGCGGTTCCCGGAGGTTTTTGTCAGTCTCCCTAATGGTCGAAAGTGGTTTCCGTTTTAAAAATCGGAAATTTTTTCAGTTGAAGCCGGTTGCGATGCTAGTTGAAGGGGGTTGCCGGAGGACAAAAGCCTCCGGGAACGGCACGGAAACCTTGGGTGGGGCGCAAAGAGACCCGGGCTCGATCCTGACTACGGGTGCTGTCTGCATGGAGTCTGTACGTTCTCCCTGTGATCTGCATGGGTTTTCTCTGGGTGGTCTGGTTTCGTCCCACACTCCAAAGCCATACAGGTTTGTAGGCTAATTGGCTTGGTATAAATGTAAATTGTCCCTTGTGTGTGTAGGAAAGTGTTAGTGTGTGAGGATCACTGGTCGGTGCGGACTCAGTGGGCCAAAGGGCCTGTTTCCATGCTGTATCTTTCAACTAAACTGAGATAGAAGGTGGTAGTAACATTCACTGCTGAGTTAAGCAATTAACCCTCATTTACCTTGCGTGTAAGGAGACAGTTGCTGGACAGTATGTTTAGTTTAGTGAAGAGATACAGCACAGAAACAGGCCCTTCAACCCACCAACCAGCGATTCCCGCACATTAGCACTAGCCTACACACACTAGGGACAATTTACATTTACACTAAGCCAATTAATCTACAAACCCGTACGTCGTTAGAGTGTGGGAGGAAACCAAAGGTCTCGGAGAAAACCCATGCAGGTCACGGGGAGTATGTACAATTTCCATACAGACAGCACCCGTTGTCGGGATCGAACCCGGGTCTCTGACGCTGCAAGGCAGCAACTCTATCGCTGCGCCATCGTGCTGCCCTGGGTATTACTCCTGGGTATTATTGGGAAGCCTGAAAATGTACCAGCAACAATCTCAAATTCGCTGAGAAAAAAATCCTTGGTATCATATATGCTTAGGCAGTGTATATATTTAAGAAAGTCTGCAAATATCATACCCCGTTAAATATTAAGTGGCTCTCTTTCCAAAAATAACAAGGGGATTACTTGAGGAAATATTGTTTCCACCATTGTAGTGCAAGTGAGACATTTAATTAAACGTGGTGTGTTCAGAAGTGATCTGTACACCAGGCAGTGCGTGAATAGTCCCCTGACACTTCCGCGACAATTGTGAAATTTTATGAGTGCATAAATGAACTATTGTTGATTTATTACCAACCTCATTATTATTCTTTTAAGCAATAAAATGCACAGATGCAAAACCCATCAAAGCCAAATGTCAGCAGTTTAATAAAACAATGTTTACTCACAGTTATCATTTCTTTGTGCAATCTGTCAGTCAAAATGTTGATAGAATGAGCTGCTTTGACTGTTAGGTCACACATATTGTAATATTTGATAAGTGTTTCAGTTTATCTTTTAATTATCTTCAATAACTATGCTGAACCTTGAAGCAAAATGTAATAATTTATACTAATTCTAAATAAATTCAGTCACTTGATCAGGTTTACAGTAAATGTTATTGAAGTCATATGATTCAAGATACTCAGCCGTCAAAAAGTGTTTACCTATTTATAAATTTATCAAATAAAACTTTTGATATACGACAAATAATTCTGTTGGAAAGGCAGTTTGCAAAGCAAATTCACTTTGCAGTTGGGAGTCCTATCATCTTAGAGCTATACAGAACGGAAACAGGCCCTTGGCCAAATTGTCCATGGTGACCAAGTTGTTTAGCTGAGCTAGTTTCACTCGCCTGATTCTAGCCTACATCCCTCTAAAACTTTTCAATCCATGACCTGTCTAAACGGTTTTTAAGTGTCAAATTGTACCTGTCTCGATCACATCCTATTGTAGTTCGTTTACTGACAGAACCAGCTGTGAGAGAGCTTTGCCCTCGGGGCCCCTTAAACATCTTTCCCCTCTCACTTTAAACTAGTGCCCTCCAGTTTCAGACTCCCCTGCTTTTGGGAAAAGACTGCGGCTATTCACCTCATCTCTGCCCCTCATGATTTTACATATGTCTAAGGTAATCCCACAGCCTTCTGCGCATCTAGGAAAAGACCCAGCCTATTCTGCCTCTTCTTATAACTCAAGCTTCTCCAGACCCCGAAACATCCACCTAAATCTTTTCTGGACTCTCTGCAATTTTAATGAATTTTTCTGAAGTATGCATTGTAGTGATATTAATTTATAGGAGGTAAATATTTTCATAGCACCGTGAGATTAGCCTTGCAATACGATGCTGCAAGAGGGAAATTAAAGTAGATTTCCCTGAGGGTGCGATCCAGAGGGTCATAAAAGCACTACATAGGTTCAGTTCTCCCATCCAGAGACACAATAGCACGGATAATTTAATTACTAATTATTGATCAAATTATGCATTTAGCTGCATCACAGAAAATTATGATATTCTATCAAAAATATTTTAATTTTATGTAGACCACTGTATTTTTGGTTGTAAACACGTGCTATAAATTTTATACCTTATATTATAAGTTATAAAAAGCCAGGATTTCCATCTCAAACTGAATCATTTTAATTAATTTTAATACATGAGTTATATGGAGAAGCTAAAGAATTTGGGTATTCCCATTCATTGTCATTGAATGACCATACATTTATGCAAAAAAGGCTAACATCATGTTGACCTTTATCACAAGGAGAAAAGAGATTTGATCAGCTCCACAAAGAGTCCCGAATATAGTACTTTGAATGGTAAACCAGGAAATATATATTGCATTTTGTCGAAGTAAAGTACGCAGCAATGAGTTATGAAGGTGGTATTTAAGATGGGAGGTGATCCATACATTGAAAAATAAAATTTATCATGACTTTATGCCTTTTTCCTCAAAGATGTCTTTGTTGCGGCATTTTCAGTATAAATCTGAAATCAATAAAATGTTGTTAAAACATGGATTTTAAGGTATCTGGGGTCAAAATGCAAAGAAAAAAAACCTGAGTAGGCAGGAGTCAAGAGAAGGTTAAGTGTTTTTAATTGTCACATCCAGTGGGTACAGAACAGTGAAATTCTTACTTGCTGCCATTTTACAGGCGTAGGGACCATTTATTGATTTACTATATTTTCTGATTTCCATTCTGGACAATCAGAAGCTGCATTCATATATTTCCTCATCACCTGGACTTACAAGCCCATTGCGATGCAACTAGGTGTTTTATCATCCAGGCAGGTTCAGTATATCTGCGCTCCTTGCAACCTTATTTATAGGGGGTACACAAAAGGTTCAGACTGAAGAAGGGTCTCAACCCGAAACATCGCCTATCTCCTTTGCTCCTTGGATGCTACTGCACCCGCTGAGTTTCTCCAGCCTTTTGTGTACCCACGATTCTCCAGCATCTGCAGTTCCTTCTTTAAAATCTTATTTATAGACTTGGCTCTATGCTCATGGATCCAATGTATTCAATTATAGTCAGATGCATAGCCTTAAGGCCCTGCCCCACTTTCCCGAGTAACTCACGAACTCTCCCGAGTTTTCCCTTTGACTTGAACTCGGGGAATGTCGGGTAATGTCGATAGCGAACTCGTAGGAGTCCGTAGATGTTTCGTAGTGGCTCATAATGGCAGCTGTATGAACTCGGGGCATCAGGTAAGTCGGGACTTTTTTCAACATGTTGAAAAATGTCCACGAGTTAAAATAATAACCCCGAGTACCTCCGAACGTCTATTACTATATTTCTCCGAGTTCGAATCGAGGGGAAAATTCGGAAGAGTTTGTGAGTAACTCGGGAAAGTGGGACAGGGCCTTTACAGATTAGAATGTTGTCGCCATGCAGAAATAAAATATGTCTGATTCCAGAAGTGAATAATTCTTCATGGTTATTAACTCTTTAATTGACAATGAAATCTGAATTCTGTGAACCCTATCAATGCTCAATAATGTAACTTATTGAAATATTGTTATTCATAAATATTTCAGTCACATTCAGATTTTTAATGCTAGATTTTTTCCTATTCTTCCATTGGAGATGGGAGGGAACACAAGCATTTTGATCATATTTCAACTACATTGAATGGTATACCCTGGAACTGGACCTTCAACATAGTAGAAACAAGGAATGGCAGATTCTGGTTCACCAAAGAAAGGCAAAAAATGCTAAAATAACTCAGCATGACAGGCAGCATCTCTGGTGAACATGGATAGGCGTTTTGGGTCGGGACCCTTCTTCACTCTCTATTCCTTGCATATTCATGTTCCTACCTAAAAGCCAATTAAATGCCACTGTTCTGTCTCCTTCCACCACCTACTCTGGCAGCGCATTACAGCTACCCACAACTTTTTGTGTTGAATAATTGCTCAGCGTATCTCCTTTAAGCCTTAAAGCTATGTCCTCGAGTTTGACATTTTCACCCTGGGAAAAAGATGCTGACTCTCTACCCTTTTCATTTGACTTCCCAAAGTGCAATGCCTCACACTTGCTGGGATAAAATTCCATCTGCCCATATCAGTAACTGATCCATATCCTACCATTTCCATTGACGCCCATCTTCTCTGTTTCCAACTCCACCAATGTTTGTGTCATCAGCAAACATATTGACTAACCCGTTTACTTATATGGCCAAATTTTAATTTTATATATGTGTGTGTGTGTAATATATATATATTTTTTTTTTTTAAATAAAAAAAAACAGGCCATATATGTAAACGGGTTGGTTAATAAATATATCATGGACAACAGAGGTTCCAGCACAGATCCCTGCAGAACACCACTGGTCACAGACTTCCTGGCAAAATAACACTCTGCCACCACTACCCTTTGTATTGCATGGATATGCCTGTTCTGATTCCAAACTAACAAGTCACCATGGATCCCATGTGTCTTTATGATCTGGAATAGCCGACCATGAGGGACCTTTTCAAATGCCTGACTGAAATCCATATAGACAGCATCTACGTTCAACAATCAACTCCATCAGATCCTCAAAAGCACTGACAGATACATTTGGTTGCAGAGAGTGAAGAAGAAGGACTTTATTGTTGGTTTACGACTGGAATGTTTCTAAAGGGAGGTTAAAATAAAAACACTCATCACACTCCATTTGAGCATGCCTTTCATCAGCAGTTACAGGTGGCAGTTATGTTCATTGTTTCAGACCCTCCAAGATGAAACTAAAATTGAAATATTTACATCCGTGGACGTGTAACAAAACATGCCCACAAATAAGTTGACATTTTTATGAGAAATATCATTGAAGCATTATATATAATTTCCTTTACCACTAAAAGCTTGCTTTAAATACAATGGTAGCAGATACAAGACTTCCTTCCTATTTTCCTCGTTCTGTCCAGCTCTCTAGTTCTCCCCCTGTATATTCATTCATCTCTCAAGGCTAAAGGTTCTAACGTTATGAAGCAGACTTGGTTTATTGTTCCGTAACGAGTTTACAGACAATACAAATTGCACCAAAGGAATAGATAACACTCCAAACATGTGTCACGAAGTAAGGGCATTCATGTAGAATAAAGATGTACTTTGTGAGGAGGAATATTGGTGACCAGCTACTAAAATGAAACATTCTTAAAATGTAAGTGATAAAATGGATTAAAGATTGTAGAATTCTTTAAAGGACGTACTTTGTCTAAACAATATATATTCCAAAAAGCACTGAGGAACACAGAAACAATGCTGCTATCTTCCTTTATACAAAGCTTCAGTATGACACCCTTAATTAATTATTGCAAACATTCTCATGAATTCTTAGATAACCAGGGCACATTAAATTACCTCTTTTGATGGAACTAATTAATAGATATCGAGATAGTATTGCGTTAAGAACGTGGATTGAATTCATACAAAATTCCTCCTTTGTTTCCACTATCATTTGAAGATCACCTGAAATCTAAATGAAAACAGTAACTGCAAATTTTCCCTTTTTTCTGGATGTGAGCTTTGCTTGTAAGGCTATATTTATTGTCAAGACATTATTTATTATGTATTCTTAACTGCTCAAGAAGGCAAGTAGTGCAGCGGTAGAATTGCTGTCTTCCAGCACCGGAGACCCGTGTTTGATCCTGACTACGGGTGCTCTCTGTATGAAGTTTGAACGTTCTCATCATGACCTGCGTGCGTTTTCTCCAGGAGCTCCTGTTTCCTCCACACTCCGAAGATGTGCAAGTCTGTAAGTTAATTGGCTTGGTAAAATTGTAAATTGTCCCTAGTGTGTGTAGGATAGTGTTAGTGTGCGGGGATCGCAGGTCAGCACGGACTCGATGGGCCGAAGGCCCCGTTTCTGTGCTTGTATGTCTCAACTAAATTAAAGCCACTTTCTTGAATCTCTGTTGCACTTCTAGAAAACCTGGTGCTGCAATGCCGTTGGATAGGGAACACTGAGATTTAGATCTGCTGACATTGTTGGAAGGGTTACATGTTTCCAAGTTGGAAATGTCAAGTGTCTATTTGCCATATGCAGCATGGTGTGTGTATTTTACGATATTAGCTGATCTCTTGAGGCAGCACTTCCAAAAGATCCCTTCAATAGCATGGAAGTCAATATTCATGAAGGTCCAAGCAATATTTTCTTCAACCTCCTTCATTCCTGAGCATTCAAATTAACAAACCAGGCCATGATACAACCATTCAGTATGATATCCACCGTACACGTGACAATATTCGACAGAGCATTCGGTGACATGCTGAATCTCCTCAAACTTGAGAGGATGTAGAGGCATTGGTGAGCTTTCATTATGATTGCATCGATGTGCTAGGCCCAGGAGAGAGCGTTGGAGATGTGTATTCCCAGGAACTTGAAGCTGTTAAATTCCTCTATCACCATTCCATCAATTAAAGACTGATGCACAGAAGAATGGGCTTTCCTTACTTGAAGTCAACAATCAGTGCCTTCCTAACGTTTGAGTCTGTGATCAAAATTATTTTTCCAGATTATTGATCACTGTCCTCGACACTGACTTGTCTTTGGCCATTATTCGTCCAATGACGGTGATATTGTCAGTGAATTGCAAGATGGCATTGCGGCTGTTTCAACTTCCACAGCCATGGGTATAGTGATAGTAGAGCAGGGGACTGAGCACGCAACATTGAGGTTGCCCGTGTGCTTGTGTTTGCTACTCTTGCTCTTCTTAATGTTAGAAATGCCAAGTCAGAGTAATCTAAATGAAGATTGGAAGAGGGAAGAAGATTAGACTTTATTGCCTTCCATCACAGTGATGAATGTGGGGAATCCGCTGTGATGGTTGTTTATGTTAACTTTTATGTAGTTGTGTGTCTTGTTGCTTTTTTTAAAGTATGGCTGCATGATAATTCGAAAATCACTGAACCTTAATTAGTACACATGACAATAAAAGACCTTTGAAACCTTATTCATTTGATGGTGTACACTGCAGACAGGGTGCACTTGTGGATGTTTGTAGTAGTTGATCTAGTCTTTATAAAGATGACTGCATTGTCATGGATGATGCCAAGCCTCTTGAGACATGTTGGAGCTGCTCTCATCTCGGCCAGTGGGATGAACACCATCACTTTCTTGTCTTTGATTGATTGAAAGATGCAGCACGGAACCAGACCTTTCGGCCCGCTGAGTCCACGCCAACTATCAATCACCTGTCCACACTAGCTCTATATAATCCCACTTTCACATCCATTCCCTACACTTTACGAGCGATTTACAGAGGCCAATTAACATAAAACCGGAATGTCTTTGAAATGTGGGAAGAAACCAAAACACCCGGAGGAAAGGCATGTGGTCACAGCGTGAACGTGCAAACTCCGCACAGACAGCACCCAATGTCAGGATCAAACTGGTTTCTGGCGCTGTGAGGCAGCAGTTCTACCAGCTGTGCCACAGTGTGGTCTAGTGCCTTGAAGATGGTGGAAAAGGCTGTGAAGTGCCTGGTGATGATGCAGGATACTCGGTATTTGATCATTACACAAAAAACTGGAGAAACTCAGCGGGTGCAGCAGCATCTAAGGAGCGAAGGAGATAGGCGACGTTTCGGGTCGAGACCCTTCTTCAGACCGCACAAATACTCGGTATTTGATCATCTTTTACAGCCACAGTATTCATTTGACTAGTCCAGTTAAGTTTCTACTCATTGATGAACCCCAGGATGTTGATTGTGAAGGTACTTGGCGATAATAATACCCATTGTAGGTGGATGGCTTCTCTCGTGTTGGACATGGTCTATTGCCTGACACCTTATGCCACCGATGTTACTTGCTACCTATCAGCCCCTGCTTGAATGCTGTTCAACTCTTGCTATGTGCAAGCTTGTGCTACTTTATCAGCCTAAGTTATGTGCCTGGAAATGAACATTCGGTAATCATCAACAAAAGTGTCCAAATCTGAAGCAAGGAAGGTCACCAGTGAAGTAGCTGAATGCCAACAAGCCAAGGGCACAACTACCTGTGGAATTCCTTCAGCAATGAGCTGGGTCCGAGATGATTTCCCCATCCAAAAGCATCTTCCTTTGTTTGAGGGTTTGACAGACGATTTGTGAAACCGTAGGAAAATTAATTATATGAATCAATGCTAAAGAGCAAATCCATGTTCAAAATGCAGGGTTTGAAGGGCGAGGACAGGAGAGGTTTACATCTCCGGCCATCCATATAATCATTAATCATTATTGTGGTCAAAGAAAAGTGAGAAAGTGTGTTTGTGTGGCCTAAAAGATACATTTTCAGTTCTGTTAATGGTAATTTAAAGGCTAAATGTTTGCAACAAGTCTCTGTTTGCACATCCTGGCACAGCATAATGAATGTCTCACCTTGACGTCTCCGGTCTTCCCCTCCTGATTCTCTCCTTCGTCAAAAGATGGAATAAATAAGGAAAAAGATAGTTGGGGACTCTTGTTAAACGGTGATGAGATGATATAAAAAATGCAACAGGAAGAAGCGGCAAGATGCAAGCGTTAATAGAAGATGATCACCATCACCTGGGCTATTAACTCTCACTCTTCTTACAGGGTGAAGTACGCGCTAAAGGGCCTGTCCCACTTGCCGGCATCATTTCAGTGTCGCCAAAAGATTTTGAACATTTCAAAATCCAGCGGCGACAAAAACATGTTGCGAAACATGAAAAAACACCCGCGCGTCATACGTCATCACCCCGCGTCACACCGCATCACGCCGCAAATTTTTCGGTGACCTGATACGTCAGTCAATGATGCCGGCAATCGCCGAAAAAATCGCCAAGTGGGACAGGCCCTTAATGCTCACAGTACTTGACAGAAAGGAGATTGGTCAGTATATCATGTTGCTTATGGCGTGTAGTCTTAACAGTGACCCAGCTGTCAAATTCCCTGTATGAAGCCTGTAATATTTCTAGCAGATTTGTTATCACATCTGCCCAGCAATTTGTCAGCTTTCTCGTTGCATCGGACTTGTAGGTCATTTAAGGAATCTTATTCACTGTGTACCATGCGTCTTCTTTGGCCTTATATACCTTGTCGGATGTATTTGTGTAAAGGGACTGCAGTTATCGCGTGTTGAAGGGTTTTAGATCATTGCCATTCCTTAACAAAAGCTACAATCCCTTTTAATGGCATGAGCAACAGACCTGTAAGTCTTGAGTAAATACCATTCAGAACATCAATAGTTTAGAAGGGGAGTGGCAGACCTGGAATTAGCAAATATTCACCACAATACCACTTGATAGGTTGACTAGGCATTGCAATAAGTAAAAGTTTATTGATTTTGAAAAGAAAAGTACTTCTTTATTTGCTCTTTCTGTATTTCTGCAAGCCTCACTCTATCTTGCCCATGAATGACATTATGTTTTGGATTACTGCATTTGTCTTTAAAAAGACAGCCTTATAAAATAATAAAGCTAAATGATGATGCATTCACTGGCGATGATATAAATTTTTCTTTCCACAAGATGCAGCTGATATGCCTTGAAGTAAAAGCTCCCCTTATGAATTTGGGTGGGTACAATTAGAACATTAATTGCAGATGGAACAAACACTGAAGCTCTAACTTCCCAAATACTAACACATTGAGTTGAACAATTATACCATGTGTACTAGATCTTTGCTATGCTGAAGATATCGAACATTTAAATGAGGACAAAGAGTTTTAACAAGTTGGCATTTGTATATAATTACATGTAGGGTTCTGGTAAGTGAGAATGATCAATTGTGCTAACTGAAGGACTTTGAAGTTGAAGTGTTTTTGTGCAGTGGAATTGAAAATCATTGTTTGTTTTTCCCAGCATGACACACAATATCAACTATTTTATTAGTCATTTTTGCATCACACTTGGGATTTGCACTGGCAGTACTTATTACTGATAAATCGTTGATAGGGGTATGTAGACTTGGAACCAGAAAGAAAGTAATATGTAATAAAATCCAGAGCAGAAACCAAATGGAGAGGGAAGCAAAAAAATGACATTGAAAGAGAAATGGCATAAAAGAATTTCTTGAAGATCAAGAGGTGGTCCACAGCTCAATAATTGATGAAAATGAGCAGCAAAGGCTTTTTCGAGTGAATAAGCCCCAGCCTTCACAGAGAGTTTCTTGTCGCTGTTGATAAAAGAGCGCCGAGTCTGATCTACAGCTCACTTGCGATCTTGGTGTCACATGGTCCATCCCTCCTTTTCCTAAGGTGCTGTACTTTTATTGTTCAGTGAATTACAAAGGGTCAAACAATAAAATAAGTGTAACTCTTGCTTATGGGCTAAAGAACCATTGCAATCATAATACACCTCAAAGGCTCTCTGTCCTTATTTCCAAAGATAGCTTTCTTCACCCCAAGGAATATGGCACCATAACATGAGATTTTTTTATTGCTACAGAGCAACAGAATAAAGTATTAATAAGTTTAAAGTACAGAAAACAAGTATGCTCTGATAAGTAGTTACATTAGCCCCTGTATAGATCATTACAAATCTGATGTATGTCATCAGAAATAATGAACATTGAAACTTTTAACATATCTCAAAATGTCCTTAAGCTGTGCAAAGATTTTAGTTAGAGCCTAAATGAAAATCATTGTAGATACACTTAAAAGCATGTGTTTCAATTAAATGTCTATCTGCAGGAATTATATGTTGTCTGGAGATTGCAAAAAAAAATTCTGTCACTATCCCAGCGTGAACAGCTAACTTGGTGTTTGGTTTAGTTTACAGATGCAACATGGAAGCTGGCCGTTCGGCCCACCGAGTCAAGCCAACCCATTCAGTCTAGTTCTATTGTATCCTACTTTCTCATCCACTCCCTACAAACTCTGGGCCATTTACAGAGACCAATTAACGTACAAACCCACACGTCTTTGGCATGTGGGAGGCACTCGGAAGAAACTCGCATGGTCACAGGGAGAACATACAAACCGCACAGACAGTACCCGAGGTCTCTGGCGCTGTGAGGCTGTAGCTCTACGAGCTGCACCACTGTGACGCCCACATATAACATCATGAGGGGAATGATAGGGTGAATGCAGAGGGTCTTTTCCCTAGGGTAGCAGAGTCATAAACTAGAGAGCATAGGTTCAAGGTGAGAAAGAAAGATCTAATAGGATCCGGAGGAGTAATATTTCCACACAGAGGGTGGAATGAGCTGGCAGAGGGAGGAATTGAAACAGGGAAGGGTGGCGCAGCGGTAGAGTTGCTATCTTACAGCGCTTGCAGCGCAGGAGACCCGGCTTCGATCCCGACTACGGGTGCTGTCTGTACGGAGTTTGTACGTTCTCCCCGTGACCATATAAATAACCATATAACCATATAACCACATGGGTTTTCTCAGAGATCTTCGGTTTCCACCCACACTCCAAAGACGTACAGGTTTGTTGGTTAATTGGCTTGGTGTGTATGTAAATTGTCCCTATCTTGTGTACTACAGTGTTAATGTGCGGGTATCGCTGGTCGGTGTAGACGCGGTGGGCCAAAGGGCCTGTTTCCACACTGTATCTCTAAACTAAACTAAAACTAAACTGAACAACATTTAAAAGTTTTAAAGAAGGAACTGCAGATGCTACAGGGAAACAAGGAAAGGGAATTGGGACTGTTGGGACTGTTGGGATCACTGTGCTGGCAGCTAGCATGAACCAATGGGCTGGTTAGAATCCTTTGGTATAATGTAAATAATTAGCAATGCTTTGCCATTTGGGAGAATAACAATTGTTCAGATAAATGCACCCGGCACAGCGGTGAAATTGCTGCTTTACAGTGCCAGAGATCCAGGTTCGATCCTGACTGCAGGTGCTCTCTGTGCAGAGTTTCTACATTTTCCCTGTGACCATGTGGGCTTTCTCCAGGTGTTCCAGTTTCTTCCCACATACCAAAAAACATGCAGGTTTGTTGGTTAACGAAGGAACTGCAGATGCTGGAGAATCGAGGGTACACAAAAGGCTGGAGAAACTCAGCGGGTGCAGCAGCATCTAAGGAGCGAAGGAGATAGGCGACGTTTCGGGTCGAGACCCTTCTTCAGACTGGTCAGGGATCAGGGAAACGAGAGATATAGACGGTGATGTGGAGAGATAAAGAACAATGAATGAAAGATATGCAAAAAAGTATCGATGATAAAGGGAGCAAGCCATTGTAAGCTGTTTGTGGTGTGAAAATGAGTAGCTAGTGCGACTAGGGTGGGGGAGGGAGATAGAGAGAGAGGGAATGCCAGGGCCCGAGGGCTGAGGGAGAGGTGGGAAGGGGAGGAGACAGCAAGGGTTAACAGAATTGAGAAAATTCAATGTTCAAGTCAAAGGATGCAGACTCCCCAAGCGGAATATGAGGTGCTGTTCCTCCAACTTGCGGTGTTGCTCACTCTGGCCGTGGAGGAGGCCCAGGACTGAGAGGTCGGATATGGAATGGGAGGGGGAGTTGAAGTGCTGAGCCACCGGGAGGTCGACTTGGTTATTGCAGACCGAGCGGAGGTGTTCGGCGAAACGATCGCCAAGCCTCCGCTTGGTCTCACCGATATAGATCATCTGGCATCTGGAGCAGCGGATGCGGTAGATGAGGTTGGAGGAGGTGCAGGTGAACCTCTGTCGGACCTAGAAGGACTGCTTGGGTACCTGAAAGGAATGGAGGGGGGAGGTGAAGGGACAAGTGTAGCATTTCTTGCGGCTGCAAGGGAAAGTGCCCGGGGAAGGGGTAGAGCGGGAGGGAAGGGAAGAATTGACAAGGGAGTTGCGGAGGGAGCGGTCTTTGTGGAAGGCAGACGGGGGGGGGGGAGATGGGAAGATGTGGCTAGTGTGGGGGGGTCACGTTGGAGGTGGCGAAACTGGCGGAGGACTATGTGTTGTATTTGCCGGCTGGTGGGGTGAAATGTGAGGACCAGGGGGACTCTGCCCTGTTTGCGAGTGGGGGAATGGGGAGAGAGGGCAGGGTTGCGGGGTATGGAGGAGACCCTGGTGCGATAGTGGGGGAGGGGAATCCCCGTTCTCTGAAGAGTGAGGCCATTTGTGATGACCTAGTGTGGAACACCTCATCCTGGGAGCAGATGCGGCGAAGACGGAGGAATTGGGAATAGGGGATGGAGTCCTTACAGGAAGCAGGGTGGGAGGAAGAGTAGTCCAGGTAGCTGTGGGAGTCAGTTGGTTTGTAGTGGATGTCGGTCAGGAGTGTATCACCTGCAATAGAGATGGTGAGGTCAAGGAATGGTAGGGAAATGTCGGAAATGGTCCAAGTGTATTTGAGTGCCGGATGGAAGTTGGTGGTGATCACACCAGAGGCTCGCACCAGGGTCTCCTCCATACCCCGCAACACTGCCCTCTCTCCCCATTCCCCCACTTGCAAACAGGGCAGAAGAAGGGTCTCGACCCGAAACGTCGCCTATCTCCTTCGCTCCTTAGATGCTGCTGCACCCGCTGAGTTTCTCCAGCTTTTTGTGTACCCCAGGTTTGTTGGTTAATTGGCTTCTGTAAATTGACCCTGGTGTGTGTAGGATAGAACTAGTGTACGGCTGATTGTTTGTCGTCACGGAATCGATGGACCGAAGGGCCTGTTTCCACACGGAATTTCTAAATTAAACTGAGCTTTGCTCTGTTCAACATTAAAAATTTAATTTTTGTTGTTATTATTTGTGTTTGTGTAAAGATCTCTTTTTTTTTCTAATGTTAGCCATGCAGTTGAATTATTTTTATCGATATATTTTGAGTAATTTCTGGCAATATAATTTTGTTATATATAAACACTTTATACAGCTGACCAAAACAGAAACTTATTATCGAAGATAGACACAAAATGCTGGGACACTCAGTGGAACAGGCAGCATCTCTGGAAAGAAGTAATGGATGACGTTTTGGGTAGAGACCCTTCTTCAGACTGAAAGTCAGGAAAAGGGAAATAAGAGATATAGAAGGTGATATAGAGAGGGAGATATAGAACAAAGAAATGAAAGATATGTAAAAAAGTAACAATGGCAAGGAAACGGTCCATTGTTAGCTGTCGGCTCAGTGAAAACGAGTTATACAGACAATGAAACTCAGCAGGACTCCAGAAACTTATTATAATTTTATCCAATTTATTGAATGCTTTTGATGATTTAAAAAGATTGCAACAAATTGTGTTGATCTCATTGCATCGTTGGCTTCATCGGGGATGCTTGTAGCGACGTTTTCATTTCATAGCCTCACAACTCCCAGTGCTTGCCAGCCCAATTGCTATAGATATTCCTGAACAAAGGTGGAAGCAATGAGACATTGATCAATTATGGGAATCTATGTAATATACATTTTAAAAATCAATGGAAAATATATACAGTTACAACTAAATTTAAGCTTGTGTAGATCAATTAATATTTTGTTTTAATTCTTGTCCATTCTGATGGAGAGTGCAGCAGGCACCAGGTGACCAAGCGCTATTTAATTTTTCAAAGGAAGCGTTGCCTGATCACTCTTTAATTGCTGTGTGTGGCATTGCACAGGTGCACATTAACAACTGACCATCTTTGAATAAAGTTTAGTTTAAAGATACAACACAGAAACAGTCCCTTCGGCCTGCCAAGTCCACGCTGACCAGCAATCCATGAACACTAACACTATGCGACCCTAGGGACAATTTACAATTTTAACAAAGCCAATTAGCCTAAAAATCTGTACGACTTTAGAGTGTGGGAGGAAACCGGAACTCTCAGAGAAAACCACGCATGTCTCGGGGAGAACATACAAACTCCATAGGGTGTAAATCTACGTAATACATTTTAGAAATGAATAACGATGGAGAACATATACAGTTGAAACTAAATTCAACTTGTGTAAATCAATTAATATTGCACCCGTTGTCAGGATTGAACCCGGGTCTCTGGCACTATAAGGCGGTATATAGTTCTACTGCTGCATCACCGTGCCGCCCACGTCTCCTTGTACAGCTGGAGAAGAGAGGTGAATGTGGAGGGAATAAAAAGCTAACACATTCTCAAATTGCAAATTATTACCTTTTTCTGTCCTCATCTCAAATTAATTTCTGGCATTATACATAATATCATTAACATATTTAATTACTAAAGCTTTAGGCAAGATAACATATTCAAATTTGTTCATTTACTGTCCTGGAAGCTTTCATCACACATTTCCAGAAAAGATGATCCTGTATTAATACCTGTAGAAATTATCAGATTACAAATTTAAAAAATATATATATATACCACTCTTAGATGATAGGTACTATAGATTAAAATACATTTGAGTAACTGAAATTTTTAATTAAAAATATAATTAATGTGATTCATCCCCCTGAATAGAGTGTTTAATTAGAAAATGTCGTCATCTAGAATGTGAACATTGTCATTCAGAATTTGTTTTCAGAATGCTCTAATTCTTTAAGTTTTTATTCCGGCTTTTAATTTTAATAATGTGATGTCCACACCATCACCTTTTGTTACAAAGCATCAATTTCTTATCACTTGATTTTACCTACATTTGCTGGCTTGACAATCTAATTTTTATTAGAAGTGATTGCTGATGAGAGAGGGCACGCTGATAAAGCTTCAGTATGGAACAGTTGCCTTTTTGTGAAAGTACTCAAATGTGTGAAATGGCTGAGTATTTTTTTGTTCTTATTCATTTATTGAACACGGTATGCCAACAGTTGCATTTGTGAACAGGATAATTGGCCTCTTCAATAATTACTGCATTCTGAAACACTGTCAAAATTAGAGAGGTCATCTGCCTGCTGTGCTTGCAATAAGAAAGTGTTTTCAACTCTGGTAAAGAGTATGTAATTTGATTGTACCGTTCATCAAGCGGCTGTCAAGTTTGGGTTACGCGGTCTTAACATCAGAAAAGAACACTGTTTCACCTAGCATGGAAGCAATATGTATTGCAAGCAATCCTGTCAACATTGCCAACATGATCCACAACATACCTCCTGAGCATTTTATTTTTTTCAAATAATCCAGTATTAAGTTTGAGTTTGGATTTCATAAGAACATGATTTTTTTTTTTTACATAACTGGGATTGCTTTCATTGCAAATACAATACATTTATGTGAGGTGCGTTGTGAAGATTTCTCAGGACTTTGTTATTAAATGCTGTGCCTTAAAATTGGAGGGCTTACTTTAATGAAGAAATTGTACCCGATTATTTAATATGAAATTGTCACTGAGAAGATGTTCACAAAATTTGGGCGGCACAGTGGCGTAGCGGTAGAGTTGCTGCCTTACAGCTCCAGAGACCCGGGTTTGATCCCGACTACGGGTGCTGTCTGTTCGGAGTTTGTACATTCTCCCCCCAACTGCATGGGTTTTCTCTGAGATCTTCGGTTTCCTTCCTCACTAAAGACGTACAGGTTTGTAGGTTCATTGGCTTGGTATAAATGTAAATTGTCCCTAGCGTGTTAGGATAATGATAATGTGTGGGGATCGCTCGTCGCCAAGGACTCGGTGAGACGAAGGGCCTATTTCCACATTGTATCTCTAAACTAAACAGAAAATTATTTTTTCTGTATTTAGAATGTGATCTGCATGATGTGCATGTTCTGACCCAGGAAGAAACAATAACAATTAGCAATATTATTTAGTTTATTAAGTCCATGGTTTTGCCTGATTTGTTCTGTCCTATTCATCCATTACTCTTGATTTTACTGATTTAATTTGGCAAAGCCACAAGTTTGACCAGCTTTTTGATCGTTGATCCCGCTGAACTCGTATCCTACGGGAGAGGGGTTTTATTTTGTGCTGACTTCAGCCTCATGACCACATGCCACCTGTCCCACCCGTCGTATTTGACTCATATCCCTCTAAACCTTTCCTATTCATATGTACCTGTCCAAATGTATTTTAAATGTTGTTGTAGTACCTGCCTTGGCTACCTGCTATAGTAGTTTGGTCCATGCACCAAAATGTTGGAAATTGGAAAATGTTGCCCTTCGGGTTCCTAGTAAATGTTTCCCCTTGCACCTTAAACCTTTGTCCTCTGAAACATATTATCCATGAAGAACAGTTACAAACTTAATGACTAACAATGGATGAGATAAAAAGTCAGGTGCTCTGGATGTTCTGTACATGACCATTGTGCCTGAAGACTGATATGTCCATTGGATACTCACTGAATATTGGATAGAAACCCACTGTTCGACCAAGGGCTTGCTAGAATTCTCCAGCATTCTCCCTAGTGAATCTGCTCTCAATTCCTGCTCCAAATTGGGCCTCGCATTCTTTCAAATGGAGAGGGTGGTGGATTTAGGCCTACAAGGCAGGAAAGCAAGAATCTTGGAGAAACTCAGCGGGTTTTCACCCACTGAGGTTCTCCAGCATTTTTGTCTACCTTCGATTTTCCAACATCTGCAGTTCCTTCTTAAACAAAAGTAAGAATCTTGTTGCATTATATTTGCATTCATGGTTTTCCTTATTTAAAACTCTTTTTGTGGGGGGTTTTGAATGATTTCATTTTTAATGCCAAAATAGGTATAAATGTTTACATGAATAGTCTTTAAAGACAAAACTTTGATAACTTCCAGTAGACAGTAATGCTGTGGTTTAGGTCATCTTAGGATTGTCTCAGTTTGTAAAATCTTTCAGAGAGATTTAATAGATGGGACTTTTTTTGTTCTTCACCGGTGCAATCCAGTGACCTCGGTTACAGCTGTGCCACTAGTTTGAGTGTCAGCAGGTAACTCCACTGTGACCCTTTTCATTGAGATAACGATGTAAGTGTGGAGAAGATAATTGTGCCTTTTCGAAGAGTCTCAATGCAGGTCACCATCAGTGAGCTCCACTCAGCAACACTTTGACCAATAGATAAACTAAAGAGTGTTGGAAGGAACTGCAGATGCTGGTTTACACTGAAGATGGACACAAAAGCTGGAGTAGCTCAGCGGGTCAGCCAGCATCTCTGGAGCAAAGAAATAGGTGACATTTCGGGTCAAATGTCAGGGGAGAGGGAAACGAGAGATAAAGAAGGTACCTAGAAAAATAAAAGATATATAAAAAGCAACAATGATCTCGACCTGAAAGGTTACCTATTCCTTTTCTCCAGCGATGCTGCCTGGCCTGTTGAGGTGCTCCAGATAAACTAAAAAAATGCAATAATGCAGCTATTTGATTGCACTATTTATTTACTTTCAAAATCTTTTTAATCTGAAGCAAATTTTTAGCTCCATTTATACCATAGTTAATTTGTTGGCCCACTGGTATTACTATCATTTAGATCTGCTCGCTGTATTTTGGCATTGAATTATTAATTAGTCTTGTTGCTTTTTCTTGGCGTGGCTAGAGGGTACTTGTGCATAGCGTATGAAATCAGAAGCATTGATGCAAAATTGTTTTTTGGTAGTAACATCTCAGATTATTCCTATGTGCCCATGGCACAGATGTTATACCATTTATAATTTATATCTCTAACCAAGCATTTGAAAATAACACACACAGTGAGTGCCCTTATTTGTACAGTACAGAGATTATCAGTATAGTATAGGGACTATAGTATGGTACAGAGACTGTAAGTGTTATCATAGAAAGGGTTTTATTGCATTCTCATGATTTTCCAATTTTATTTGACAGGTTAATGGCAAGGACTTATCCAGAGTCACTCACGAGCAAGCAGTAGAAGCCTTTCGAACGGCCAAAGAACCCATTGTAGTGCAGGTGCTACGCAGAACTCCGCGCACTAAAGTTCTTAATGCATCCCATGAGTGTCAACTTGTGGATATGGGCACGCAGACAGACATCACCTTTGAACACATCATGGCACTGGCTAAAATAAGACCACCTACTCCACCTGTTGTGGTGCTGGAGCAATACCTCTTACCTGAAGAGTAAGTATATTCTTCCATTTACTATATGCACTATCTTAACTTCCAGCACTATATTTAGTTTTGTTTCTCAACTTAAAAAGAAGTCCAAAAACAAAGAAAACCCTTGTTTATTTGGCGTATACTTCCAGAGGCAGCAGTATTTTAATTGTTACCTCTAAGTCATTTAAATCAGTTGTCAGCTGCCATAATAGTCCCATAAAAGTTGGAAAATTCTAAATTAATTTTGGGAGCCCTGCAGATATTTGGTAACATTACATTTTATTGCACTTGGACAATTTGTGTTATCAGCCTTCGGAGTTTCTTCTTTTCCAGCTACTGCTTCAAAGTCCAATGTGACTTTTTTCTGAAAAAGGAATCTCCAATTTGCAGGCTTCACTAATCAATTTGGTTTTTTTAAGTTGAAGATTATTTAGCACCTTCTCTTTCCGTTCATAGCCAGCGGCTCATGTGATTATCATTGGTGGTGCGGTATAGACGACAAGGAATTTTGGTCAGGAATTACTCTTGTTCACAGTTTTAACTACTTGGATGCCAAGTAATCAGAATACAATTTCAATAGTTATATTACGTTGCTTCGCTTTGGTCTTTTGCAAATGGAAGAACAGTCCCACAAAGTTATATTGGAGTTTTACCAATGGTGCAGGTTTTAAGTGATTAGACAACATTGACATTTCAAACAAACACTTTTGTGGAAATAAATAACTTTGTAGTACAAAACCTAGACAATTTAGGCACCTCTGTTGCAGGTCATTATTGTGAAAGGTATCTCCGGAAACATAAACATCTGACCTGTCGATTCCTTCCTCCTGTAAAAGAGGAGAAGAATCCTGTAAAACAGAAGCCTGGCCCCAGACAAAATGATGCAAAAGTTGGCATCGTAGCAGATTTAAGATCGTCTGTATAAATCTCTTTTCTACATCTAAATGTGTCACTAATTTCGAGGTGTACTTCTCCTCACTATCTTTTTGTACGTGCAGTGGGCTTGATTTTACTCATATAAAGTATTATCTGATTTGTTTGGATAGCACGCAAATAAAAGCTTTTCACTTTACCTCGGTACATGTGACAATAATAAACCTAAACCTAACAGTCCAGAGACTCAAGTTCAAATCCTATTATGGCAGATGTCAAGTTTAAGATTCAGATGTTACAATTCTATTAGGTATAACAATAAAACCATTGGTAATGATTACCACACAATCAGTGGATTGTCTAAGTAAAATAATTTAATTACTCTGTCCTATATCTATCCTATGTGTGACTCCACACCTATCAATGTGCACAACTCTTAAATCTCCAGTGAAATTGCCTCACATTTTTCCACATTATAGTCCATTTGATATGACTTAATTCATTCCTTTAGCCTGGCCATTTCCCCAAAGCATCTCGACACGCCACGTTTTCTGAATAAAAACGTAAATAGAATCAAGAAAAGCAGAATGAGTTAATTTCTCCATCCCTGCTACCTCATGATGTATCCAGTAAATTTGATTAATTGAAGACAAATATTTTGCAAAGGTCTCCACTACAGTGCATTATCTCCCCAATTATTCCAAATTGGACAAAACATTACGAAAATCACCCAAAGGTTTTTCGCTCTTTCTCTGCTGTGATTTTGATATGTTCAACCAATTGTAACAAATTCTTTAGGTGAGAATGCATGATATGCAATGTGCCATGTGCCAAAGCTTTACTGATGAAATAGAATATAGTTTTTTTTTAATGTTATGCACTTAGCTTTCGATGTGAAAAGTATAAATATTTAAAAATATGATATTGGCAAACATCTATTGATGTTACTGAGGAAATGGCAAACTTGATTATGTGATTTATTGTCACAGTACTAATATAAATGAGGTGTGTAATTTTTTTTAAATGCTTAAAGATCAGACAATTTCTATTTCATGTACCTGCCCACCTCTTAGAGTAAGAAAAGTTAAACCGAGTAACTAAGAGTTGTATTCCCTAGTACAGCACGGAGAGAGGATTTGTTAAAACACCCGTAGGTTTCCCATTAACAATTTGGAAACATGTTGAAAATTTTTCGGCGACAGTGGTGAGAATTTTTGTTGTCGTAGGTGAATGTCATTAAAACTGGTCACTGGCAGCTCCCTAAAGAGTCACCTAAGTGGGACAGGCCCTTAACATTCAACTGTTTAATGATATCCATGTTTGCATCTCTTTAACACATTTTTGAAGTGTGAGTGAACATTTGTTTTGGTGAATGGCAAGGCTATTGCTAAGGAAAAAAAAACAATGTGTTGACTTGATGAATTATTTTTGTTCAAACGGTGCTGGATATGAAGCCACAGATTATAGAAAAGTAATTAAGCCTGAATTGGTCTCCTGTAATGCTGTTAAGCTGCATATATCACTATGATGCCTCCTCAGGATTTTTGAATTGAGTGGTGAATGATTCCATGTTCCAAGTCTCATCTGGAATACGGCTCTGGGCATCGTGAGTTTTTGCCATCATGAGTGCCAGTGGGCATCCTTGCTGTTGATAGCACACTGTTGAAGACTTAGCATATGTATAAAGGAAGATATGTAACATCAAGCGGTGTGAAAGGATGATGCTGCTGAGAATCTTATTAGCGGAGAGACATACCTTTTGCTTTAATTTGCTGCATGCCGTGTCCACGTCACTCCAATATGCGGAAGGTTGATGTGTGACAGCATTGTTGGGCTCTACATTGAGGATTGCAGTTTCTACATGGAAGCCAAATTAAGTTTCAGAGAAAGGCTCTTAAGTCATGTTGCAAAGGGGTGACACAAAAAAGCACTTTCAGATTATGCATAGCTTTCTTAACATCAGTTTGGAACGCAGCGATTCCTGTATTTAGGCAACTGATCTGACCTCCCACTGCCATTTATATTTTCCCTTTACAATTGTGTCCTCATTCAGGGGAAGCTCAATGTCATTGAAAGTGATCATTGCACCAAGGGAGTTAAAACCACAGACAATGGTGTTAAGGCTGTTGATAAGATTCCACATGGTTTGCAGCTCTGGAAGGTTATAACCCATTGCGTCCAGAGAGAGCTAGCTGCCTGTATACTCTTATACATCGGCGAAACTGGGCGATCATTTCACTGAACATCTTCGCTCAGTCCCCCTGGACCTACCTGATCTCCCGGTTGCTAAACACTTTAATTCCCATTCCCACACTAACCTTTCTGTCCTTGAACTCCTCCATTGTCAGAGTGAGGCCAAACACATATTGGAGAAACAGCATATCATATTTTGCTTGGGCAGCTTACAACCCAGTGGTGTGAATATTGATTTCTCTAGCTTCAAGCAACCTCTGCATTCCCTCTCCCTCCATACCTCCCACACCTAAGTTGCACCAGCTTCTCATTCTCACCTAGCAAATGGCTAACAATGGCCTGTTTCCTTTATCATTGTTACTTTTTTGCATGACTTTCATTCATTTGTTCTATATCTCTCTACATCTCCATCGATACCTCTTGTTTCCCTTTCCCCTGACTATAGTCTGAAGAAAGGTCTCGACCCGAAACATCACCCATTGCTTCTCTCCAGAGATGCTGTCTTTCCTGCTGAGTTACTCCGTCATTTTGTGTCTATGCCCGGATACAGAATTGGCTTTAGGGATGGAAATGGATGATGCCGGTGGAAGATTATTTTTAGGACTAGAGGCGTGTGACTAGTTATGTGCCTCAGGGATTGGAACTGGGCTCATTGCTGTTTATGATTTATGTCAATGATCTAGATGATAAAATTTAAGGTATGATTAGTATGTTTGCCGATAACACAAGAGTAGGTGGTATTGTAAACAGTGAAGATTGTTATCAAAAATTACAGCAGGATCTTGATCAGCTTGGCAAGTAGTCTCATGAATGGCTATAACTGCAGTTTGTTGCATTTTGAGAAGTTAAACCAGGGCAAGATCTTCACGGAGAATGGTGGGGCCCTGGTGAGTGCTGTGAGAGGGATGAACAAGTGCAGGTGGACAGTCCCTGATAATGGCGTCACAGGTGGATAGACTGGTAAAGAAGTATTTTGGTACAATTGCTTTCATCAGGCAGAGTATTGCGTATAGAAGGTACACTCTGAAGGGTTTCGACCCAAAATGTTGCCAATTTCCTTTGCTCCATAGATGCTGCCTCCCCTGTTGAGTTTCTCCAGCATTTTTTGTATACCTTCGATTTTCCAGCTTCTGCAGTTCCTTCTTAAAAATATTGAGTATAGAAGTTGGTATATTCTGTTCTAGTTGTACGAGACGTTGGTGCGAAAATATGATAAAGTCCTTGTGTGTGTGTTTTTTTTGTAGTTCAGTGGTGCAAAGTAAAATTAATCTGAATGCGAAAACTAGCTAATGTACTGAATTTTCATGACAAAATTGCAGAAAAGTAGTCAGTACTGTCAGAGTTTAAATATTGAATACATAGTAACTGTATTCACTGGAATTTAGAAAGTTGAGTAATTATAGAAACATGTAAAATTCTTAAAGGATTGTACAAGCGAGATGCAGGAAAAAATGTTCCCAATGTTGGGGAAGTCCAGAAGCAGGGGTTACAGTTTAAAAATTTAGGACTGAGATGAGGAAAACCTTTTTCACCCAGAGTTGTGAATCTATGGAATTCTCTGCCACAGAAGGCAGTGGAGGCCAATTCACTGGATGTTGTCAGGAGAGAGTTAGATTTAGCTCTTAGGACTAATGGAATCAAAGGATATGGGGAGAAAGCAAGAATAAGGTACTGATTTTAGATGATCGGCCATAATCATATTGAATGTCTGTGTTGGCTCGAAGGGTGAAATGGCCTACTCCTGCACCCATTTTTCTATTGACCCTGTTGATGATATGTAGGGATATCTAATGTAGACTTGTAAAGTCTAGATATTGTTTCATAACCATTTGAAACTGTATTTTTTACACTCATCTTTCCAAGGAACTGATATGCCATTCAGGCACTGGAATCACCAAGGCATTTGAAGGAAAGGAACCACTTTTGCCTTCTGGTACCTGTTGCACATAGTAAATGTAATCTTATTGCGTCTAAATCTCATATGAGGAAGATCCAAAAATATTGCTGATTTTTGTAGATTAATTCCACTATAATGATGAAGGATTCTATGGTTTTGATGGGGGATTTTTCCCAAAAATCAATAGAAATTGTTGCACACCATGTAATTGTGGGTTGAGGCTAGAGTTCTAGTGGACTGCTCAGTGTTTCAGTGGATTGTCTTGAAATTGAGAGGCGGATGGGCATAGTGTCATGCAGATGCTGTGAGCCAAGTAAAAGCAAGGAACTACAGAAGCTGGTTTACTAATTGGCCTGTTCCACTTAGGCAATTTTAGACAATTCAGTCACTGCACCTCTCGCCGGTTGACGTAGGTAGTCACCAATGGAATTCACCATATAGTCAGCACCGGCGACAACCTACAACACCAGGCGATAACCTACGATAGCACCTACGTCAGGAGAAGTCAAGCTACTATTATTGGCATCAAGCCAACTGTCATCAAAAAGTTTTGAACATTTCAAAATCCATCAGTGACCACAAAAACCTCATGGTTCTTTGGTTTTGACTACTTTAGCGACTGAGGAGACTACTCATGATCATACAGGCAACACCCCGGTGACCATGTGGCGACAGCCTAGTTGCCTGTAGTCATCTAAAAAAATCGCCAAAGTGGGACAGGCTCTTGAGGAAAGACTTAAAGTTCACGAATAACTCAGAAGGTCAGGCAGCATCTGGATAGGTGATGTTTTGGGTTGGGCCCTTTCTTCTGTCCAAAGTCTTTCAGTCTGATGAAGAGTCCCGACCCACATCACATATTAATGTTCTCCAGTTATGCTGCCTGGCTCACTGAGTTACTCCAGCATTTTGTGTCTTTGCTTTGAACCATTCTATTTAGTACAAGAGTGCATGTGTTAAGTGACCATACACTTGGCATGCTGCTACAAAGCAGGTAGAAGTTCTATTGGTGGAACTCTTACATTAGTTGCGTGTCACTGGCCACACACTGGTGCTGCGGTAGGGTTGCAGCCTTACAGCGCCAGTGCCCTGGGTTCAATCCTGGCAGCAGGTGCTGTCTGGACGGACTTTGTACGTTCTCCCTGTGGTCTTGTGGTTGTTCTCCGGTTTCCTCCCGCGTACCAAAGACATGCAGGTTTGTAGATTAATTTGCTTCTGTAATTTTCCCCGAGAGTGTAGGACAGAACCTGTGTGTGGATGATCAATGGTCGGCATGGACTCGTTTCCACACTGTACCTCCAAAACTAAAACACGGGACGGCAGTGCACATATGCAGAATTCTTTATGCACAGTGATGCTCAAGAAACAAGCTCAGGAAATACTTTATTTGTATCTTCATTGGGGGATCCTATATGGTCTACATGCTATTTTTGTGTTTGATGTTTTTTTATCTCAATACATTGAATATCTGAACTTTCTTTTGCATAGACATCCATCGGGACTGGACTATTATGATTCAAATGACTATTTTCGAGGATTACAAACTGAAATTGACAGAGAAGAATTAGAATACGAGGTAAGTTCATTTTGTAGAGGTCATTTAGACTGAAATCCTATTAAATGTTGCATATTTTTAAAACACGAGAATGCTGCCTCTTTATATGACATTATAAAGTATTTATGTGGTGTACTTAACCTTTTATGTTTGGTCATGCACATGGTAGATCAAGAACATTCATGCATATACAAAATAAATAATGATTGCAGGCATATTCTCTCCGTTATTTCACCGAATACTAACGATTGTTTGTTACCAGTGTTTTGGATGGCACTTTCACTGCATACCATTTGCTTTGTTCTCACTAAAGTTCTACCTGATCTATAATGCTTAATGCAGGATAGATGACACAATCTTGCTGCAAGTTCAGCAGCTTTCTTGTAGGTTGAGTGACTTTAGAGTGATTGTGACCTCTGCTGCTGTCTGTGTGGGGTTTGCACTGGGTCATGCTGTTTCCTGCTGTAAACCCAAAAATGTGCCAGTACTGAAGTCAGTTCACTATTCTAAATTATGCTTGGTGTAAGCGATTGGCCAGAGAACAAGGTTCATGAATGGATATTGATAAAGAATAGATACAGGAAAATAAATTGGGATTGCCTTAGAGCTGGACTAGACATGGTATGTTGAAGGGTCTACTTAAGTGTTAAAATAAAGTGATGTTAAACAGAAATATGAAATTAGAATTGTAATTGAGGGAATTCATTGGATTTAATACTGAAGTGCACGTCTTTCTCATAGGTTCAGTGATAACACATTAGGCAATTGATGAGTATTAATGAATTCCAGTCCTCTCTGGGGATGCTTTTTGTGGAAACAAATCCTCTTGTTTGAGGTTAGGCCTTTGCTCCTGACTCTTTGTAACATCTTATGCTGTATTGTGATCCAGTCCCCGTGGTATACAGTGAACTACTAAATCTTGTGAAGCCATTAACTGTATAATTTGGTGAAACGTGTCTACTCTTGGGTAATAAATGTCATGATTTACAGCATCAAAACAGTTATTAAAAAAATCAATGCATCAGTTGAAATTAAAAACAAATTGCAATAATGAACGAGTAAAGTACAAAAGAATGTGATATGAAAAAGATTTGGCTGGTAATTGTGAAGCTTTCTCCTGTTGGCTCTTTTGTGATGATGTGAGCTAAACCATTAATAATAGTGACTTTGATGTACTGTGTGGTGCCAAAAGGTGACCAGCACAGTGACACGGCAGCTGGGCATTGGGAGAGCCTTAATGGTCTGTTTGACTGTCTCCAGCCACAAAAGAAGCGTGTTCAGATCTTGAAGACTAAGATCAATGGTAAGGTCAAAGCACTAACAAAGGAGAGTTGAAATAGTTTTCTGAGTTACTTTTTGTTGTCTGATGATAAATGCTTTTGAACAGTCTACAGAGACACTACAATGCCCTCCGTAATATTTGGGACAAAGACCCATCGTTTATTTATTTGCCTCTGTACTCCACAATTTGAGATTTGAAATAGAAAAAATTACATGTAGTTAAAGTGGACATTGTCAGATTTTAATAAAGGCATTTTTTATAAAATGGTTTGGTTTCACCATACAGAAATTACAGCAGTGTTTATATATAGTCCCATCCCCCCCCCCCCCCCCCCCCCCCCGTCCCCCCATTTTGGGGCACCATAATGTTTGGGACACAGCTATGTCATGTAAATGAAAGTAGTCATGTTTAGTATTTTGTTGCATATCCTTTGCATGCAATGACTGTTTGAAGTCTGCGATTCATGGACATCACCAGTTGTTGGGTGGTGATGCTCTGCCAGGCCTGTATTACATCTTTAGCTTATGCTTGTTCTGGGGGTTAGTCCCCTTCAGTTTTCTCTTCAGCATATAAAAGGCATGCTCAATTGGGTTCAGATCGGTTGATTGACTTGGCCACTCAAGAATTAAATATTTTTTAGCTTTGAAAAACTCCTTTGTTGCTTTAGCAGTATGTTTGGGATCATTGTCTTGCTGTAGAATGAACCACCAGCCAATGAGTTTTGAGGCATTTGTTTGAACTCGAGTAGGTAGGATGTGTCTATATACGTCAGAATTAATTATGCTACTACCATCAGCAGTTGTATCATCAATGAAGATAGGTGAGCCTGTACCTTCAGCAGCCATACATGCCCAGGCCATAACACCCCCACCACCGTGTTTCACAGATGAGGTGGAATGCTTTGGATCTTGGGCAGTTCCTTCTTTCCTTCATACTTTGCTCTTGCCATCAAGGGCCTGTCCCACTGACATGACCTTTCAGTGACTGTCTTCGACCTTCAAGCTCGAGGGCACTCGCCTGAAAAACCTCAAGCTACATTGACCGACCACACACACACACACACACACACACACACACACACACACACACACACACACACACACACACACACACACACACACACACACACACACACACACACACACACACACACACACACACACACCCCCCCCCCCCCCCCCCCCCGCAAGGACGGGGGCCAGGGAAAGCGGGGAGCGGTGTCTGAAATTCACACCCACGATGAACAGAAAGGTAAAAGACGGCTGCACAGTGTTCGGTAAGTCTTTTAGAGAAGGGGGGGGGGGGGGAGAAGGAGTGGAGACACTTTTCAGAAGTCAGAGAACTTATAATAAAGTTTAGCAGGCATTTAAATTACTGGTCGGTTTTCCTTGGTCCAGAAAACTCCAATGAGCCAATAAAAATGCCTTTTATTGTCAGCGAAGGAGATTGCCTACGTCTGCCCTCGACTGCCTATAACTACATGGCGACCCCACTCCACTGCACTTACGAGTTCAAAAGAACCCCATACCGACCAATTTTTACTCGCGGAAAATATTTCAACATGCTGAACATTTTTCCTCTACCAAACTGAGACCAGAAGTATGTGGGAACTTCCCTCGAGCATGAAGGAGAGTTCGAGTGACCTCATAGGACCTTCTAGGACCACGTGTCGACCATGCTGCAAGTTTGAGTTGAGGGCAAACTCTTCTAAACTCGCAGATTAGGTTGCTGCACTAGGACAGCCTCTTAATGGCCCTGTCTCACGGTGCGAGTTGACCCACGAGGTACCCCAAGTGAAAAACTCGTGGTTGTGTACGAGACTTCAAGTTTATGATCAAGTGTTTAACCGAGTTCCCACGGGTATGTCATTGCTGCGATGCTCCAACTTCCTCTCCTGAGTTACCAAGTTCCTCTCCCGTTACTCTTGAGCCAACCTTGAATGAAGGTATGTTTTAATAAAGCAACAATGTTAAAGAAGACATCTCCATCCTGTGGCTTTGAGTTACATCACGGCCGCATCTATTGATATGACCTACAAAGGGAAAATGCGCACCCTCCAGTAACCAATAACGTGGTAAGTGCATTTCTTGGTGCTTTATGTTTTTAAATACTGTATTTCCCGGGGTGGGGGGAGAGCTCAGTTCACTGTGTTTGGGGAGTCTGGCGTTGTGAAGGAGGGGATTGGGGTCAGTAACCCACTTGCCACGCTCCGGTCTGAGTGCAGGTAGATGGGACTAGGTGACAGTAAGTGTTCGGCACGAAGTAAAAGGGCCGAGATGGCCTGTTTCCGTGCTGTAATTGCTATATGGTTTTATTGTGGCCGGGGAGTGAATTAGCTTGGGTGGCTGCCGCAGCGCTCCGGGCTCGGACAGCAGAACGGGCCGCCACTTCAGAGGAAGGAACCAGCTCGGGTGACTGACTTTGAGCGGCTGCTGGGACCGATAGCAGAACCGGCTGCCACTTCAGCCCCTTCTGCTGGTTGGTCCCCACTCACTGCTGGCAGTGCTCTCCGTATGAACACCTCTCACCTGCCGCTCGCCGGCCGGCTTCCCGCAAATCTTTAAATTCCGACAGCGCGTTCACGGGACCAGTTGAGGTTACTTGGCTGGGAGAATTTAAGGATTTGCGGGACGCAGTTTACATAAGCGAAGCCGGCGAGCAGCAGGTGAGAGATGTTCAGACGAAGAGCACTGCCAGAGGTGAGCGAGCCAGCAGAAGGCGCTTGAAGTGGCAGCCAGTCTTGCTGTCGGGTTCCTGCGGCCACTCGCACCCAAGCTGCTTCTATCCCCGGAAGTGGTGGCCAGTTCTGCTGTCTGTGCCCGGAACGCTGCGGAGGCGGTGAGTGAGTCTGCCTGCCCCACCTACCCCAAGATCAAAAAGATGTTGACATTTCCATTATATATGTTATTTAATTCCTCCATCAGAACCGGTGCGTTCAGTGGAGATTTTCTCGATGGAGGAGCGAGGATGATATTGAGAAATAAAGTGGCGGGAGAGGCTCCAAACAAAAATAACTAAACTAATTCTCGTTTAAAAAGAGAATATGTCTGTTAAAAAAAACCCAGAGGAAATTAATTGTTTCTACTGAAGAGCGGAGTCATTCCATTATGAATCATTGATTCTCAATGTATTTTTATAAATTAGATAATTTGAAATGCTGCCGTTTTGAATAGTAAAGCCGGGCTTTTGCATCTTTTCTAAAATCTAGGAGATGATTTTATGCAAATATTGGACCTGTTCATTTTCTCGTTCTCACTTTTAGGTGTCGATGCGTTTATTTTGTCACCCAAGTAAATAGATACAGGTTATAAATATTTTTAAATATTGTACAGTGGTTTAACACAATGGGTGGCGTTTCGGGTAAGTCTGAAGAAGGGTCTCGACTCCATTCCTTCTCTCCAGAGATGCTGCCTGGTCCGCTGAGTTCCAGCATTTTGTGACTATCTTTGGTTCAGTCTTTACTCGAGCGAACGAACAGATTATAAGAAAGTTCCCACAGTAGACTCACGAGTCACTAAGGTAAACGCACGGGCCACTACGTTATTACAACGAGTTTAAATGTTTCCATTTTTAACTTGGAACAGTTAATTTGACTCGTGGAAAAAATCAAACATGTTTGATTTTTTTCACGAGTTAACAAGTTTCCCGGGTACCTGTCGTTAGCGCCACGAGTCGATAAGTTGCTCGTGCGAGTTCCGACATTCCCGCTATGTGATCACCACGAGTGAAAACTCGGGGTCACTCGTGGGCCAACTCGCACTGTGAGACAGGGGTTTAACTCTGTTAGGAGATCATTTTCATCTCATCTGTCCACAAGACCTTTTTCCAGAACTGTGGTCGCACCTTTAAGTACTTATTGGCAAACTGTAACCCGGCCATCCTATTTTTGTGGCTAACCAGTGGTTTGCATCCTGCAGTGCAGCCTCTGTATTTCTGTTCATGAAGTCTTCTGCGGACACTGGTCATTGACAAATTCACACCTGACTGGTGTTTGGGTTTTTATTTAATTATAGAGAGAATTCTTCTGTCATCAGCTGTGGAGATCTTCCTTGGCCTGCCACCCCCTTTGCAATTAGTAAGCTCACCAGTGCTCGCATTCCTCTCAGTGATGTTCCAAACAGTTGATGTTGGTAAGCCTGAGGTTTGGATGATGCCTCTAACGGTTTTATTCATGTTCCTCAGTCTCATAATGGCTTCTTTGACTTTCATTGGCGCAACTTTGGTTCTCATGTTGACAGACAGCAATAAAAGTTTCCAAAGGTGATGGAAAGACTAAGTTCTGAGCTCTCTTATACCGGCGTTAAGGAAGCAATGAAACACACATGAGCAATTACAAATACCTGTGAAGTCATGTGTCCCAAACACCAAACATTATGGTGCCCTGAAATGGGGAGACTATGTATAAACACAGCTGTAATTTCTACATGGTGAAACCAAAATGTGTAAAAATATCCTTTAATAAAATCTAACAATGTGTACTTTAACCACATTGATTTTTTTTTAAATTTCAAATCTCAAATTGAGGAGTACAGACACAAATAAATAAATTATGGGTCTTTGACCCAAACATTATGGAGGGCACGGTAGTTCCATTTGCTGTAAAAGAAATGTTGAAGTGTGCAAGAAAAATATCAAGTTAGTCTTGTGGGACTTTTCACGAATGGATGTGCTTGGAATTTAATATTGCTGCAAACTTGAAGATGCTTATTATTTTGTGTGAAATTACTATCTCAATTCACCAGTTCATTGGAAGTTAGAGGGATGTGAAGAAAGTCCCTTTTATACTTTCTCTGCTTCTTAGCTGCTTAAAGTTTTAAGTATATATAAACACACATGTCTCTCTAATGAGTGTGTGTCTATGAAGTTATGAATATATATCTATATTACTAAAAGTCTGATCTTGACCACTTTTGGCTCGCTGTGCTGTGATTTCTGAGAAAACGCCGCCACCTACGGCCGTCATTTTTGGCCAGCTCGCACAGAGCCTCCCTCCGCCTTCCTGGACCAGAGGATTTTTCCCATCGATGAAAAATCAGAGAGATATTAATGTTTTTTTTTTAATTCCCCATTCTCTCTGCTGCCCCTGCTGGAGGGAGGGGGAGAGACTATAAAACCAGGAAGTGGTGTGTCTCACTCAGTCTCTCCATGATGGAGCAAGCCAGAGGGTCACGCATTTCTGAGCTCTGAATTGTACTGAACACATGCCTACTCAACTGTGAGTGCCCTTAATGTGGTTTCAAAATGAAAATATGGTCGGTTTGAAGTAAAAAGGCAGTGCCTGCAAATGTTTGTTTGGGGGGTTTGGCTTGAAGTTAAAAGGCACTACTGCGAATGGTGGCTTGGGCACTTTGGCTTTGAAAAGGCACGACTGCAAATGGTGGCTTGGGAGCTTTAGCTAACTTCCTGTTTGCACTGTATATTGATTTTAGATAAAACGCTACCACTTACGGCTGTGATTTTTGGCCATCTTACTTAGTCCCCCTCCGCTCAGCAGGTGCAGTGGATTCTTCCCATCAATGAAAAATAAAGGTGTTATTAGTGTTTAAAAAATGTTGAGAATCTCTCTCCTGTCAATCACGCCATGAAGGCCACACCTTTTCCGGTGGGAGGGGGAGGGGTTATAAAACCCAGAAGTGTGGGTGTGGCTCAGTCTCTGCGTGATGGGGGAGGGAGAGGTCACGGTTCTGTCTGAGCTGTGAATCAACTGAACACACTGAATGTCAACTGAACTGTGAGTTTGGTGTTTTGTATGGTTTTATGTTGGTTTTATGGTGGTTTCACCCTGATTGAAATGGTATGAAACTGCATTTGAATGTGGTGGCCTTGCACCCTGCATGAAATGGTATGAAGCTGCATTTGAATTTGGTGGCCTTGCACCCTGCATGAAATGGTATGAAGCTGCATTTGAATTTGGTGGCCTTGCACCCTGCTTGAAATGGTAGGAAAATGGATTTGAATTTGGTGGCCTTGCACCCTGCTTGAAATGGAA
Organism: Okamejei kenojei; assembly: GCA_035221665.1. NCBI lineage: Eukaryota > Metazoa > Chordata > Chondrichthyes > Rajiformes > Rajidae > Okamejei > Okamejei kenojei. The sequence goes on from CM069146.1 coordinate 44,536,598, forward strand.
TTTCAAGGAATTTCATGGAGTCAACTGCCAGTCCACCAGCCGTGAGTGAGCTGCCAGCACATCAGGCTTGAGGGACTGAGCTGCCACCCCAAGAACCCATACCAGTGCTCCAGAAAGCCCCCCCCCCCCACTGGCCACCAATACTGGAATTGGTGGAGAGGTGGATTATTGCGTCGGGGCTCCAACCCTCCCGTGTGAACATGGGACTCAATGGGTCCCACTTAGTCTAGTATGTGTGTGTGTGTGTATATATAAACACACATTCAGAGAGAAAGAGTGAGAGACATTTTATAAACACACACATAAATTATACACACGCACACACATATATTATATATAACATATTATGCTCATTCACAAATGGTGTAAATCATGTTGCTGAAGATCTTAACCCTCTTAGTGTCTGGGGCTGTGTCTTTCGTTTGATGCACGGCAGACAATTTCATTCATGGCAGCTCAAGCCCAGCTGATTTAAATCTTTAAATAATTTAATGAGAAGAATTTTGTTTCCTATATTAATCAAAGTCACATTAGTTTGAAGAACATTTTTTAAATGTTGAAATTTAAACTAAATTGAGATTTATTTGTGCAGATATAACATTTAAACTCTACTTTCTAGTGCATGGAATATCAGCATTTGAGCTGGTAGATACCCCCACTTGTCTCTCCACTGATCTGTTGTTGGCAGTGGCTATTTATTGGCACCCTAAAGAATAGAGTGGGTATACTGGTAATTTTGTAAAACATACCTCAAATAGTCAAATGGCTAGATATATCTAATAGGTTTGATGGGATCTTGGAATAGTACTGCACTTTTCTGAGTGTGCTGAGCATCTGATCAGTTGTCCTGGATCTGGATTGATTGAGATTGTCCTCAGCTAAATGCTCACATATTGCTTTCAGATCAATATTGTTTGTTTTGAGGGGATGGTAGATTTCCTGATTGGTGTTGAACAGACATGTGAAGTTAAGGGACTGTCCCACTGTAACGACCTAATTTGCAAGTTTATACGAGTTTGCCCTTGACTCAAACTCGCAGCATGGTCGACACGAAGTCCTAGGAGGTCCTATGAGGTCACTGGAACTCTCCTTCATGCTCGAGGGAAGTTCCCGAATACTCATGGCCTCAGCTTGGTCGCGGACATGTGGGTAAAATTTGGTCTGCATGGTTCTTTTTGACTCATAGTGCAGTGGAGTGTGGTCGCTATTTAGTTACAGGCAGTCGAGGGCAGCCGTAGGCAATCTCCTTCACTGACCGGGCATTTTGATTGGCTTATTGGAGTTTTCAGGACCAGGGAAAACTGACCGGTTGGTTAAATGCCCGCTAAACTTTATTATATTTCTTAAAAGTGTCTCCTTCTCCCCTTCTCTCCCCTTCTCTTCCTCCCACCCACCCTCCGCGCTCTCTAAAGGACTTACTGTGGCAGCCGTTTACCTTCCTCTTCATTTGAATTTCAGACAGCGCTTCCCCGCTTTCCCTGGCCCCCGCCTTTGCAGTGTGTGTTTGTGTGTGTGTGCGCGCGGTCGGTCAACCCAGCTCACGTTTTCAACGCGGATGGTCGATCCATCTCGAGGTTTTCAAAGCGAGTGCCCTTGAGCTTGAAGGTCGAAGGCACTCTTGTTAACTCGCAGATTAGGTCGCCGCAGTGGGACAGCCCCTTTAATATTCTGCCAGTTTCCAGCGCTGAATCGGTAACCTGGGTATTTAGCCTGGGTGTTGACCTCATTGGTGACCTCTTCCTGATGCCATATTATTGTGTACTTTGGTGGCTTGTGTAGCCCTTCATACAGATAACCTCTTGCCTTGTTCCTTACTCCTGCACCAAGGTGTCTGAAGTCACAATGGAAAATTAAAATCCTCATTGTGTGTCCTAATCCAATCTGGTTTCCACCAGCCTTCCCAATCCTTTCCAGCAGCAACTGGAAGCGATCACTACTTCTCCTTTATGAGGTGCCAGAAAGCCAGCTTACACGAATGGCAAGCATCAGCTGAAATTGCACTTCTGGAAAAAGCATTGGGGCAATAAATAACTTGGTTATTGACAAGAGATATTAATTCTGCCTTGAATGCACTCGGCAAAGAAAATGCTGTGACATTAACTCTGGTTTAAAAGAGCCTAGAGCGCAGCAGTGACTATATAAAGCAAATACTGACAGCACTAAAAAAATACAAGAACATAACAAAACCAAGGAATGGTTTTAGCTGGTTAGCTTAATAGTTAGTCTGCATATTAGTGATTGGTTATTTCACGATTAACTCAAAAGTGGCTTTAAGCTGCTTTGTGCTGGAAACGCGATTCTTTGTAAACCAGTCCTAGCATGGAGTGAGGACCCAAATGACACCATGACCCTGCCTAACATTGATTAATGACTAAATCACAACTCCACAGCCCCGAGCAATGGGTAATATTTACCATTTTATGACCACAAATGGAATAACTTCTATCTGATCTCATAGGCTTCCATCTGCCCTTCCTTTCTGCAGTTGATATCACAGGCTGCATATCTGAATTTTGAATTTAATGTAGTTTTTGTGTTCTTTTGATGTAAAAAGAGCTGTTAGATAAAAATAACATTAATTGAATTGCACTTATATAAAAGCAAGCAGCAATGTCAATGGCACACTGGTCATTTTTTAACGTGTTGCTGGTGTGTCTGCTCTGCCTGACTACTATCTTGCATTGTTTTCATTTAATAATGTATTTTTCAATTTTCTTATCACCTCTCCAGCACTTAGTGATATATGTACCTCTCAGTCAACTTGAATTAGAACATAGTACAATAGTTTGTGTACACACCTCCCAGTCAAATGTAATTATATCAGATGTCTCGCGTTCTATTGCTGCAGACTGCTGGAAGGCATCTGAGGTTCCATACGTTCAAAGGTGTTAACCAGAAATCCTCGTTTTGCCTTCTAATTGTGGTTTGTTACACAAAGCAATTTGAGGAAAGGTTTTTTTTTGTACGTTAAAGCAGAACTTTTGTTTTCATCTAAAAACAAATATCCGGACGCCTTTGGCTGTTCTGCAGACATTTTTATATATTAACAAATTTGTGTCGGTGTTTGCATAGCTGACCTGGAAGTGAAAAAGATGGATGATAAATATAAGGCTGCCTATATTGATTCATGGATTTAGGGGCAGAATTGACCTAGAATTAAAATGACATAGTTATTGGTGAAAGGTCTGGCCACTGTGATCTGCAGTCCTGGACTAAAATAGTAGGATTAGCTAGTAAGAGTATACGTTAACTTTTACTGATTTTTTTTTTTAGCTTACTAGACAGTTTGTGGATTAAAATAATGTAAAAGATTCTTCTCTTATGAAGGTTCAATTATCTTGAATCCCAAATAGATTTAAAGATTGCCAGTAGTGGAGAATGGGAGGTAGAGAATCAGCAAGCATTTATAATGTCCTTCTGTCATGAAGCAAACCGTCAAATATTTGAACAACAATGTAGTTTGATGGACATGCAGTGTATAGAATATATTAAATCTAGTAATAATACTTTTTTTTTTTTTAAGTAGACTTTAGTTGGTTGTCTATAGTTAAATTTAATTTCAAAGTTAACACAGTTGGAAGCCTGAGGTGTGTTGTAGGATAAGCTGGTTAAGCAAATTAAATCGATTTCATTTCAAAGAGACTTATCACACAGTCCAAGCACGGTCAGTTTTCCAAAAATTGTGAGGTTCCCACAACATTTATGACATACTTATCTTTTAATAGAGCCTGAAAAGCCAGTGAAGAAAAATTAATGTGTTTTCATGTAACAAAATATTCAATTTCTAGTCAAGTTCTGATAGCAACCAAAGCTGGTAAATAGAAAATGCATCTTCTGTGCACTTCTGACAGTTCTGCCAAAGAGTATCATACCTAAAAACGGGCACACAACCAACTTAATATTAACTCAATGGAAGTTGTCTGTTCTGTATGAACTTACCCTTTCAGAACAAAATGATTGAAATGCTGCTCTTAAGGTTTTAAGTACAATGATCCTGCTGAGTGTTGTTAACATCACAAAAGTATTGAAAATTCAGCTAAAAGAAACATTACCGAGTGTGTTGATTTAAATTGCAAATAAGATCTTGAATGTGAATGTAAAGTGAAGTTGAAAATAAAAAACCTTGAGAGAGAAAAAAAAAATCATTTTAACAAGTCCTGCTAATTTCTCTGCTTTGTGACTGATTAGGAAGTGGATCTGTACAGACTGCCAGGGAAGGACAAGCTTGGTCTCACAGTTTGCTACAGAACAGATGATGAAGATGACACAGGAATATATGTCAGTGAGGTAAGAAACACATAGTATTTTTTCAGAGAGAGATATATGGCTGGAGTAAATTTCACACATCAATTACGGGATCATAATTCCTGCATCAGGTGCATAAATTATTGTTCATGACAAGCCCTAGGTGTTATCGATTTTTAGCTGGTACATCAAATGGAACAATTTCAAGTATTGCTGTTGCACACTCATCTTTGTAGCTGCTTGTTATCTACTTAACAAAGCTGGTAAAAATGCTGTCAATGTATTTCTTGCATTGCATGTGATTGCTTGATATTCAGAAGCTGGACTTTGCACAACATTAAAATAGGGATTGGTGAGTTTCAGGCAAATTTCTTAACCTTGATGTATGCTGAGAGATTTTAACTGCAAAATAAAATTGTTTTTCATCGTTTGCACAACAATGTTGAAGTTGTTGTGCAAACCATCCTATTGTCTCCTGCCAGAAAATATAAATGTTTCTTCCACTAGCATTTCTTAAAGTCAACTTCATTTGTGAATTCAAATAGTGAAAAACAATTTAATTTGAAGAGTCTGAAGAAGTATTTCGACCCGAAACGTTGCCAATTTCCTTCGCTCCATAGATGCTGCCTCACCCGCTGAGTTTCTCCAGCATTTTTGTCTACCTTCGATTTTCCAGCATCTGCATTTCCTTCTTAAACTTCAACATAAAGTTTATTTCTGATGCTCCATGCAAACACGAAGTGGCTTTATTTGAGTGGCAGCTGAATATTACAGACCTTGGATTTCTATCTATAATTTATTTTATTGATTTAGCAATTTATTTATGAGGAGCTGCAAAGCATTGTACTTAAAAATGAGAAAATAAGAGATAAATCTATCTTACTAGCCATAAAGTAGCACAATGAAATATGAATACATGCATCATCTAAGCAGGGCAGAATAAATATTGGTGACACAGAAAGCAGAAAAGTAATTACTGAACATATCATTTATTGAACAAAAAAAATGTTGATTTTTCAGATTGATCCAAACAGTATCGCAGCAAAAGATGGTCGCATTAGGGAAGGAGACCGAATAATTCAGGTAAAGTTAAACCTATTGCACCAACAAACATAAAACAGTATGCTAATATTTTCATAGATTGATCTTAAGTTGCATAATTCAGTTATGACAATACTTTATCAGAAATCAATCTGCACAGTATTTTACAAAGTGGGCAGCACCCAATGTTGGCTCGATACATGCAGCGTTTGATTAAATGTATAGAATTGTGATGAGGCACTTTCATGAGTATGGTGAAAAATAAAAAGTTTTCAGCAAATTCTAGGCTTTTATGAAGTACAGAAGGATCCCGACCTGAAACATCACATATCCACGTTCTCCATCCATGTTCTCCAAATGATGCTGCCTGACCCGCTGAGCTACTCCAGCACTTTGTGTCTTCTTTTGTAAACCAGCATCCGAGTTCATTGTTTCTCCACTTCAGTATTCGTGCCTGGGCTTTTCTTTCTCATGGGAAAATCACCAGGAACCGATTTAGAAATTGTAGTAACTTAACACAGAGCAGCAGCGAGGAGCCTGCTATCAGGACGCATTTGGTTCATGTACATATATCTTTCTTGATTATAATTTTCATGCACATTAAATAATGATAAATTCCATGGTACTCTAATCCTCCGAAAAGAAAACAGATACTAGTTCATGTTTCTTATTTAATGAAGGCATTCTGTAATTCCTCTTTTTGGAATAGACTAATTAGTGGAATGCACATACGATGGAGCATGCAGTTTGTGGCTATTTATTACCTTTGACCATATCAATTAGGGTAGGTTCACTATATTTCAGTAAATTACACTCTGCTTGTGTATGTTATGTAGATAAATGGCATTGAGATCCAAAACCGAGAAGAAGCTGTAGCATTACTTACTCGTGAAGAAAGCAAGAACATTTCCCTACTTTTGGCCAGGCCTGAACTGCAGGTAAAAAAAATGTTTATTTCCTATTCAAACTGTCGTTTAATAATTAATTCACTCGGAAATGTTAAAGTCATCACTTGAACACACATCCTCATTGTATGTCGATTAACTAATTTCAGCAATAAATTAGTTAACATTCTGTAAATCTAAAGATACATTTCATAGATTTCAATGATAAACATTCAATGGAATTTGAAAAATATTGTCACGAGAATAATGATGGTAATAATTACGAGAATAATGATGATAATAATCAGCGGCTGAAATCTGTAGTATTTGTGAAGAAGGTTACTTGCATAGGATTGTTTAATACATTTCCAAGCAGAACAAAATTGCAAGATTTTCTGTAGCTGCTGCTGTTCTTGGAACTGGCTGAGTCACTTGGTAGAAACTCATTGTCTGTTCAGATGCCATTATGTGTCAGGGGAACTTGGTGCGTGTTATACTATTGAAAGCCAGTGGGCAATGGCTGGGCATTGTCACGTCCTGGTACTCTGTGACATAAGTGTTCCTTACCAACATTGTCAACATTTTATTGTGGAAAGGACTAAAACAAGTTACATAAAGCATGTGTCAAAGTAAGTGGGACAATTGAGGTTATAAGAACAATGGAATAGTTAGATAGTGAGAAGGCTATTTCAAATATGAGAGATAGAAAGTAATTGTCCAGGCACAATTGGAAGCTTGAAAGGCCAACAGTATGCTGGCCTTCTTTGCAAGGGATTTGTAATACAAGAGTAAAGTATTTTCACTAATTAAAGGGCCTGTCCCACTGAACGAGGTAATTCAAGAGTTCTCCCGAGTTTCCCCTGATTCGAACTCAGAGAATTACGGTAATAGCCATTCGTAGGTAATCGGGGCTCTCGTGGACATTTTTCACAGTGCTGAAAAACTTCACGAGACCGCATTTTCTGAGTACTTGCCGTTAGCATTACGAGCCGCTACGGGACATCCCGGAGCACCGACGTAGCCGCTACGTACATTCTACATACTTACCACGAGTTTGATTTTTTTGTTAAACTCGGGAGAGCTCTTGAATTACCTCGTACAGTGGGACAGGCCCTTAACCAGTGTGGAGAAAACAAAAATTGTAATATGTAGTGGTATAGATAAAACAAATTGAATCCTGGGATGTGGCTGTTTTTATGCAAACCAATGTTACGGTTCCAGGGCTTCAGGAAGATGTGAGGTGATTGCCATGTGCTGTTCTAGATTCTAGGGGGCTAGAAAATGGAAAAAATAGTCTGGATGATCACAGCATGAAGAGTGGAGCTGTAAGGAGAAGACATTTCTTCGGCAATGAATCTTTGCAATTATATTTTGAAGAAGGTTATATGTGCCTTCAAGCCAGGAACCACAGGTCAGAGATTTAGTTTAGAGATACAGCGCGGAAACAGGCCCTTCGGCCTACCCGGGTCCGCGCTGACCAGCAATCCCTGCATATTAACAGACACTAGGGACAATTTTTACATTTACCAAGCCATATCAAACCTGTACGTCTTTGGAGTGTAGGAGGAAACTAAAGATCTCAGAGAAAGTCCACGCAGGTCACGGGGGGGAAGGTACAGACAGCACCCGGGTCTCCGGCTCTCTATTCACTGTGAGGCAGTAACTCTACTGCTGTGCCACCGTGATGACAGATTTATTCTGAAGAAAACGTCACCCATCCATGTTCTCCAGAGATGCTGTCTGACTTGCTGAGTTACTCCAGTACTTCATGATCATTTTGTGTTTATCAAGTATGGAATATACTAAAAAAAAATAACCAGGCAGATTTTTCAATCAAGAAAGGTGTAAAGGATGATGCGACAGCTGAAAAATTTCATTGTACCCAAAGCTAAGAATGTCTTGTAATGGTTCATCTTTTCTGATTATAAATCGAGGTTTAGAGATATTTGATTAAGTCCTGTTATGCTGCATGTGGCACTGGCTATAAATATGGAATCGCAATATCTGATATTGTCTGGTTGAGCTTTTTTTTTCAATCCTCAAAGGTTATGATAGTAATAATGTACCCATTATACATTGCACCAATTGTATTATGGTGCTAGCACAAAATGGGACCAGGGGGACATGGAGGAAAAATCAAAACATGGAATTTGATAGTTTTACAACATTGATATATGGTAGTGATAATGTTGAAATTTCACTCTTTTCTTTGGGATGGAATTGAATAGATGAAGAACATCATGTGTGTAGTGTACCCACAATGTATGTAAACATGTAACTAAACTTTTGTTTCCCTCTCTGACGGGCAAGGTCTGTTATGTGTGTTGTGAGCAAAGTGTATAGCTGTAATAACAGACCAATCTTCAATTGGATTGATCAATATTCATTCTTTCACATACATTGATATTGTGGGAAGTACAGGGTCACCGTTGCTTGTAAGTGTGCTTTTACAAAATAAAGTTTTGCAATTGTTAATCCAGCAAGAAAGTCCTGTGAATTATGTGTAATGAATTTTTGTCAGAAAGATGGAAATGTAGAAAGTCTTATGGGGAAATGAATACTATTGGTGATGACTTGGATGGACATCTCTGCGTGTTGACATTGACAAGAAATACGACTTACAGTTGTATAAGTTGCCTGGATAAAGTGGAGAGGATGTTTCCATTAATGGGAGAGTCCAGGACCAGAGGTCATAGCCTCAGAATTAAAGGACGTTCTTTTAGGAAGGAGATGAGGAGGAATTTCTTCAGTCAGAGGCTGGTGAATCTGTGGAATACATTGCCACAGAAGGCTGTGGAGGCCAAATCAATGGATTTTTTTAAGGCAGAGATAGAGATTCTTGATTAGTACGGGTGTCAGGGGAGAAGGCAGAAGAATGGGGTTAGGAAGGAAAAATCGATTAGCCACGATTGAATGGTGGAGTAGACTTAATGGGATGAATGCTGCTCTTATCACTTAGGAACGTATGAACATAATCCATTTTGTGCTGCAATCAGTTAAGTATTTAAAAATGTAGTCTACACAATATATGAAATGCTGCAGTGAATTTGCTCATAGCATGCCTCAAAACTCTCCTGGTTCCCCTTTGAAATGGGGGCACGGGTCTGTTATTTTTGTGAAAAGAGTGTGCATTTTTACCTCTAGCAGTGAAATTGTTCTTCACAGTTTCAGTTAGAAACTGCCGCACTCTGCTTGTACTGGATGGGAGAGTCGTTGTCGAATCGATCGAAGCGTCTTCAGACCCAACTAAATCACATGTGACCTGAAATCAGATTTAAAGTAAAGATTTGAACAACTGGCACAGTAACATAAAAAAGAGAGCATGAGCGAAGAATATTGGTACAAACAAGAGAATAGTTCAAAATTCTAAGGCATTAATTATAATGGTTTATTTATGGGGAAACGAGCGTCCAGTAAACATTTTGAAAACAGGAGGATACTGGGGGAGATTTGTTTGCTTTCTACATCGCAACTAGGCTCAAATCCTAGACAGCAGATCCTCCTGCAATGGTGTTTGACTGCTCATGTTTGGCAGCAGTGTTATAAATCAGTTAGAGCCTCCTCAAGATCTGCTGTAGAAATAGCATGTCTGTCACAAAGCCATCTGAAATTTGTTTTAATGCCTTGCTTATTTTACTTAAATGCAGTTGGATGAAGGCTGGATGGATGATGATCGAAATGATTTGCTGGATGATTTGCATATGGACATGTTGGAAGAGCAACATAATCAAGCTATGCAGTTTACAGCAAACATGCAAGAGGTAAGAATGTCCGCCACTTTAGAACAGGGATGTCAAATTCATTTTAGGTCACGGGCAAAATGCGACTTCACGCGCGCCGGATCGTGTTGTGCACACGTGAACGCAGCCCGCTCCGGCATCAGGGAAATCATCACGCGGGCCTGGCATCCCTGCTTTAGAGATACAACACATGGACAGACCCTTCAGCCCACCGATCAGCAATCACCCTGTACACTAACACTATGTTACACTGGGGACAATTTACAATTTTACCAAAGCCAATTAACCTACACATCTGTACAACTTTGGAGCGTGGGAGGAAACTGAAGCACCCAGAGAAAACTCATGCAGTCACAGGGAGACTGTGCAAAAGTACAGACGGACAGCACCCGCAGTCAGGATCGAACCCGGGTCTTGTGGCGCTGTAAGGCAGCAACTCCACCGCTGCACATCTGTACCGACACATGGATTCAATGCAACTATTCACAAAGTCTTAAAGAAAAACAACACTACTTGCACTTCCATTTCCCGTTGACAGTATTTCACATTCAGTGTAACTAGTGACTTACCTGACGTGCATATGTGAGATTCATGTTGTAACTACTACATGTTTGACATTTTCTAGCCACTTTGTTTAGTTTAGAGATAGTGCGTAAACAGGCTCACAGAGTCCACGCCAACCAATGATCCCTGCACATTAACGCTCTCCTACACACACACTTGGGACCATTTTACAATTATACCAAGCCAATTAATGTACAAACCTTTATTTCTTTGGCGTATGTTGGAGGAAACCAGAGCACGAGGAGAAAACACAAACTCCATGGAGACGTGGTCGTGATCGAACCTTACTCTACCGCTGTGTCGACACATGGATTCTACACAACGATTCAGGCAGTTTTAAAGAAAAACAACACTATTTGTTCTTCCAATTGGAAGTGTTATTGCACATGCAGTGTAACTGGTGACTTACTTGACATGCAGTACGCAAAATTCATGCAGTGACCACCACATATTTGAGATTTTCTAACCACTTTGCAGTTTCAGACTCCACCAAATCATTTTAACCCTTAGTCTTTACCCTAAATGTTCCATTCTTTTCTCTTACAGAAAAAGCAAGATGATGATGAGGGGACAACAGATACAGCCACTATTTTGTCCAACCAGCATGAGAAAGACAGTGGCGTTGGACGCACAGATGAAAGCACACGCAACGACGAGAGTTCTGAGCAAGAGAACCTTGGGGATGACCATACCACCCCCGCTGCCTTGAGAGTCATGTGCAACTATGACACCCTTGGAAGCAGAGACTTGCAGTTCAGTCATGCGTCCTTCAGTTCCCGGGACTACGCAGATCCAGATTTTCTTTGCATTCCCTCTGATGGCTGTGAAAGGTTCCGTGATCTGCTCGAGCTAAAATATCAGATGCAGAGTGACAGTCAGTATGGTCTTCACTGCCGTGGCAGCGCTGTGGGTATCAGTAAGAATGACCAGGAAATTGTTGACAGAGAACTGGAAATGCTGAATGAAGAATTGCACAACATTGAGCTTGAGTGTCTTAACATTGCACGAGCCCATAAAATGCAACAATTGAAAGAGCAATACAAGGAGTCGTGGATGTTACACAACAGTGGTTTTCACAACTACAACACCAGCATCGATAGCCGCAGCCATGAACTCTCTGATATTACAGAACTACCAGAAAAATCAGATAAGGACAGCTCGAGCGCATACAACACTGGTGAGAGTTGTCGAAGCACACCACTAACGTTAGATCTGTCTCCAAACAACTCATTGTGCAGGGCGGTCGAGAACCTGAACAGTCAAAGTAATGAGGCAGTGGCAAGCACCACTGCCAAAATGCCACTTCTATCCCATACAATGAGCCTTGCAAAATCCAATTCAGCTACAAAAGAACCTGACCATTGCCAGCAATCTGACGGAAAGGATGAGAATCAAGCTGCGCAGTGCAACAAAAGCCAGGCTTTCCCCCAGAGCTCAACCTGTCCAATCTCGTACCATAACTCGCCCTATAGACATGCTCATATCCCAGCACATGCTCAACACTACCAAAGCTACATGCAGCTGATACAGCAAAAGTCAGCTGTGGAGTATGCACAGAGCCAAATGAGTCTTGTTAGTATGTGCAAAGAACCTTCCTATCATGAATCGTCAAGCCACTTACAACCCAAGATGGAGTGGAAGGTAAAGGTCCGTAGTGATGGGACCAGATACATCACCAAACGTCCAGCCAGAGACCGCATTCTGAAGGAACGTGCCCTGAAAATTAAAGAAGAACGTTGTGGTATGACAACAGACGATGACGCTATAAGTGAGATGAAAATGGGGCGCTATTGGAGTAAGGAGGAACGCAAGCAGCATCTGGTACGTGCAAAAGAGCAGAGAAAGCGGCGGGAATTCATGATGCAAAGCAGGTTGGAATGCCTGAAGGAGCAGCAGACTACGCAGGAGAAGAAAGAGATTAACATCATTGAACTTAGCCACAAGAAAATGATGAAGAAAAGGAGTAAGAAGATTTTTGACAATTGGATGACAATCCAGGAACTTTTAACTCATGGGGCGAAATCACCTGATGGGACACGGATATATAACTCACTCTTGTCAGTAACAACCGTATAAGTAAGCTTTTCCATGGTGTAATTTAAGTACTACCATCTGAGGTAGAAGCCATCTTGCCTCGTTAAAAGTGGCATTTCTTGTAAATGTATAAAACACGTCACTTCTCCAGCTGAAACTGGAGAATCCATCAGTAAATAACAATGCTAACAAGGTTAATCCATATGTGCCTTTTCAAAGGCAACAATAAAACAAACAACGGCAGGTCTAATACTATAATTGCTCTTCACTTTGCTTAAGATCTATTCATTAATAGGTCCTTAAATACATGTGCCAATAGACTTTAGTCACTGTCAATTTTTTATGAACTTAAGACTCCCAACTGTTTTATATATGAAATCTTACATGCCAAAATTTGCTATTCAATTGCTACACAAAAATATCTCACTCTTTATACTTTTTTCCATGTTCACTGCAACTTGTTCAAACTTTTCAGGATCTTCCCAATGAAAACCTAACTTTTGCTGACTTACAACCTGTCGTAAATTAGAGATGGTTTTTGCATGTATATAAATTTCATGTTTATAGCACAGATTGTGGGATTGTGAACACACTTTGTAGTTAATATGTGCTTCGTAGGCATTGATGTATTGAACAAATACAGCTAAGTGAGCATTTAGTTAGTTACACACTCTATGTCTTGTATAAAATGAAAATAATTTATTGTTTTTATATTTAGATTTCAGCTGGGCAGTGTATGACTTAAAATAAACAATATTAATTGCACAAATTGTACTCCTGTCACTTTTACAGCAATTAGATCTGAAATATTCACCAATATTTCCATATTTATCACAATTCTCAGGACTTCCTTTTCCCAGTAACACTTCCTGTTTAAGAAATCAAATGTGTTTCATTTATTATTCACTGAACCTTCAAAGATTGGGAAGGGTAAAGCAAGGTAGACTTAGTGTTGGAACTCTAATCCAGTCCAGCATGGCAGGGAAAGACAAATTGTAATACTTTCCCACCATTTAGGGAGGAATATACATGAAATATATATATTTTTAATGATTTTGAGATGATTTCTATAATTTTCTGTGATGTCCCGATGACACATGTGTGAGCACAAAGGCATGCAGGGTTGCACTGGAAGAGCAAGAAACAGTAATAGTTCCATTAGCAAATGGATGTGTGGACTTATCAATGTAATCAAAGCAACAGCAGTATCAGGACTGATCTTTAAGGAGCTGTCCCACTGCGGCAACCTAATTGGCGAGTTTAGGAGAGTTTTAAAAAGTGTCATGTTGAAGACCTCCTTCGACTATGTTGAAGACTAGCTTCGGGAAAATTGGACACAGAATAATGGAGGGTGAAGATGACCTTCTTTGATCTCCCTTCGACTGCTGAAGACTATCTACAACTACCCTCAATTACCTACGAATAACATGCCGACCTACATCGACTAAACCTACGAGTAAAAAAAATATCTTTTTTTTTCTATGGCGACCTTTTTTTACTCGCGGGCATTTTTCAACATGTTGAAAAATACGCCACGACCTAGCTGAGGCCTCGAGTACGCGGGGACTACTCTCGAGCATGTAGGAGAGTTACAAAGACCTTCTAGGACCTCATGTTGACCATGCTGCGAGTATGAGTCGAGGGCAAACTTTTCTAAACTCGTCAATTAGGTCACCGCAGTGGGACAGCCCCTTCACACTCCTATCTATCATTTCACACATTCTGAATGGTGGTGCAGAAATAGGGCCACAACAACAAAAATATAAATGGAATTGATCATAAATAGTTAAGTTTTACTACAACAGATTATCCAAATGTTGGTCTCAACCATAATTTGCACTAGCAAATGTTCCTACCAAAGCCAACCTCAGAAAATGGGAAGTATAAACTTCCCAACCAAAGGCATGCATTAATGATCATAAACCCTGGTGTTGAAGACCTACTTGTAAACTCCTGCATCTTCTCCATAAGCAGATAATCTATCTGTGAGATAGAAAGTGGTTGAAGGACACAGCCTGCTATCCAAATGAGTGAGGATAGTTATAAGCATCTTACCTGCAGCATGAACTCGCATAGGACTGTTCCACATCCCTGCACGAGTGAATTGCTGGATTTCTTGTCATAAAATATAGTAGTCATTTTTATATGAATTCAAGAACAATTAACAAGTTCCTGCAGCAGCAGGCAGGGTGCAATTAAACATAATTGCCTCCAGTGTCAATACACATGTTATGGGGTGCAATGGATGTGGAGGAAAATAGTTTAATTGAACTTCTGCACATTAACATTTTCTATTACCAAAGCTCTGTGACTTACTGAACACCTTGAATGATAATCAAGTACATTAACTTCTATTTAAAATCAGTAAATTAAATTTATACCTCAACCACATGAAATGTATGATTTGTTCAATTATTGTTTTATTATAATAATTGAATAACATTTTAATTGTACATAATCAGTAACGTTATTGTTTAAAGTGCTTTCCTAGCTTATTTGTGCATTTATCCGTTCAGTATTTCATATTTTGTCTTTGACAGCATTGGAATTTTCAGGCCAGATTTTTATGGTCACGTTTCATTCCCATCTCATCTATTAATCTGAAGAAGGGTCTCGTCCCAAAACGTCAGCCATTCCTTCTCTCCAGAAATGCTGCCTGTCCCGTTGAGTTACTGCAGCATTTTGTGTCTATCATCTATTAATTTGTTACACACTTAATAATATTTGGAATATTGTGAGCAGTTTTGAGCCCCATATCTGAGGAAGGATGTGCTGGCATTGGAGAGGATGTTTGAGAGAATGATCTCAGGGATGTTTGGGTTAACATATGAGGAGTGTTTGATAGCTCTGGACCTGTACTTGCTGGAGTTTAGAAGGATGAACGGGCGGTCTCATTGAAATCTGTCGAATAAGTAGAGTAGATGCCCAAATAGAGTAGATGTGGAGGGGATGTTTCCAGTAATGGAAGAGTCTTGGACCAAATGGCAAGTACGAATGGCAAGCGTCAGAATAAAAGAACGTACCTTTAGAAAGGAGATGAGCAGGAATTTCTTTAGCAAAATGTGGTAAATCGCTGATAGTCATTGAGACAGACAGCAGTGGAGGCAAAGTCATTGGGTATTTTTAAGGCAAAGATTGATAGGTTCCTGATTAGGAAGGATGTCAAAGGTTTCTGGGGAAAAGAGCAGCGGAAGCGGGTTGTGAGAGAAAAATAGATCAATGGGCCGAATGGCCTCATTCTGCTCCTACAGTATGTCATTTGATCTAAGGAGCCCAGTTAGTATATTGTATGTTGCACAGTCTTGCTTGATTTGTACTTGAAAATAATTGCATTAAATCAACGCCATGTGGGACTTGTATATCTGGGGGTCAACGTGATGCCTGAATGTTTATCACGGAAGTTCCTCTCAATAACTGAGACGACCCAATCAACATCGCAGCAGATAATGCACACTTATGCAAATACAATGGTTAAGTTATTAGACTTCAATCTACAGGCCTACAACACACCTGTTAAAGGATTTACATACAAGTATGTGTAAAAAAAATTGAAACTAATGTTTTGTGTCATTAACGGTAACTACAAACTAATGTTTTGTTGTAAGAACCATTCTGGTTCACTAATGTCCTTTGGGAGTAGATATTTCAAGACTTGCTACGTGCTATATTTGCCTCCAGACTCACTATTGTGGTTAATTCTTAATCACAGCATCCACATCCTGTGCATGAATAACTGTTCTACAATTCAATATAACATTGAAAATCCCTGCTTCAATTTTCATAAGCTATTGTCCAGATTATATTCAAGATCTTGAATGAAATCAGTACCAACCTTCTAGAAATGGAATGGGCTCTATTTGCATTGCATAATTCAAATATTTGAACAAATCCTTGTCTGGAATTCCTCCAGCATCTCTCTAAATGTTCCCATTAATATGGTTCCCTGTCAGAGCTGCTTAGCCCAATTTCAAGTGTGAATCACAGCCACAATGTTCCCTCTGCTACCATGGTTTCCAAGGTTAAAGGCTAATTTTGAATGAACATATCCTAGTGTCAGCTGGAGCTGATCGCTCTGAAACTGTACCCTGTGGACTAATACAATAGGCACTAATATTGGTGCTGTATGGATGCCTCAAATGTGATTTGAAGCAGGAGCACAAATTTTATGTGCCGTTTGTACTGGATTAAGTAGCCATGCTTCCATCCCACATGCTTCACAATGCTAATCACAATTTCAGCCATATGTTCAGACCATTATATTTATACGTTGGCAATTGTTTGCAACTATTCGGTAGGTCACTGAATGAATTGATTACAGCATAGTAAAAAGTAACAAAAACTAAAAAAAAAGAAAATGTCTCTTGACCATGCCTCTTTCACCTTAATACATTCCAAGATGCTTAACCTTTCAGATTTTAATGTGATTAAACTTGAAAACTTACTTTAAGTATAGCAGCATCCCACAAACAACTTTGAGACAGAACAAGATTTCAGAACTCCCTGCTTTAAGTAATGCATTTCTCGTTCAATTAAGACTTTTAGCCCAACAGGCAAATATAAAAATCTGCCATTTGCATCTTCTCCAATGCACCCAGCACTTTAGTTGGGGAAAGCCTAATTTACAGGCTTTACAGCAAGTTGCCAGCACACCGTAGTCAAACTCAGCCCAACCACAGTGCTGGCAAAACAGTATAAAAGTCTTGAGCTAAACCAAGCTAAGCAAAGGTTAATAGTTTTATGTTAATGGTGATTCATTTCAGATGTACTAACCATTAGCAATAACTTCCACAATATTGTGGGATTATCTGACTAAAATACAACTCCGATGTCATTTTCAACAGTACATCAACACATTATTGAAATAATATTAATTTGTGATATTTTGCTGCACGATTTAGATGAGCCAGCTTTAATAAAATTGACCAGATAAATCAAATTGATCTGTGTGACTCCAGTAATTTTGAGGTCGTACTGCAATCCTTATGAGTTGGAAAATTGTCTTTATGGCTTGGACTACATATATAATGGGAAGAGTAACTCAGGAAATGTTTAATAAAACTCAATTTGTCATGTGCCCATGTGCAGGTAGCGATAGATGAGAACAGTCGTAAATACTTAGCTATCGATACGCACAAAGGTTTGCACTCTTACATAAATCCACAACTAATGATCCTTCAATCAACCACTAACAAAATATTTCAGGCCTTTTGATAACTGCAATCTAGATGATTTTATCACCACATAAAGTGCCAAAGATACAATAAACGATGTACTTTGGATGAAATATTGAACCATCCTCACCATCGCAGTGTGAAATTGCAACAGTTTCTGTGAACCATTTTCAAGCAGAAGTGATGCTTTACTATTTGAAGACAGGTGCCTAAGAGCTGAACCCTGTTAATTTTTTCAAGAAGGCCAAAGCATGCAGAAAAAAAGAGCATTCATTATGGGAATTATTCACAAAGAAAACATAGAAAATAGGTCCAGGAGTAGACCATTCGGCCCTTCAAGCCTGCGCCGCCATTCAATATGATCATAGCTGATCATCCAACTCAGTATCCCGTACCTGCCTTCTCTCCATACCCCCTGATCCCTTCAGCCACAAGGGCCACATCTAACCCTCTTAAATATAGCCAATGAACTGGCCTCGACTACCTTCTGTGGCAGAGAATCCCAGATTTATTCACAATTATTCACAATTATTTTAGATTGCTCAAGATCAACCAATGCTTTTAACAACATTTATGTTTTTTAGTCTCTGGGACTACACAGTTATTATTGGGATTAGAATTAACCAGGACTTTCAACTCAATCCATGGTATACACCAAAATACATCATAAACTCCACGTGAAAATTGTTTCATTTTAATCATAGTGTGCTGAGGAAAAAGAATTCTACTCTCCAAATTTAGTTGAGGAATAACCTTCAGTTCAAATTTTGCATGTAAAAATGAAACTTAATCCTCATTGTGAAATCCTCCACAATTTCTTTAAATATTTGTCATAACAATATACTGAGATAATTAATCCTTCAAATTTGTGTGTACGGACACTTTTCCATTCAATTCAATTCAATAGACAACAGCTTGTAGATGCACAGTTTGTATGAACAATATAGCATTGAAAATCAATGTAATGTCCTATCTTTTTTCAGAATAAATTCTATAATAATGCAATTTTCACCAAATGAACCCAGGCAAACTGGATGGCAAATCTCGCGACCTACTTATTTTTCAAAGTAACATATGCAATGACAATAATATGAAGTAATTCCAAAATGCGCAATGTAATACCTTGGCTTTACATGACAATACATTGCTGAAGATTATGCGATAATTTTGCATCATTATCTCATAATCATTCAAGCCATCCATTCATTATTCTCCACGTAATATTTACAACCGATTATTAACATATTAACACGCTCATTTAAACTAATCATTACTTTAAAGAAAAATAAAGTTTTACAAATGCAATAAACTATATTGAATGCCTAATCGTGAAATTTTGCAATGAATGGAAACATTGTTCAGTTCATCACAATGTTGGTCCGGCATCGGTAAAGGCCTCAGTTGCCTTGTTAAAATATCATGCAACATAAATCTGAAGCTGCATTACAAAGATCCCTCAACACAGTTCGTAAATGTTAAATTTGGCAGTAACATTCAATAGCCATCTGTTCAACACATATTGGCTTACTGCCCAAAGTGCTAGTTTGCATTGTCAGCTATACTCTGGAGAGATGCTCCACAGAATCCAAAAAATCATCAGTAAAGACAAAACACTTTGCAATGACACCGACACTTCTTGAAAACAACTTGGAATAAGCTCCTACGTCCAATTAGTAGTGGTAGTCATAATAGAGGTTAAATGAGGTCAATCTTTATTGTGTATTACAGCAGAAGTAGTGATAGATCCGAGTTTCATACATTTGATAACATCAGACATCATTAATGAACAATGCTGGCTTCGCTGTTAGCTTTTTGATCTTTCTTTCTAGAGACAAATTGTCTGAAACAGATATTTTGCAGTACGATTCATTAAATGACTGATTTATGAAGCAAATGATAAAACCACATCACATAATGTAAATTCTACAATTTGCATTATTTTTCATTGCAACTTTTCCAATTTTATTGAAGGTAACCCCCAACGACCTGTATCCCCCAACAACCTTTCAGCTCCATTTATTAACTATTACTTAGATAAGCAACCCTGGAACAATGGCAAATGTAAATACAGACCACAAAATGACATGTAAATGTGTGATCTATGAAAAGAATAAATCCAGAAGAGTTAACATTCATAAATATTAATCAACACTGCCGGCATTAGCATTTGAATGATATGGGGTCTATTCAGCATGCACAAGGTATCATAAGCTTTGCAGTAAGTCAAATCCAATTCCAGAGAAGACTACCAGTAAACTTACATTAGTTTCAGGGAAGAAGCTATCGCTGTAATATTTCTGTAAATGTTGGCAATTGCTAGAAAGTCTTTTAGAAATCAGGTTTTTCTTTAATTTCTTCAAGATTTACCCATGTATCTCAGGCAATAAATCATGCCTTAAAAACAACAAGGGTTAATCCCAAAGTGCACAACTAGAATCATATATAGAGCAGATAATTCAGTTCTGGGAGTTCCATCAGTGTATTGGTAAATAGTGGGTGTTTCTAACACATTACTGCTCAACCTTGCTCATTATTACCAATTTGCCCTTGATACATTCTTAATGAAATGAAAATCATAAGTGTGACTGCCCACTTCAGAACTGGGGCACAAGTAAGTTAGAAAGGAGTGCAGGAACCAGGGCTTGAGTGCATTGGGAGGGAATGTGGAATGCAGGGTCCAGATGAGTTGGAAGGGTGTGCGGGAAAGGGGGTCTGGGTGCGTTGGAAGAGAGTGTTGCAATCATCTCGTGAGCCAGACCTAACAACCCTCACCAACTTCCACAGATGCACCATAGAAAGCATTCCATCGGGATGCATTGCAGCATGGTTTGGGAATAGATCCATCCAAGTCCGCAAGAAATTGCAGAGTTGTGGACGTAGCCCAGGCCATCACGCAAACCAAACTTCCATCCATGGACTCCAACTACACTTCACGCTGCCACAGCAAGGCCTCCAGCATAATCAAGGATTCATTTCACCCCTCTCCCTCACTCCCTCTTCTCCCCTCTCCCATCAGGCAAGAGGTACAGAAGTGTGAAACCACAATACCTTCAGGGACTGTTTCTTCCCAGCTGTTATCAGACAAATTGAACCATCCGATCACCAGCTGGAGAGTGGTCCTGACCTACCATGCGCCTCATTTGAGTCCTTCAAATGATCTTTAGTCAGACTTTACAGGACATTATCTCATACTAAATGATACTTCCTTTATCTGTACACTGTGGACTGCTTGATTGTAATTATGTACAGTGCATTCAGAAAGTATTCAGACCTTCATTTTTTCCACATTTTGTTGCATTACAGCCTTATTCTAAAATTGATTAAATTCATTTTTTTTATCATCAATCCACACAATATCCCATAATAAAAAAACGTAAATAGGTGTTTATAAATTTTTTGCAAAGTAATAAAAAATAAATAACTGAAATATCACATTTACATAGGTATTCTGACCCTTTACTCAGTACTTTGTTGAGGCACCTTTGGCAGCGATTACAGCCTCAAGTCTTCAAGGGTATGACGTTACTAGCTTCGCACACCTGTATTTGGGTAATTTCTCCCATTCTTCTAAGCAGATCCTCTCAAGCTGTCAGGTTGGATGGGGAGCGTCGATACACAGCTATTTTAAGGTCCCTCCAAAGATGTTCGGCTCTGGTTGGGCCACTCAAGGACATTCACAGACCTGTCAGAAAGCCACTCCTGCATTGTCTTGGCTGTGTGCTTAGATCATTATCCTGTTGGAAGGTGAACCTCTGCCCCAGTCTGAGATCCAGAACACTCTGGAGCAGGTTTCATCAAGGATCTCTCTGTACTTTGCTCCACTCATCTTTCCCTTGATCCTGACTAGTCTCCCAGTTTCTGCTGCTGAAAACCATCCCCACTGCATGATGCTGCCACCACCATGCTTCACTGTAGGTATGGTATTGGCCAGGCGATGAGCAGTGCTTGGCTTCTTCCAGACGTGACGCTTGGCATTCAGGCCAAAGAGTTCAATCTTGGTTTCATTAGACCAGAGAATCTTGTTTCTCATGGTCTGAGAGTCCTTTAGGTGCCTTTTGGCAAACTCCAAGTGGGCTGTCATGTTTCTTTGACTGAGGAGTGGCTTCCGTCTGGCCACTCTAGCATAAAAGCCTGATTGGTGGAGTGCAGCAGATATAGTTGTCCTGAAAGGTTCTCCAATCTCCACAAGGTGTCCTTGGTCACCTCCCTGACCAATGCCCTTCTCCCCCGATTGCTCAGTTTGGCCGGGTGGTTCCAAAGCTTCCATTTAAGAATGATGGAGGCCACTGTGCTGTTCGGAAACTGCAATGCTGCAGAAATTGTTTTATACTCTTCCCCCAGATCTGTGTCTCGACACCATCCTGTCTCCGAGATCTACGGACAATTCCTTCATCTACATGGTTTGGTATTTGCTCTGACATGCACAGTGGGACCTTATATAGACAGGTGTGTGCCTTTCCAAATCATGTACAATTAATTTAATTTACCACTAGTGGACTCCAATCAAGTTGTAGAAACATCTCAAGGATAATCAATGGAAACAGGATGACCCTGAGCTCAATTTTGAGTGTCATAGCAAAGGGTCTGAATACTTATGTAAATGTGATATTTCAGTTATTTATTTTTAATTAATTAGCAAAAATTTCTAAACACCTGTTTTTGCTTCTTCATTCTGGAGTATTGTGTGTAGATTGATGATATTTTATCCATTTTAAAATAAGGCTATAACGTAACAAAACGTGGAAAAAGTGAAGGGGTCTGAATACTTTCTGGATGCACTGTACAGTCTTTTTGCTGATTCGACAGCATGCAACAAAAATTGCGTGTCAATAATACACGACAATAATAAATTAAACTAAACCAAGGTACAGCAGGCAGTGAAGAAAGCGAATGGCATGTTGACTTTCATAACAAAAGGAGTTGAGTATAGGAGCAAAGAGGTCCTTCTGCAGTTATACAGGGCGGTGGAGGCCAGTTCTCTAGATGCCTTTAAGAGAGAGTTAGATAGAGCTCTTAAAGATAGCGGAGTCAAGGGATATAGAGAGGCAGAAATGGGGTACTGATTGTGGATGATCAGCCATGATCACATTGAATGGCGGTGCTGGCTCAACGGGCCAAATGGCCTACTCCTGCACCTGTTGTCTATTGTCTATACCAAATCATTAATATTTCTGAGTAGTCAGATAGTAGATTATTGGGATTTTACTACACATACATGCCATTTCCATAAATTAAATGTACCTATTCCTAAAATATGATTGAGTGTACAGTTGTACAACATTGTGATGCTGTTGTGAAGTTCACACACCATTACAACATAAATCCACACAAAAATGCTTGGTATTATTATCTTGAATTTCAATGTCCCTTTGGACAGCAAATTAAATTACTTGCTAAAAATGAAACCATTAATAGCAGTTAACTAAATATAACTTTTCCATGTACAAGGATTTAATGAACTTAAGTAATTAATTATGCATCATAATTTATCTGCTTGCAAAGACGAAAAGTGGTTTATAATTGTGTGGAAAAATATTGTGATTACATATTCATTATCAGGGGAATGTAAAATATATTCCAATGATTATTCTTTGCAACATCATAATTTCTCAAACTCATTTTGGAAAGTGGAGACAAATTAAATCAAAAGCTTTTCAATAAAGTTTTGTTGTTAAGAAAGTTTTGAGGGACAACACAGTACTGAGACATGAAGCATTTCTAAAAACAAAAGCTAGTCATTAAATAAGTATTTATAATGACCAATTATCATTAAAAGGAAAAGATTATACATTGCATTTGTAACTGCTGCTAAATTGGTTTGATTATCTACATTCCCTTAGGTTAACTTGGCTGGCTTTGGAAACCAAGCTCACGTTTCACAGTTCCTGATGAGACAATCATATACGACCTGCATGCTAGTTAACATTACTTTATCATTCAGTTAGCACTTTATTAATAGTTTCGGCCCATAATTCAGGCTCATAATTATGACAAGCTTAGTTGCACTGCTAGAAGCTATCATATGCTTTGTGTCTTCCATTCATGTTCATAAATTTATAAATTCTAGAAGCAGAATTAGGTCATTTGGCCCTTCAAGTCTACTCCACCATTCAATCATGGCTGATCTATCATTCCCTCTCAACCCATTCTCCCACCTTTGCTCCATAACCTCTCACACCTTTACTGATGAAGAATCTATCAATCTCCGCCTTAACAATATCCATTGACGGCCTCCACAGCCATCTGTGGCAATGAATTCCAGATTCACCACCCTGTAACTAAATAAATTCCTTCTCATCTCCTCTCTAAAGGTACAACACTTTATTCTGAGGTTATGGCCTCCGGTCCTGGACTCCCACAGTAGTGGAAACATCCTCTGCACATTCACTCTATCCATGCCTTTCAATATTCAGTAAGTTTCAAACCTCCGTTGGGGTGTTGCAACATGTGTTGCAACGGCTTTGGAAGAAGAGTTGTTTAGGTGAATTCCAGCATTAAGGATGTTGGTGTAACATCACAAACAGCTGGAGGTGCCATTATGCATTGCCAAAGTCAGTGAATGTTTCCTTAAATGACACAGTCCGTCAAAGGCATCACTGAGCATGCACACTGCTTAATGGACAGCAAATCCTTCATTCAGCCAACAATATCTGTCAAGCAGGACTCCAGACCTATCATTCAAATTCTCATCCCTCAGTGACAACTTCCCACTATAAGCCTCACAATCATATTTCAGAGGCTGTATACACAGCCAATTATTTAACAATAAAAACGCAGCACTCATGCACATTGTGTGACAGCCATGAATAAACCTCCCTCATTTTGCTGGAGAAGCTGGCATGCCATCAGTGCAGCAACAGCAAATGGACACTCTGTACGAGGGGGCAAATATGCGATCCTCATCCGCTCTCTGGCAATGATTTTGTGGAATAAATAGTGCTTTTCTTCTCACGCGTGCTACTGTACAGATACACAAGTTCTTAAGTGTTAGGAAAAGAATTAGGCCATCCGGCTCCATCATTCAATCATGGCTGATCTATCTCTCCCTCCTAACCCCGTTCAGCTACCTTCTCCCCATAACCCCTGACACCCCGATACAGTTAAATCATCCTCCACGGCAAATGTGGCTACCGCAATCTTAACAACCGTTGATGAGGTTACACCTGATCTGTTTTTAGAGCTATGGCTGCAACATGCGATGTACACTAGTAAGGTTGACCTGACTGTATCGCAGTCTCACAGCACAGAAATAGGCCCTACGGCCCACCAAGGTCACATTAACTATTGCAGCTATCTACACCAACCCCATTTTCACATATTAAGTCCACAGCCCCTTCAGGAGCACAAGGACCTGAGTTGAAGTAACTTCCTAGTGATGGCTTTACATCTGCCCCTTCCCCTACCTCTTGCAGCAGGCTGGTCAGTATAATAATCCGCATTGTAAGAGAAATCTAAAATTTTTATGTTATAATCCTACTGGATTTGTGGCAGAAATTACAATGTCGTTTTGCACAGATCAACATAGGTTTGAACTGCAAGTGTTGTTTTAAATTCATTGAATGATGCCATTATGATAGTCTGCTCTAGGGTTCTGAAGAAGGGTTGTGACACAATGTTGCCTGACCTGCTGAGTTACTCCAGCACTTTGTCTCTTTTAAAAAATATATAAACTAGTATCTGCAGTTCCTTATTTCTGCCAAATTTGAAGACGTTGTTATCTTTTGGTAGCCCACTGCCTGAGCAATTTAAAGACATTCTGAAGCTTTCTTATGATTTAAAGTAATACATAGCAATCAAACAGCATCCAACCTGCAGGTACTCAAGCAATGCACTTAAGGTGGGGGGTGAGGGATATTGAGGTGGGGTGGTTAGGACAATTCTGCGTGTGTTCCTCAGTGCATGGGGTTAGTTATTTTGTATCCTTTAATTTGGCAGCGCTGGTGTAAAATAAGCATTCTACTGACATTCAGTATTTTGTTTTCTGGTGGGAACAGCATCGCAGTTGCAGGCACCGATGCCAATATGTAGAAATGCAGTCGTTGCAACGGACAACAATGCTGCAGCAGATCTGCCTCATAGCACACACAAAGCCAAATGCTGGGGCCTTGACATGTGTATAAATCTTTAAAATAACACATTAAAAGCAAGAACAAATCTGGGGACTTGCTGTTGTGGAGGTCAATGAATCAAAACCTGCTATTTATTTCTGTAAGGTAACGTTAAAGAAACATTGCTGGTGCTGGGCACAACATGGACAGTAATTGTTACCTGGTCACACTTTGTTGTCAGTGAGCAACATCCAATGTGATCAGTGCAGGACAGACAAGAACAGACAGTTCAATGTAAGCAAAGTGAACAAAGATCCCCATTTGTGAGCTGGGTTCCTAAAGTTTCAGTGGTGTCGGGACTATGATCCTAATGGGCCTGTCCCACGTAGGCGATTTTTCAGGCGACTGTCCACGACTGGAATGGCGACTGTCAGCGTGGAACACACACACAAACACATCGCTTCCTTCACCAGCCTGTTATGCAGGCGGGGGACAGGACAAGCGGGGGGAGCGCTGTCTAAAAAAATTCACACGGTTCAAAGCCAAGGTAAGACAGACACACACCGCTATAAACAGGAAGGTTGGCGCTGTGATTAAGACGGCTAAAGCACAGTGTACGGTAAGTCCTTTAAAAGAGGGGGAAGAGGGGGGAGAAGGAGTGGAGACAACTTTTAAGAAGCCAGAGATACACGGCTGTGAAGCTCGGCGGACATTTAGCATTACTGGTCTGTTATCCTTGGTTCTGAAAACTACTGTTTATCTTTTTTTTCCCCCAATGAACCTACGAGAACTTCCGACCTCCTGGCGACCCATTAGGACCTCCTGGCGACCTACCTACGGCATGAGAATTCTCGCTACACTCCATGCAGCTTCATTCTAGTCGCCGCTAATTTTTCAACATGTTCCCAGAATGCGGGAACTCCTCACGTCCATGAAGGCGACTTCCCGGCAACCACCCGCGAACATGTGACGACTGCATAATCTCCGACAGTCGCCTATAAAAATCGCCTAAGTGGGACAGGCCTGTAATGATGGGATCTGGGCTTGGCTCTACAAGAAGGATGAGGACAGATTTGGAAGGCAATAAGATATTTGAGAACTTTGGAGAGAAAAGGCAATGGAAGAAGGGACAGTACTTTGCATAGATGGAGGGAGGCTATCGGTGTTTTATTTTAAAAGAAAATTATGATAAAAATTGTTTTTGAAAGAAGGAATATATACCAGAGAAATGGGCACCATGGCTATCACAAAGACAAGTTGCATGCTTAGAAGAAGAGACAAGGGGGCTCCAGGTATATTTGATAAACCAGGTAAGCTTGGAGGTACATGAAGAGGAAAAGGAGAGTAAGTCAATTTGACTGTTGTATTATGATGGTTACTGAAATAAAACAATAATGAGCCGTTTACTTGGGCAGATTGTGGGTCATTATTGGAATTATTCTCTGTAAATGGTCACTACTCCATGGTTTTAAGTGATGGCATGGATAATGGACATTGGATAATGAAAAGGCAGCAGTGCTCTCAGTGCAGCAAAATCACTACATTGGAATTGTATATTTCATTTGGAACTAAACACCATTTGAAAGTTCTGAAAAAGCTGATAATCATGAATTTAGAAGCAAAACTCTCCTGATGGAATAAATTGACAACACCAAATTCCTTTGATTGTGACTTTAAGGCAAGCACTCAATCAACGAATGTGTTAAACTAGCAATGTAAGCATTTAGTCCAAGCAATTTAATATTCAATAAGAGATTGTAAATTGTCCCATTTATTTATGGTGCAAATTATAAACAAGATATGTTATCACAAAGGCAGCCACTTGGTCTGCTGAGGTCTGCACTACCTTCAGATCTTGCCTTCAAACTACACTGTTCAATGCTGATCAAATAAAGTCTCAAAATCTTGAACGTACCTTTCATTTTCTTCACGCCAGTTAATGCTCTCCGTGATCAAAGTAAATTAAAGAGATGAAAAAACCCCTCACTCTCTGTACACTTTGATTTCTGGCACTGAAAGGAGCATGGGATTTGTGATCAAATGCTGCAATGGAGTTTTACTATTCAGTAAATCAAGAATTTAGGCGGAAAATAACATGTCTTAGAATGGACCGGCTAATTTCTAAGTTGCTGGTTTGTGTTTCAGTATTACATTTAAAACAGCTGACAAAAGGACACAAAGTGCTGGAGGAACTCAACTGCTCAGGAAGCTTCTCTGGAGAACATGGATAGGTGATGGTTTGGGTCGGAACCCTTCTTCTGACTGAATATCCTCCTGATAATCCTCCACACTGGTGGCCCACAAAGATGAGTTCTCAGCCCCTTACTATACCCCACGATACACTTACGATTGTGTCGACAAATTCTACTCCATTTGCAAGTTTGCAGAGAGGACCCACCACAGTGGGTCGGATCTCAACCAATGATAAGACAGACTATAGGAAGGAAAGAGCATTGAGTAACGGTGTCAATATCCTTCAGTGCCATCAAAATAAAGCAGCTAGGTTTTAGGTGATAAGAGTCAGGGGAGCTAACTCCCTGAATTTTTCCATTGAGTCCTCTTTACTAATATTATTTGATTAATGCTCTTCATGTCTTTGGTTCTATTTCTAAAATGCCTGTTGTCTCTTCTACCCCATCACCATTCCCCAATACAGAATTTTATTCGTCAATAGATTACCTATTTATTGAAAATCACAAAATATTTTTTTCATGTTTATCTGCTGGATAACCTGGAATCTGATTTCCCAATCCAGATATATTAACTTTTCAGTGACATTTGTAGAACTGTCTTTAAGTTCAAGACTTTAGTTTCTGTTTCAATATTTTCATTTTGGAATTCAACATGAAATTCTAGTATACTACAATTACATTTTCGCCACCTCATACTTTCTCCTGCCTCATTAGTTTTATGACCTCTTGTTACAAGAAAGTGTTCAGAATGCAGACCACAAACACATTCTTTAAACTATTATTACCACTATGATTTGTCTTCAATAAGGTTAGGCATGCCACGATTTTTTAGTTTAGTTTAGAGATACAGCGTGGAAACAGGCCCTCCAGCCCACCAGGTCTGCGCCGACCAGCGATTCTCACATACACACACTAAAGAAAATGTTTACATTTACCAAGCCAATTAACCTGTACGTCATTGTAGTGTGAAAGTAAACCGAAGATCTCGGAGAAAACCCACGCGGTCACAGGGAGAACGTACAAACTCCATACAGACAGCACCCGTAGTCCGGATCGAACCCAGGTCTCTGGCATTGCAAGCGGTGCAAGGCAGCAACTCTACTGCTGTGCCACCGTGCAGTTTGCAAGGCATTCAATATCTACATCCCCTTCATATTCAAAATGGAACAAGGAGACACGAGCAGGAAAGAACAGCTGAAGGTTAAGCTGATGTGCGTGGAGACTACATCAGCCATCAGAAGAGGCATTTTCGAGGCTATGGGAAACGTTGATATAGGACACTCAATGGTTACCATCCCCTCTCTTCCCATTTCTCACTTGCCTACCAACGTTTTCTGAATTGCGAGCTGCTGGTAGAGCAAGTATGGGCACCTTTTCTCCCATCCACTCACCACATCCCAATCCTATTCTCAGTTTGATTTCAGATAGCTCAAAAAATAAATGTTCTCACTCGAGAAATGGAGGATGGTGGAATCCAACCCCCACAATGCTCAGTTTAGTCATTGACACCATATGTACATTAGCAGCTATGACAGCAATGCATTCTTATTAACTTAAAAAAAAAAAGCTACATATGTATTTATATCATATTTATATCATATATTTAGCTGGCCACATTGTGGAAAAATCAAGTCAACTTCATATTCCACACAAACTGCGCAAATATGTCTTTTTCCCACACAAATAACTGAATTCTGACTTAACTGTTTTGCAATTAAAATTATATTCCCACACTTCCACATTGTTGAAGCATGTTGCCCTCTGTCATGGCAAACATACTGTTACAAATGTTTTTAAAGCAGACACAATATGTTATATAAACAGGAGCATTGCCTACGAGGACACCAATGATTTGATGACAAGCCATGGTTGCATTTTTGAAGAATAAAATATTATTTAAATATCCATAATGTGGTCCAACTGCTGGCCAACAAATAATAGAAACACAGAAACATAGAAATTAGGTGCAGGAGCAGGCCATTCGGCCCTTCGAGCCTGCACCACCATTCAATATGATCATGGCTGATCATCCAACTCAATATCCTGTACCTGCCTTCATTCCATACCCCCTGATCCCTTCAGCCACAAGGGCCACATCCAACTCCTTCTTAAATATGGCCAACGAACTGGCCTCAACTACCTTCTGTGGCAGAGAATTCCACAGATTCACCACTCTCTGTGTGAAAAACGATTTTCTCATCTCGGTCCTAAAAGACTTCCCCCTTATCCTTAAACTGTGACCCCTTGTCCTGGACTTCCCCAACATCGGGAACAATCTTCCTGCATCTAGCCTGTCCAACCCCTTAAGAATTTTGTAAGTCTCTATGAGATCACCCCTCAATCTTCTAAATTCCAGCGAGTACAAGCCGAGTCTATCCAGTCTTTCTTCATATGGAAGTCGTGCCATCCCAGGAATCAGTCTGGTGAACCTTCTCTGTACTCCCTCTATGGCAAGAATGTCTTTCCTCAGATTAGGAGACCAAAACTGTACGCTATACTCCAGGTGTGGCCTCACCAAGACCCTGTACAACTGCAGTAGAACCTCCCTGCTCTTGTACTCAAATCCTTTGCTATGAATGCCAACATACCATTCGCTTTCTTCACAGCCTGCTGCACCTGCATGCCTACTTTCAATGACTGGTGTACCATGACACCCAGGTCTCGCTGCATCTCCACTTTTCCTAATCGGTCACCATTCAAATAATAGTCTACCTTCCTGTTTTTGCCACTAAAGTGGATAACCTCACATTTATCCACATTATACAGCATCTGCCATGCATTTGCCCACTCACCCAGTCTATCCAAGTCATCCTGCAGCCTCCTAGCATCCTCCTCACAGCTAACACTGCCCCCCAGCTTCGTGTCATCAGCAAACTTCGAGATGTTGCATTTAATTCCCTCGTCCAAATCATTAATGTATATTTTAAATAGCTGGGGTCCCAGCACTGAGCCTTGCGGCACCCCACTAGTCACTGTCTGCCCTCCTGAAAAGGATCCGTTCATTCCTACTCTTTGCTTCCTGTCTGCCAGCCAGTTCTCTATCCACATCAATACTGAACCACCAATACCGTGTGCTTTAAGTTTGTATACCAATCAATTGTGTGGGATCTTGTCGAAAGCCTTCTGAAAGTCCAGATATAACACATCCACTGCTTCTCCCTTATCCACTCTACTAGTTACATCCTCAAAAAATTCAATAAGATTCGTCAGACATGATTTACCCTTCATAAATCCATGCTGACTTTGTCCAATGATTTCACCACTTTCCAAATGCGCTACTATCCCATCTTTAATAATTGACCCTAGCAGTTTCCCCACTACCGATGTTAGACTAACTGGTCTGTAATTCCCCGTTTTCTCTCTCCCTCCCTTTTTAAAAAGTGGGGTTACATTAGCTACCCTCCAATCCTCAGGAATTTCCATCTATTATTTCTAAAGGGGTGAATCCATTTTTGTTTTCTACTTCACTTCATTATCTTCTTGGTATTATGAAATCTCAAAATAAAATGTCCCTAGCCAGCGACACCTTCACCATTTGCCCTCTTAAACAATTGTATTTTCTGTTCACAGTTGATTCCTGACCTGTAGAGTATTTCCAACATTTTGCATTTTAATTTTAACATCTTCAGTTTGTTGTTTGCCATTCTTGACTATCCAGTCATCAACTTCTGTTCACTGCTCTGATGCCCCCAATAAACTAACTTTGCAAAGCTATTTTTCATCGACTTTGTCCAAAAGCACCATCGTCTTCAACATAAGACATCCACCTCTTCTTCACCACAATGTGGCTCCAATATTTAAAATAGCCAGATTGCTCATTTAATATTTAGCACGAGAAGAAGAAATGTCCTCCTGCTTAATATCAGAAAGATCAAAGACTTGCATCCATTCTCCAATTCAAACTTCATCCCTGAGGGTTTCAGCAACAGATCAGCTGAAGCAGGGGTAAAGTTAGGTGGTGATATGGAGAAGGAAATAGGAAGACAGACACAAAATACTGGAGTAACTCAGCGGGTCAGACAGTATCTCTGGAGAAAAGGAATAGGTGACGCTTCAGGTCATGACCCTTCTTCAGAGAGTCAGAGGAAAGGGAAATGAGAGATTTCATGAGCCCCGCCGCGGGGCTCGACTTAGCATCGGAGCGGATCCCTTGCCTGGGATCGCTCCCACAGCGACCCACGTGGACATACCAAGGGCTCGAAGTCTCGGGAGAGGCTATTCGGGAGCTCCAACGCCGCAGAAGGTTCGTCCAGCCCCGACGCAAGGTTCGATCGCCCGGCGAGGGGGAGCTGATAACACCCCGATGCAGGAGCTGAACGCCTCGACGCGGAGGATCCGAACGCCACCGGCTACGGGAGTTAAGACCGTCCCGTCAACGGAGGGCTCGAGGTCCCCGACCAAGGAAGAACAAAGGAAGAGACTTGAACTTTATGTCGCCTTCCATCACAGTGAGGAATGTGTAGGAGTCACTGTGGTGGATGTTCATGTTAAATGTGTTTTTGAATCTGTTGCTTTTAATTGTATGACTGACCTGGCCAGTGAAATTCCTCGTATGTTGCAAAACATACTTGGCGAATAAAATCTGATTCTGATTCTGATTCTGACATAAACGAGACGGAAACGAGTGGCCCGCCCCTAACTCTCAGTCTGAAGAAGGGTCTCAAACCAAAATGTCACCTATTCCTTTTTCCCCAAAGATGCTGTCTAACCCGCTGAGTTAATCTAGCTATTTGTGTCTATCTTCAGTTTTAAACCAACATCTGCAGTTCTTTCCTATACATTTTGCCTGGAAGTAGGAAGTCTTTGTTATAGGGTTGAGATTTCCCTCAGAAACAGACAGTTGTCTCCCGTTAACGGTGCTGTCTGCAGCTCACATAACAGGTCTAACCGAGAGATAAGCTGTCATCCACGTTTCCGCATGGCCCAGCCTGCGGATGTCTTAGTAACATGCTTGTGAAGTGACTTGGGGACATTTTATTGCATTAAAGGCGTTCCATAAATTACAAGCTGATATGTGTTATTGTTATAGATTATTGCATTTCTGGTGACAAACACATTTCAAAACCAGCACAGGCTTACAGCCTTCACTTGATCATTCTAACATGGTAACAAATAGGGATTACCCCAAAACTAATAATACACAGTTCTAAATTAGTTTATGAAAGAGTTTAAGTCTGTGCCAATGCCTCTAGGTTAGATGGGAGAGCTAAGTTAGAAGGCTGTATATCTTGTGTTTCCAGATTGATTAACACATGTTAATATGTAGTGTAGAAGAATATGCCATCCTTAATTTCTTCATGTATTGTCAGAGTAATTGAGCCAGATGTAAGAAGTTTTATCAAATAATCATTAATCTCCCAGCTGCAGTTGTGAGCATAATATTGATTTCTGCTCCTGTACTGAATTATCCAAACAAATCCCCCACATTTGCCACAGCCGACTGATCATTAATTGTGGCAATTATTAAGGGCAAGTTCAGGAACAAGCAAAACTACATTCTTATTCCCTTCTTGAAAGTAAATCCAAATTTATTTTGGCAATGATAGGAAAGAAAATTTCAGTATTTCAGTACTCAGAGAAATAATGAGATGTGTGACATATAGTGTGAAAGCAATTAGCCAATATACAGTTAGCACATACTGCTGAGGTCCATTATGACTTCAGATATTTACAGCTTTAATACCTTTTACCAGTTAATGAGACATGAAGATGCGATCTCTAATTGGCGACATATATTATGCCATCTTTGAATGCGATGGAGGAAGATACAGTTGTGGCATTTTAAGTGGGAAATGACACGGGGAATGGAAGGATATAAAACACATGCAGGCAGAAGCCATTATTTTAACATGACTTCATGTTTGCCATGCACATTGTGGGCCAAAGGATCTGTTCCTGTGCTGTACTGTTGTATGTTATATGTTTATTGTTTACAAAGAAACAATCCGAAAGATTTTTATGGCAAAAATGCCAAATATTTGAGCATTTAGTCATAGAGCACATAAAGAAGCTCTTCAGCCCAATTTGTCCATGGCAACCTGGGTGCCCCATCTAAGCTCGTCTCAATTGCCCACATTTGGCCCATACACCTCTAAAGGGCCTGTCCCACTGCGGCGACCTAATCTCCAAGTTTAGAAGAGCTGGCCCTCGACTCAAACTTGCAGCATGGCCGACACGAGGTCCTATGAGGTTGCTGGAACTCTCTTTCATGCTCGAGGGAGGGTCCCAACTACTCGGAAAAAGATCGCGGAAAATTCTTCAGCATATTGAAAAAATTTCCGCTAGTAAAATTTGGTCGGCATGGGTCTTTTTAATTCATAGTGCAGTGGAGTGGGGTCGCTGTTTAGTTACAGCCACTCGAGGGCAGCTGTAGGCAATCTCCTTCGCTGACCGGGCATTTTGATTGGCTCATTGGAGGTTTCAGGACCCAGGAAGACCGACTGGTAGGTAAAATGCACACTGAACTTTATTAAACTTCTTAAAAGTGTCTCCACTCCTTCTCCCCCCTTTCTCCCCACCCCTTCTCTCCCCCCCCTTCTTCTCTCTCCCTCTCTCCCCTTCTCTTCTCCCCCCCCCCCCCCCCCCCCCCCAATCCGCACTCTCTATAGGACGCACTATTACTTTGGCAGCCGTTTACCTTCCTCTACATCATGCAGACAGCGCTCCTCCACTTTCCCTGGCCCCTGCCGTTGCGATGTGTTTGTGTGTGTGTCTGTGCGGTCGGTCGATGCACCTCGTGGTTTCCACGCGGACGGTCGATGCAGCTCGAGGCTTTCCAGTGATTGCTCTCAAGCTGGAAGGTCGAAGACACGCTTAGGTCGGCCAAGTGGGACAGCCCCTTAGGTGTTTCCTATCCATGTACCTGTCCAAGTGTCTTTTAAATGTTGTTATCGTATCAGCCTCAACTAGTTCTTCTGGCAGTTCATGCCATATATCCATCACCATCAGACTGACAAAATTGCTGTTCAGGTTTGTGTTAAATCTTGCTCCTCTCACCTTAAATATATGTCTCTTGTTTTTGATTCCTCTACCTTGAGTAAAATACTTTGTGCCTTCATCCTATCTCTTCCCCTTATGATGGTACACACCTCAATAAGAACACCCCACAGCCTCCTGCACCAAGCCTGCCCAACCTCTCCCTATAGCTCTGCCCCTCAAGTCATATCAACAACCTTGTATACCTTCTCAGTACTTTTTCCAGCTTGATGCCATTCTACCTACAACAGGGTGACCAATATGAACACCAAGTGCAGCCTCACCAATATTTTTATTTGTCGCAAAATTATATATTAATCTAAACTTTACATTTTGGAAAATGGCCCCATTTTTAATTAGAATCAATTACAGTTAAGCATATAACTTCAAAGATTAAAGCAAAGGGAATAGACAATAGGGAATAGACAATAGGCGCAGGAGTAGGCCATTCGGCCCTTCCAGCCAGAACCGCCATTCACTGTGATCATGGCTGATCATCCACAATCAGTACCCCGTTCCTGCCTTCTCCCCATATCCCTTGACTGCTATTTTTAAGAACTCTGTTTCTTGAAAGCATCCAGGGAATTGGCTTCCACTGCCTTCTGAGGCAGAGAATTCCACAGATTCACAACTCTCAGGGTGAAAAGGTTTTTCCTCATCTCCTTTCTAAATGTCCTACCCCTTATTCGTAAACTGTGGGCCCTGATTTCTGGGCTTCCCCAACATCGCAAACATGTTTCCTGCCTCTAGCATGTCTAATCCCTTAATAATCTTATATGTTTCAATAAGATCCCCTCTCATCCTTCTAAATTCCAGTGAATACAAGCCCAGTCGCTCTATTCTATCAATATATGACAGCCCCGCCATCCTGGGAATTAACCTTGTGAACCCACTCTACACTCCCTCAATAGCAAGAATGTCCTTCCACAAATTTGGAGACCAAAACTGCACACAATACTCCAGGTGTGGTCTCACTAGGGCCCTGCACAACTGCAGAATTACCTCTTTGCTCCTATACTCAACTCCTCTTGTTATGAAGAATATACCATCTGAAAGTTAGAGGAAAGAGACCTCAGCAGTGATAACACTCATAATGTGGCTCGTGAAACAGCGATCATAACATAAATATTTTAAATATAACAATTATCGAGAAAGAAATATGAATATGACTTTGATGGCAGGTAATCTAATATATTGGAACCAAATAAATAAAAGGGCTTAGATAATTTTACATGCAGCAGCTGCATTGTTAGAGCATGTATCTGATTCCCCTTGTTTTATAGTGAAATATTCTTGAAACGTGAGTGGTGGTGGAGAAAAAAAAATTAAAAATGGACTGTTTAAAAGTCTAAATTCCTAAATTTTTCAGACCTATTCCAAGGGCAACTTTTATAAATTACAAAACTGGGATAAGATAAGGTTAAAAAAATTCTTAAGTGCCAGGCAAAATTGGGAACATTTGATAAACTGATGTTAAAATAGATTCTGGCAGAATCAAGATGATTGAATTGAAACAACACTTGCTATCTGATATCACATTTTATCTACGGTGAGATAAGAGAGATTTGAGACATTCATCATGCTAGAACATGGTGAGTTTTCAAGATCCTTCCACCATTCCCTCCAAACAGTTACCTTGCAACACTGGGACCTCCTCCATAAAGTGAATTCACTGGGGAATTTACAGACAGAGAGGTGAAAAGCACATAGTGTGTTCGGGAAAATAAAACAAAGGAATGCACGAGTACCTACACATCTTAAAAATATCAAGAAAACAATGTGTTAAAACCACCATTATTTGCTTTACCTTTGCCGCGATGAGCATATCCAGATGGACACGTTTAATTAGCAACAGGGTGTGGGATCTAAATGATAATGTCAAGCTTGCCATTCTGATGATTTAGTGTATCCTGCAATCGTAATTTATCCTGAAGGTGTTTGTGGCCCTGTATCAGAGACAACTTTAAT
Organism: Okamejei kenojei; assembly: GCA_035221665.1. Classification (NCBI taxonomy): domain Eukaryota; kingdom Metazoa; phylum Chordata; class Chondrichthyes; order Rajiformes; family Rajidae; genus Okamejei; species Okamejei kenojei. The sequence goes on from CM069146.1 coordinate 44,573,460, forward strand.
CATGATGCAGAAGATACAGAAATGCAATGCTTCCAGAACTCCCATCGATCTTACTCCTCATCGTAAAAGATTATGGGAGTGATTTGTACCTGGGCTCTTTGGGCAGTAACCTGACTGCACTTTTATCCTTTTTCATGATTGGATTACCTACCTGAAATAAAAGCTATTTTCACTTGCATTTGAAATGCAACTCATCAGCTCTGCCACATTACTGCTGTGGAAACAATGTTGCAAAATGCTTGTAGCAGGGAAAAACTTAATACTTCTCTTTCCATAGGCTTGATTTCTCATTTAAACACTAACACTACACAAGGTTCCTGAGGTGCAGATTTACTGATCTAAGTTCTTTCAAATTGTAGCAGGGTGAACAATGATTTTACTTCGGAGTCACGTGAGTGACTACGTGAAGAAGCCCCGCCTGGCGCACGCTCAGCATTACGTCGACGCATGTGAAGCTCCGACAGGGTGGAGAGCGCAGCTCCCAACAGCGTAATTTTAACCCGCAGGTAAGTCGCTGTTGAACTTTCTTGCTAGTGGGTTTAAACTCTTTAAGTCTGCAGAGCCAGCTAGAGTGCTGATGTATTTTGAATTTTTTTTTAAAAACTCTGTAACTCTGGCTCGAAATACGGAGCCAGCTAGAGTGAATGTATTTTTAAACTGCGGTAATTGAATAGAACGCGCTGGAACTGCAGTTTCCGATTTAGATCGGATCGGGAGATAAGGGCTGCTTTAAAAGAAGCTCCCGCTATTTACCGCTATTTAGATCGGGTTTGGAGATAACGGCTGCGCTAGATGCCGGCTCCAAATACCCAGTAATTGTTAAATAAAGTCTGCTCTGAGTATATGTTACCAGATGCAATTTCTTTATGGAAATGTATATAACCCTGTGTGATACTGAGGTTAATACAAATATTCTGCAAGCAGAATGTGCCTGTCAGAATTACAATTTTAAACATATGGTTTATGCATAAATACAAAATAGTAAAGAAGTAACTCTCCTCCAAGGAAGGACAAGAATGTGGGGGAGGCTGGAAATGGAGAAAATGCTCCACACTTGACTTAGTCAAGGGTTCTTGACCCAGGTATGTCTTCCTGTAAGGCAGGCTCCAAAAGAGTTTCCATACGCTGAGTATGGTGCCTATGAAAATGGGATTCTGATTCTCCAGTACCTTGGTTAGGTCTGGATGAGATCCCTAAAGCAAGATAAAATGCTCCGAATTCTAATCAGTCAAGGGTTCTAAAGACCCATGAGATTCTAAGGCAGGTTCCGAAGGAGTTTCCATACACTGAGTATGGTGCCTATAAAGAATGAGAATCTCATTCACCAGTGCCTTACATAGGTCTGGATGAAGTACTTAGAGATAAAATGCTCAAAATTCTAAACAATTAAGGGTTTTAAGACACATGAGATTCTAAGGCAGGCTCCGATAGGAGTTTCCATACACTGAGTATGGTGCCTATAAAAAATGAGAATCTCATTCACCAGTGCCTTGTTTAGGTCTGGATGAAGTCTCCCAGAGCAAAGACTCGGGAGTACCAGGGCTGGATGAAACTGACCCTGAAGCTGGTGTCCCTACGTATGTGTATACACCTGAGCACAATAGAAACGCTCCGGGTGTTCCCGATGTAGCACCAAGTTTGCTATATCGGTATGGACTGGTGAGGCTACGGATGAACCTGGCGGCCAACATTATTTGGTTTCTCACCTACTCCAAGAAACTGTTATGACTGAAACAGTAAAAAAAATAAACACCCGTCTATTGTGCCTCGCTCAGGGTGCCAACAGTAACTCAGTAATTGGGCACCCATGAGTGTAATGATGCGAGGACAGGAAATGTGTTCCAGCATGTCCTCTAGCTGATATTCAGTTGGCATCACTGCATTTGGGGAAGACATACATGGGTCGATAATGTCCAATACTTTTAAGACATGCTTGCGTTACTCTGCAATGCATATTCAAACCCAATTGTATGATGAAAATTGCCATTTGACTAACATTATACCCAAAAAATGCAGGATTATGTGGGCAAGCTATAACCAGATTTATGATTGATGAGAAACTGCCCAAACAATTAAGGATATTTGCCTTATAAAACTTCTCATCCCTGCTTTGAGAAAACAAACAGGTTGAATACGAACCCCTATATTAAGAGAAGGAGATCTTCTGTTTCATTTACGGAAGTACAGAAACGTCATTCCATCACACATGGAATTTCTGGGAAACAACCTCTGGTCGGTTGTAAGATTACAATTGTTTTGTAATTCTGCATTAAATCTGATCGGTTTGGTGTTTGAATGTACCAGGAACTCGTCAGGTAGAGATAATATATCCCAGACACAAGTATGGGGGTTGCAGAGTCATTCTGGGACTCACAAACGTAAATTTATAGTTCAGTATAGGCAATTTTTAAAAAGTACACTTCAACACTGTAACAAAGTTGTTATCACGAGGCTGCTATATGGCTATTATTAGACCTAAAAAAGATGCCTTATTATTCAGGTACTTAAATTAATTGGATGGGTCAGCTGAAGGAATTACCTAATGGGTTAAATTCAGCCCTCTCACACAATTATTGAAACCAGCACTGGTGTAAATGAGGGCTCAGAATCACATTGTAATGACTTATCTAGAGGATATGTTAACTGTAAATGGGAGACAGCTGAAGAACTGGGTTCAGCAATCATAAGCCTATTGAAAGGCTAAGGTTCTGTACATCCAAACAACATGTAAGTTACAGGCATCCCAAACAATTGATTATTTGGGGTTTGTCATTAATACAGTTGATATGTCAGTAACTTTACCAACAATTAAGGTTTGGGATGTTACAAATGGCTGTACTTGTCTTGGTAAAAAACATTATCCCACCATCTAAGAAGTAGCTACGGTTACTGGTAAAGTGATAGTGGTAAAGTAAAGTGATCAAAGTCTGCAAAGACCAGAGAATGAGCGTAAAAAGCGTGCAGGTCATTGATTAGGTCCATGCAGTTACCAACTAAAAAGGTTGAGCTGAATTGCAATGATGGATTCCTAATGTTGCACAAGTTACTAGAAGTAAAAATGTGCTTGTTCAGTAGTCTTCAGTGGTATTACAGACTGATGGGAGTGCTCTCGGATGGGGAGCCAAGGACAGCGACACCAGTTGTGATGGTCGATGGACTGTCCAAGACGATTTAATTCTCCAAACACATGGTATGAATTATTTGGAGTTATTGGGAGTAAACAATACCACAGCTGTGGGAGAAGACAATATTGTGGTAAGACAACAGATCACGAAAGTTCAATGACAATACAGAATGAATGTTAAAATTCAAAAAGTTTAAAAAAAATAAATAAAAATAAAAAAAATAAAAAAGATTGTCAGACAGTATGAGTACCAAATGTTGATCTGTTGTGTCTGGATTAAATCTCCAGTGGTCTAAAGGTGTCTCATGGGAGCCAGACCCAGGAGCATTAGCGGTGGATGCATTCTCGCTACATTGGGGAAGTATATTCTTTTATGTTTTCGCCATTTTGCCTGATTAAGCAATGTGTGATTCACCAAAATAGAGCAAGTCTCCGCCGCAGGCGTTTGGTGGTTCCAAACTGGTATTGCTTCTCGGCCTTTTGGCTAAGATCAAGTGTAGTATCTGTTCTTATCAGTTCAATATCTGATACGTCCCTTATCTAGGGACCATTACTACACAGCCATTGTTCCCATTGGTGCTCAGAATGATGATTCAGACATTCATGACAAATCCCAGGTGCAGTAATTGTTGGTGCATCCAGTAACAGCAGAAGTCATCCATTACATGACCGTATTAATTGTTAATCTGCAGGTTCTGATAGAATGTCGGATAGGACCATGGATGTCATAACTGCAGCTTGGAGATATAGCACTAAGAAACAATATATGTTTCATATAAGGAATGGGAAATCTTTTGTATACAGTCAGATATATTTTATCACTGCAAACATATCGGATGTATTGGAGTTCCTTGCTATGTTGCACCTGAGTTATAGTACCATTAATGGAGCTCGGAGTGCTTTGTCCTCCTATTTAGGACAATTTTCAGAACGACAATTTATCGGGTCTCATCCGTTAATATCCCGATCGGAGTGGCCTTTCCTACCTGAGACCAGGGACCGGACCAGAGCTTCGGCAGCGGCGGCGTGGCACTGGATACACCGCGGAGCGGGTGATGCCTTCCTGGATCAACGTTTGGAGCGTCGGAGCATTGGGCCTGCTGCTCCGACATCGAGGAGCTGTGGTACACGGAGCTCCCAACGCAGGCGGCTCTGACTACAACATCGCAGAGTCCCTGGGGCCCTTTGCCGAGGTCCACCAGCGTGAATCTCCGCCCGGCGCGGCCTGGGGACGTCGGGAGCCGCGGACTCTGGTAAGAAGCGGCCGATTCGGAGGTCCAGGCCGCTGAGGTTGTCCTCCAGTCCCAACGTCGGAGTTCCAACATTCCGGTAAGTGGGCCTGAGTGGCGGGCTGCCCGTAGCGGCGACTATGGTGGCTCCGGAGGCCCCGACCACGGGTGAACATCAAAGGAAGATGACTGACTTTGGTGCCTTCCCTCACAGTGGGAAACATTTGATTCTGCTGTGTGGGGATGTTCTATGTTGAACACTATCATGTGTGGTGTTCTTTATTTTATTGTATGGCTGTATGGTGATCACATTTCACTGTGCCAACTGGTACATGTGACAAATAAATATATCTTGTATCTTGTATTTTGTAGAAAGGCTCCGACCCAAAACGTCACCTATTCTTTCTAGTTTAGTTTAGAGATATAGCGAGGAAAGCAGGCCCTTCGGCCCACCGAGTCTGCACCCACCATCGATCCCCGTGCACTAACACTATCCTACACACACACACACACGGGCCACATTTTTACATTTCTACCAAACCAATTAACTGACAAACCTGTATGTCTTTGGAGCGTGGGAGGAAACCGAAGATCTTGGACAAAACCCTCACAGGGTCACGGGGAGAACGTACAAATTCCGCATAGACATACAGGGTGCTGGGTGGCACTGCTGTGGGCGATGATGGAAGCAGATACGATGTGAAACAAAGCTTGTCTGTGACTTGAAATGTTAGCTCTATTTCTCTTCCCACAAATGTGGCCTGGCCTGCTGAGTATTTTTTTTTCTTCTTTTTTTATTTCAGATTTCCAGCATCTACAATTTAAAAACAAGTTTTCTTCCAAATCATTAACCATTGTACCCTCCTCCACAGATACCACCTGCCTTCCTGTGTATTACTTCCAATTTATGCTTTGTTGCCTTCATCCCACTACATCTGAGTATCACTTTTTTCCCGTCCAAATTATGTGTTTAGCTGCAGAATAGGCTGAACCATACTTACCTCTGGCCACTAGCATCCATCATAAAGGTCAGCTGAAGTCTGACTTCAGCACCTCTGCAATGAAACTTGCAATGTGGACAATGGTTTGAAATCTCATGCTGATGCTTCACAATAAGTCCATGGCAAAACCCTGATGTGCTGAGAAGGAGGAAGGGTTTTCAAACATGATTGAAGTACAGCTAATTGTTTTCTAATTTATCTTTCAGATACTAATCTTAATGAGATTAATTAACCAGATATATTTAAGTAAATGGTAGTTCTAAGTGGTTTTTACTTATTAATTATTTTAAATTATTTTTCACTACATGGAGCAGTTCGCTGCATTTGCATGCACGGATACCTTTTAGGACATGTTTAGCATCTGGAAAGATATAAAAAGCATATAAAAACCATATTAAGATCAGACATCTAACAAATTGAATTTTCAATTTCTGATGAATATTATTGTTTGTTTTACTTTGGACAGGTCAAGGGCAAAATACATATTTTTGTTGAAACATCAGGTTTGTCCACAATTGGTCTCTCTTCAATATTTCTATCGCAGACATAAAATAAACTAGCTGGCATCTCGATTTTACTCTGAGATAAAGACTCCTCCAGTAGCAAACACAAATGAGTCCCATGTGTGTTGTAAAATAATATCAGATTAAACACATGAATTTCATCATTTAGCATTTTCCAGATCAAAAGACTTGGAATGCTGCTGTAAAAGTAGTAAATCCCAATGTTTTGGCACATGCACAGATCTGAAAAATAATTAGTCATTTGGGAAATTATATAAACATATTTTAGAATGGATATTCCAAACTTGCAACAGGTACAAGCCATCATTATGACACCACACATTTGTAATGTTCCTTTCATTATTTGGGCACTAATTTGGTTTTGAACAATTGAGCAGTTTATTTTGCACTTTTAAATCTTTCCAAGATCTAAAAAGAGATTAAGAAACGAGGAGCAAGTTCCTCCTGCAATTCTGTAGAACGACATTGTGTGCAATGCACGCATCTTTGCTCTCTGCAAATGCCCCAAGTCATTGCTTCATAACCAGAACTGCCAAGTCTCACGCATTGAGCGTGAGAATCACGCATTTCGCCCAATTCTCACGCTCTCACGCTGATCACAGAATTTCTCACGCTCTGTTGTGAGAAATTATGTGATCATCGAGAAATTAAAAACTAATATCAACTGCGTGGGCCGCGGGTGTTGGAGAGCCGGGGCAGAGGGAGGGATGGAAGCAGAAGCTGCGCAGGGGACAGATGCAGATGGGGTGCCGGGGCTGGCAAGTGTTTGCCGGGCTGGTGAGTCGCTCGCAGCAGCTCCGGCCATGGAGCAGCCTCAGTGCAAGAGTCCTGGGCCGTCGGAGGCATCGGAAGCATTGCGCCGCTGCCGTGAGAGTCTCTGCGCCGAATTCGCCGTGGTGACCGGCATGGACCAGGCTGCGGCTCGGTACATCCTGGAGGACAACCAGTGGCTGCTGGAAGTAAGTACCAAGCACTGTGTAGGAACGGTGGAAGATAGTGGCCTTCAAATGGGGGTGGTTGGAGAAAGCATCCTGCTTGCCTGCTAGATTTTCACTTACTGTAACTGCAGGAAAAATGTTCCCGATCTTGGGGGAGTTCAGAACCAGGGGACACAGTTTAAGAATAAGGGGTAGGCCAGTTAGGACTGAGATGAGGACAAACTTTCTTCACACAGAGAGTTGTGAATCTGTGGAATTCTCTGCCACAGAAGGCGGTGGAGGCCAATTCACTGTATGTTTTCAAGAGAGAGTTACATGTAGCTCATGGGGCTAGCAAAATCAAGGGATATGGGGAAAAACAGGAAAGAGGTACTGATTTTAGATGAACAGCCATGATCATAATGAATAGCAGTGTCCGCTCGAAGGGCCGAATGGCTTATTCCTGCACCTATTTTCTATGTTTCTATGCTTGGGTATATGGCAATAAAACTCGACCACTTGATTTTGAAGCATTCGTGCATGGTGGAGGTATAATGTAGTCATAGAGTGATACAGTGTGAAAACAGGCCCTTCGGCCCAACTTGCCCACACCCGCCAACATGTCCCAGCTACGCTACCTGCTTTTGGTCCATATCCCTCCAAACCTGTCCTATCCATGTATCAGTCTAACTGTTTCTTAAATTTTGGGATAGTCCCTGCCTCAACTACCTCCTCTGGCAGCTTGTTCCATACACCACCACCCTTTGTGTGGAAAAAGTTACCCCTTAAAAATACTTCAAACAAAAAACATTGAAATCATACTTCTACAATGCAATAAAATATGATTTTAATACATCAAATTTCAAAAAGTCCCTACACACCCTCTTCCCAATCAGTTGCTCCACTCCCTCGCCGGATACCCCCAAGGCCAGTGCTCAGTGATCACCCAGCCCCCCCACTTTCAAAAACGCTCTGCGGCCCCTGCTTCCACAGACTCCTATGTCAAGCTTCTCAAGTTCGTGGATGACACAACCCTGATTGGACTGATCCAGGAGGGGGAGAAATCTGCCTACAGACAGGAAGTGACATAGCTGGCGGCCTTGCGTCTTCGTAACAACCTGGAGCTCAATGCTCTTAAGAGAGTGGAATTGATAGTAGACTTTAGGAGAGCTCCCCCTTCTCACCATCAGCACCACAGTCACATCTGTGGAGTATTTTAAGTTCTTTGGAACCATCATCTCCAAGAACCTTAAATGGGGGGCCACCATCGACTCCTCAGTCAAAAAGGCCCAAAAGAGGATGTACTTCCTGCAGCAGCTAAGGAAACACAATCTGCCACAGGCAATGATGGTCCAATTCTATACTGCCATCGTAGTGTCCTCACCTTCTCCATCATGGTTTGGAGATCAGCCACCAAGCACGACATCCAGAAGCTGCAGAGAATCGTTCGATCAGCTGAAAAGGTTGTTGGCTGCAAACCTCCCCCCCATTGACGAACTGTACACTGCAAGGGCCAGGAAACGAGCAGGTAAGTTCATCTCTGACCCCTCTCACCCTGGCCACAAACTCTTTCTGGCACTTATCTCTGGAAGACGACACCAGAATGTCAAAACTGCCGCAGCCAGACATAAAGACAGCTTTTTCCCACGAGCAGTAGCTCTATTCAATAACCAAAAGTCTGTAGCCTCCTTTTGCTCTGGTATTTTATTTCATTCACATGTTTAAACTATAATGTTTTATTCTTAATGTTTTAATGTTTAATGTTTTATTCTTAATTGTTTAAGGATTTTAAAGGAGTGAATTGGGACACTTTGTTTCATGGGAAGGATGTAGAAGAGAAATGGAGGACATTTAAAGGGGAAATTGTAAGAGTACAGAATCTTTATGTCCCTGTTAGGTTGAAAGGAAATAGTAAAAATTGGAAAGAGCCATGGTTTTCAAGGGAAATTGGACACTTGTTTCGAAAAAAGAGAGATATCTACAATAATTATAGGAGGCATGGAGTAAATGAGGTGCTAGAGGAGTATAAAGAATGTAAAAAGAATCTTAAGAAAGAAATTAGGAAGGCTAAAAGAAGATATGAGGTTGCTTTGGCAAGAAAGGTGAAAGTAAACCCAAAGGGTTTCTACAGCTATATTAATAGCAAAAGGATAACGAGGGATAAAATTGGACCATTAGAGAACCAGAATGGACAGCTATCTGCAGAGCCAAAAGAGATGGGGGAGATATTGAACAATTTCTTTTCTTCGGTATTCACCAAGGAGAAGGATATTGAACTCGGTGAGTTAAGGGGAAAGAGTAGAGTAGCTATGGAAACTATGAGATTCAAAGAGGAGGAAGTACTGACACTTTTGAAAAATATAAAAGTGGATAAGTCTCCAGGTCCTGACAGGATATTCCCTAGGACATTGAGGGAAGTTAGTGTAGAAATAGCAGGAGCTATGACAGAAAATATTTCAAATGTCATTAGAAACGGGAATAGTGCCGAAGGATTGGCGTACTGCGCATGTTGTTCCATTGTTTAAAAAGGGTTCAAAGAATAAACCTAGCAATTATAGACCTATTAGTTTGACGTCAGTGGTGGGCAAATTAATGGAAAGGATACTTAGACATAATATATATAAGCATCTGGATAAACAGGGTCTGATCAGGAACAGTCAACATGGATTTGTGCCTGGAAGGTCATGTTTGACAAACCTTCTTGAATTTTTTGAAGCGGTAACTAGGGAAATTGATGAGGGTAAAGCAGTGGATGTTGTCTATATGGATTTCAGTAAGGCCTTTGACAAGGTTCCCCATGGAAGGTTGGTTAAGAAGGTTCAATCTTTGGGTGTTAATGGCGGAGTAGCAAGATGGATTCAACAGTGGCTGAATGGGAGATGTCAGAGAGTAATGGTGGATGGCTGTTTGTCAGGTTGGAAGCCGGTGACCAGTGGGGTGCCTCAGGGATCTGTGTTGGGTCCACTGTTGTTTGTCATGTACATCAATGATCTGGATGATGGGGTGGAAAATTGGATAAGTAAGTATGCAGATGATACTAAGATAGGTGATGTTGTGGATAATGAAGTAGATTTTCAAAGTCTACAGAGAGATTTGGGCCATTTGGAAAAGTGGGCTGAAAGATGGCAGATGGAGTTTAATGCTGATAAGTGTGAAGTGCTACATCTTGGCAGGACAAATCAAAATAGGACGTACATGGTAAATCAGAGCATTGAATATAGGAGTAGGGAAGTAATGTTAAAACTGTACAAGGCATTGGTAAGACCAATTCTGGAGTATGGTGTACAATTTTGGTCGCCTAGTTATAGGAAGGATGTCAACAAAATAGAGAGAGTACAGAGGAGATTTACTAGAATGTTGCCAGGGTTCCAGCAACTATGTTACAGAGAAAGGTTGAACAAGTTAGGTCTTTATTCTTTGGAGCGCAGAAGGTTAAGGGGGGACTTGATTGAGGTCTTTAAAATGATGAAAGGGATAGACAGAGTTGACGTGGATACGTTTTTTTCCCATTGAGGGTAGGGAAGTTTCAAACAAGAGGGCATGACATGAGAATTAAGGGACAGAGGTTTCAGGGTAACGTGAGGAGGAACTTCTTTACTCAGAGGGTGGTGGCTGTGTGGAATCAGCTTCCAGCAGAAGTGGTGGAGGCAGGATCGATTTTAACATTTAAGAGTAAAGTGGATAGGTATATGGACGTGAAGGGAATGGAGGGGTATGGTCTGAGTACAGGTAGATGGGACTAGGGGAAAACAAATGGTCGGCACGGACTGGAAGGGCCGAGAGAGCCTGTTTCCGTGCTGTAATTGTTATATGGTTATATGGTTATATGGTTTACCGTATGTCGTGTTGTTCCTTGCGAGCGGAGCACCAAGGCAAATTCCTTGTATGTGTACATACTTGGCCAATAAACGTATTCATTCATTCAAAGTTCTACATGTCAATATATTGTCCTGAAATTAAGGCTTGGAGAGGATATGTGGTGGCACGGTGGTGCAGCGGTTGAGTTGCTGCTCGACAGCGCCTGAGACCCAGGTTCGATCCTGACCACGAGTACTGTCTGTACGGGATTTGCACGTTCTTCTCATGACCTGCGTGGGTTTTCTCCGGGTGATCCAGTTTCCTCCCACACTCCAAAGACGTGCAGGTTTGTAGGTTAATTGGCTTCAGTAAAGATTGTAAATTGTCCCTAGTGTGGAGAGGATAGTGATAGTGTGCGGGGATCGCTGGTCGGCGCGGACTCAGTGGGCCGAAGGGCATGCTACCGTGTTTCCGCTGTGTAAAAATAAATTAAAAATCGGAGAACAGAGAACACGATCGAACGAACATGTTGGCCAATACTGATCAATCCAAATATAAACAGTTTCTATAACAAAGAACCAATCTGTTAAATTTTAAATGGGTGTTTAGGTTGAAACTGCCAGAAATAGTACGCAGCTCAATCTGTGAAAATTCTATTTAGTTTCCTCAAAGATAATCAACACCTAATCAAAACAGAGCAGAAGCAAAAGGTCTTTCATAAACACTTGCAAAAACAGCTGCTGTGCGAAGAACTGCTCACATCTATTTTTTTGTAAGTAATTCAGCATCAACTTAGCCATAACAGATGGAAGTATTATCCTGATTATTACACTGTTCAAGTGATTGCCAACATCTCCCAAATTTTAATTGAAGCTTAAAAAAGAACAGTCTTCTGCAGATTTTTTTAACGAACACACTGATACCTCATGTCCCCTTTTCACCATCTGGAATCTTAATATGTAATTCATTATTCCTAGGAATTTGTGCATTGCTTAATGGATATATATAATCTATTCAAATGTAATTCACATCAGTAAAATAATTTCAGTGCAATTTTTTTTTTTGTACAGTGATTACACTTCAAAATCCATCTATCCTTATATTACTAAAACTGTCACCTTGTTTGTCAGACCACATATGTCTGTATATATGCGTGCATGTGCATGAGTTCCGGAAACTCCGCCAAAAGACAACAATTTTTGGCAAACCTTACTCACCATTGTCCTAGGATGTGCAGTACCAAGTTCTATTCTGATTGATATTATATTTTACAAGTTATTGACATTTAAAACTTTACAAAAAACACTTTTCAAACCACCTTTCCCCTTGCCCTGCCCTGCCCATCAGCCGCATACAACGTCACAATGGGACACCAAATTTCTTATTTTTTTAAATCACCATGGGGTTTTTTCCGTGTGTACTTGCCTTGCCTCACAATGGGGATCTAACAGTTCCACGGTTATTTAAAACTTTAAATAACTTAAAACAACACCTCCATCCACCCATGCACAGTTGGGGGAGGGTTCCCCTGTTCCTCACAACGGTGATCTCTGGCGTCACAACGGGAACTCCTCAGCCGCGCCTGCGCAGTTGGGCCCTTTCCTGATTTTCAAATCGCCATCTTTTTCCCCTTATGCTTGTACTTGCCTGGCCTCACAACGGGGACACAACTGCTCCACGGGTAAGTTTCCTTCTATTTTACAAACGCCTCCATGGGTCCTCTCTTCAATTTATTAACTTTAACTTAATTTCAGCCGACAACAGCACAACTTTGAACGTGGCAGTCGCGCATGCGCCGTTTGATGGAATATTGCATTGGGGGAGTGGGCCCAACGGGTCCCCACTTGGTCTGCTGTTCATTAAAATTTAACAAAAGCCAGCATGCAATCCTACAGCAGAGAAATCTGTGAGCAATGGTAAGTTTGCAGCAACTCAAAGCGTGTTTAATTATTATGAGCTATACAGTAGGTATGTTACAATACCTACCTTTAGCAGCGCTCCCCGTGTGCGTGACTTTGGCGCCTTTCAGAGGGGGGTGGGTTTTAAATGCCGTTTTTCCCCGGACAGTCCAAATCGATCTATGTCGGGCGATTTCGTCGCTAAAGAGAAATCGTTCCGACATTTCATTCATGAAGTCATTTTTAAACTACGCTAGATTATTTATTAACTAGAGTAGTTTAAAAATCATCTTCTAAAGCTATGAACGCCCACAGCAGAACGGACCTAACGTAGGCAATAAAAGAAGCAACAGAGTTTATTTTTATATAAAAACTTGGTTTTTAGGAAGCATTTAATCACATTTTCATGTTGCGAGAAGGGGACAAAAAAAATGTATGAACCAGCTGTATTTTCCCTGCCGACTTCAGCACAAACCGCAACGTTCCAATCCATCGCGTTCCACTAAAACCCACTTGCAAGTTGATTTAAATGGCCATTAATTCACAGGCATTAAACACTAAATTCCTTCCATTTGGCCTATAAATTCATGAAAATTAGATTTAAAAATCATGTTATATTGTGGATTATTGTGTGAATGTTATTTGGACACTTAGGCAATTTAAAAATGTTTATCATTTCTTAAGAAATTGATAGATGTTTAGATCTAGTAATTGAATTTTGTAATTAGCTACAATTAGATAACTAACGAATTATATGCTTTAATTTCAGGTCATCCAAGTAATATTGTTTCATATTTGTTTCAGAATGCTTCAATCTATAATAACTGAAAATGTCATTGAGTTCTCTTAATTTTTAAGAAAGTTATGGGCTTTTGACTGTTCTTGATCACAGCTTTTGTGTTAAGTCAATGGAAAGGCAATGGGGAACAAGATGCTAATTTCCGAGTATGAAAATGGCCATAACTTTTTTAATACTGAAAATATGAAAGTGAATTAGGTGTCAAATTAAACTTCTTTTTATGCTTTATCTGATGGGATAAATTGCAGACTTGATTTTTAAAATCTCAAAATTTTGTAACATTGCTATTTGTAACAGTGGCTTAGACAATCAACTCATTAATTAGGCACGACCTTAGACTAAAAGGCCGTACAATTAGAATGGAGTTGAGGAGGAATTTATTTTGCCAGAGGGTGGTGAAACTGTGGAATTCTTGCTATAGTTTCTGTTCTTGAAAATATTTTGGGGATGATCCTTAATGAATTGGATCTTTATCCACTAATAGAAAGCAAACATGTCATGTGAGTGTGGAAATATTTCCTCCTTTTCAACATGGCCAATTGACCACAGTTATGCACAGTCCCCAAGAATGCCCCAAATACACTTGGTCCCATTAAATGTTGACATTCTAGGTTACAATACATTAACAACCTGTCCAAAAAGCTTGGTTAACTTTAGAAGCCTGTGAAAAACAATCCCATTGTATTTGAAGAGCTGCCAGTCATTTCAAGCCTAATTAGGTTGATTTCTCCATATTACCTCTGTGAAAGAGTATTATAAGGTGTCAACCCACACCACATGCTAGAAGTATATTATATTGCAACATTAACTTTAGATATTTAGTTCACGGGAGTGCTTTTATCACAGTTTCTGTAAAGTCTTCAAAAATAATTTCTTGAAGCTGATTCAAAAGTACAGTAAAGCAATATTTTTTTAAAACAACTAAAATACAACAAAAATAATTTAAAAATTGACCAAACAAATGCGTTAATTGTCATTGAAGCTCCAGATTAAATACATCAACTCCTTGGGTTAAGAAATGAAATTGATCCACAATGGAGAATTCTGAAAAACGTCATCCTATTCTCACTTGTGTTTCCAATTCATTAATGCAACATTGTTAACACTATTTCAACATCATAATTCATGTGCGAGAAAGATTCAGTTGAATATTTGACAAAACAACAAAGTTACCAATGCACAAATGCAGATCAAATCCAGTTAATTGTAATCCGACCAGACCACACCCAATGATCAGCAATGGTTGTTGGTAAAATAGTGTCCAAACATTGTCCAAGAACAGAATTGCTGACAAGTCACAGCTACTGGCTTTGATACCGTGGGGACATGCGAACGCCCCTGGGAAGGTTGAGATCAATGGACATCAAAGAGAAAGCAGATCGATGCATCAGGTCGCCCGCCTGGTTACACGGTCGGCATGTTTCCCAGGTAATCTTGGTTATTTTTTGAACACCAAATAGACAATTTTTGAGATGACAAGTTTTAAAAGAGGCAAAAATATGAGAAATATAAAAAATACATTTTACCTACATCCAACCACCCAAATCTTATTTCAAGAGTCAAAAGTGTTTTATTGTCAGGACAATGAAATTCTTGCTTGCTACAGCACAACAGAACATGTAAGCATAGTACATAACAGTAGAAGAAAGTTCAGTGTGTATATATACATATGCACACATACTCAATAAATAAACAAATATAGTGCAATAGTAATAATAGTCTGTTGTAGTTCAGAGCGTATTTGTTGTCAGGTTGAATAGCCTGAAGGATATAGGGAAGAACCTGTTCTTGAACTTGGACGTTACAGTTTTCAGACTGAAATTGTGACGTAATGTGTACTGCAGACTATTAATAAGTTTAAGATTTGTGGTTATATGGAAATCAGGAATGAACTGTCATTGGTCAAAGCACATTAACCTAAACCTAAAATTGCATATTTCACAGAAGCCGACTGGACACTAGTGTGAGAAACTAATACATTGTCACCTGTCAAATTATTGTAAGTTCAGAAACAGTCTCTTGAGGAAATTATGTCAAATTCAAAGCACTGGAAAACCTTTCCTTTCCCTCCAATCTTTTTCATTTCCAGAAGATCAACTGGGTTTAGTGTATAGGAGAAAGTAGATGAGAGTTGGTTCTCTGCAAACTCCAAGAGACCTGTCTGCTTAAACATAAACAGGCTATGTAGAAAGGAAAATAAATAATGGAGTTTTTAGCAGAAAATAATCCAAGTTTTGAAAATCTCAATTAACCCTCTCAAACCAGAGGGGACCTGAAAGAAGTGCACCAAAACAATGTCTACAATTTAGTGCATAAGTCATACAAAACATCCACCTGTCCTCGTAGACTAACACATTGGTGGATCACGCTAGCATAGACACTAGTGTGAGAAACTACTTTCTTGAGGAAAGTATTGCAAATTTAAAGCACCGGAAAACTTGTCCTCTCCCTCCAATCTTTTGTATTGAGTTCTCACTCAAAGAAAGCTGGAATCCCTTGAATATAGACAAGTATGATTCCTCTAATGCCATTGTTAACTCCATGCAATAGCAAATCAAATTGAATGTATAACATCCTAGCAATTGCTGCCCTTAACTTTGTAGATGGCAAAGGTTAGGATTTTTCTACATACAAGCAGGCAGTTTTCGAGAAGTTATTAACATTCATGTTATAGATGATGCCCCGTGCATGTACTGTATGCACTCTAATAAATGTTCCAGGCAGTGGGTAGGTTGGTACCATAAGCAGAATATTCTGCCCTGAATGATCTAAATCAAATATTTTAGAGTTGGGAACATTTTTTACCATGTATGGACCTGCCCTCACAATGCAGATTATAACCTCACATGATTCCTGATGTGACTTTATGATGTTGGAAAGATAGAAAGGATTGCCATGATTTGAGGCACTCAGTGCAACCTTTTCAGCCTCCGACCAGACGGAATCCAGGTGTGTTTCCAATCAATGGCAATTTCCAAGATGTTCCCAGTGAGGAGCTGTGAAATGGTCTGGGAGGCCAAGACCAAGTGATCAAATTCCTCTGTTATACGTGAAGCAGTTGTGTGCATGTTGGTAAACTGCAACCTCTCATCGCAACGTTTAGTGAGATGCGGGTGGCAGCATCTGCTGTACCCATCTCTGAACCCCTTCAATGAAGTCACCTCCTCACCTGACGTGCAGGATGATTGAGCAGAATCAACAGCAACAAAAGAAGGAGTCTCTATCATATAATCTGTTTTGTTCTTTTTCTTCCTGATGTTTTACATGTGGTGAGGACTGTATTTGGATATCGACAGAGTACATGTGTGCTTGCGCGTACGCATATGTATATGTGTGTGTAATGGTACATTGACGACAGCGTGAGTGATCAAGAAGACACCCCTGACAAGTGTACAGCTGGGTGCTACCTGATCATTCCAAGGTACAAAATACTGCCTTTGAGAATTCCGTTGAGTAATATGTGGCCTGCCTAAAATGATTTAGAGCATAATAATAAACTGCTGGAGAAACTCAGTGGTCAAATAAGCATCTATGGTCAATGATTCAAGTTGAGACCTTGCATCTGCAGCCCTGCAGATACAATACAGGGTCTCAACCCAAAATGGTGACCATCTCTTTGCTTCCACAGATGCTGCTTGACCTGCTGAGTCGCTCCAGCAATTCGTTTTGTGCTCCAGGTTCCAGTATCCACAGTCACTCTCGCGGCTCCAGCGGACAATAGGTTAATTGAGATTGTGGCCATCATTTCCACAGGCAGACTAGCCCAGGCAAAGCAGCATGGTGTAGCTCTTCCTGCGGCTGAGGAAAGATCTCAATGTAATCGTATAATCCCACAACCGCAAATGGAATTGAACTGTACAGAAATGGAATGCCAAAGGTGCATATAAAACCTGCATCATTTAGTTGAATTTCCATGCATGGGAATCAATATCGGGCAAGGGATCATCAAGAGATTACTGTAACTGGTGCAAAGCCAACTTTTTAGACATTAATATTAAAGATGTTCTGCTACCATCACAATATATTTCAACATCGGTACAAGCCTGATATAACTGTCTGCGCTTTAATGACATTGTAAAATTTCAAATGGGTTCAGATCCCAGCGCACTAGGTCATATTTCTGTTCAATAATTTCTGCTTTCCGCTGAATGTAGGGCAGTATAAAAAGGAGGACAATTTAATGGAGGTTAGCAGCATTGCAAAAACTGTTATGAGTTTCACCAGATCTCTGCATTATCCTTTTTGTAAAATAAGGCAGCCTTTCATACTTTATACCTGTATAAATGACACAAAATCCTGTAAATTTTATTTTAATAGGCAATAATTAATAATTCCAATTATTGCTTCAGTTATTGATGGAAAAGATTTCATTGAAATACCTTCCTAGATTTAATATCTTGTTAGCAACGAACAGTGAGAAAAGATAGGAAATTATTCAGAACCTTAAATTTCCCCAAATTCATTTTGCTAACATCGATTTGTAAAATGTTGTTGTGCATATCCAAGTCATTAGAATGGGCAGGCGAATGTTTCTCAGAACTGGTTTTGCTATGTTTAGGTAAATCAGATTAAATTAATTTCTCATCACATCTCAAGTGCTTTATCCAAGTTTTTTTTTAAAGTAAAAGAGAGTGAGATGGTTAATAAAACATGGTAGGGATTAAAATATGTTGGAACCAATCACGCAGAAATTTAAAATACAGTAGAATTGATTAATCTGGCCCACTCAGAACTTCAGTGGTCCTGGACTAGCAGATTGTCCGGACAATTGGATGGGAATATTCCTGTTAAAACTCCAATACACTTCCAATTCATTTCCTCTTCAGTTGTTACACAATAAAATAATGAACTTTCAGAACTCGGTAAGTTTAATGGTAACATAGAAACCAGGCCCATTGAGTTTCAAGGATGGATGGAAAACGAAGCCAAGCAAATTTTTAGGAAGAAAAGGGATGAAAGAATGCATAAGAAAGATTTAGAGGGATATCGGCCAAACACAAGCAGGTAGGGCTAGTGTAGAGGGGGCATCTTAGTCGCTATGAGAAAATGGGGCTGAACGGCCTGTTTCTCCGCTGTATGACTCTATGCATGCAGGAAATGGACCCAAATGGATTTCAAGCAAATGTGGAAGGTGAACCTGGGTGAATTTAAAAGGAGTGCAGGTAACAGAATCATCCGAGTTTCAAGGAGCTCAGGTACAGGGTCCTGAAGAGTGAGAGAGAACATGGAAACTGGGGACCCGGTGAACCAGATGCCAGAGAATTGGGATTTCTAAACAGCTGGATTATTGTAGATATACTGTGTTAAAGAAGGAACTGCAGATGCTGGAGAATCGAGGGTACACAAAGGCTGGAGAAACTCAGCGGGTGCAGCAGCATCTAAGGAGCGAAGGATATAGGCGACATTTCGGGTCGAGACCCTTCTTCAGACTGGTCAGGGATCAGGGAGACGAGAGATATAGACGGTGATGTGGAGAGATAAAGAACAATGAATGAATACTGTAGTTTACCTCAAAACAGTCTAGCAAATGGATGGTCTGTGCAAGGAAATGTTCCTCCACTTAACACCCAATAGGGAAGTCAATGGAAATATAAATGAGTGCTACAATGCAACAGCATTAGTTATTTTATATTATGTATGTCATATAATATTATTATTAATATATTCCAGAAATGTATTGTGTTGATAATCTACACATATTTTACTTGAATATGAGTCTTTAAGAAAATTAGTTAAATCAGTTAAATGAAGGAAGCATTATTGAAGTACATTTTATTGAACCAACTTTGGCGTGGTCAGAATCTATTACTTTCTTTCTTTCGTTTATCCCATGAAAGCACCTTTGTAAATACATCTAATTATTGTCCATTTCTCTGCTCAACCTATGAATGGTATCACATTTTTGTTTACTGACTGATCTCATTTCTGTGGGGCAAAGCATTTGAATGACTTGTTTTATGCATTTTAAGAGATTAAATAACTGTAAACATGCATACCTACATAATTACATCAAAGGAGTCTGGAATATTCAGAGATTCTTGCTCACAACAAATTTCTTTTGTGCAAATTAAAACCTGCTGCTACTAATATAAACGGTGATGTTAATGAAAGCAGGTTTTGATTTACTTTTTTAAAAAAACTCAACAAAAGAACAATTGTGGAGTAAGATCAGCATGAAGTTTCTAGAAGTTCAAAGTGGGAACCTGTGATGCTTTTCTCAGAATAATTTGAGGTCTTAAATGCAATTAATTAAAAAAAATACAGCAGCAACTAAATAGATGACCAAAACTCTGTTGAGAGCTAGCTGTTCTATCTGCTGCACATTTTGCCCTTGCATTTGTGTCAGTAAAATTTAAATAGGTTCAGAGCAAATTCCTTTGTCGCATGACAGATGTCCCATCATTTTCCTTGTGAAAATGCCATCAACTGTGATCATGGCAGACTTTCTGACGATGGCAAATGTCTCAGCCATCTGGTTCTGAATACTTTGGGATGCTCTATCTGTTGAATATTGTGTAGAACCTCTCTGTCATCTAACATCTAGACAACAATCTTGTAACTCTTCATTTGCACCAACCAGGGGAGCTTCCTTCTGGCTGCTTTCTGAGAAAGCAGCTTCATATCTTTATCACTGAATCTTTGATGACATGGGGCCCACAATAGTCAATGATCATGTTGCCAAGAAAAAGCTTACTCAAGATCAACAACTGACTGCTGGCACTCACTGAAGATCCTTAACAGCAATGTGGTGGGTAATGCTTCATTTTGCAACCTCGAACAAGATTTGATGGAGATTGATTGTTTTATTCAGGATTTCACTGAAATGTCCACTGCAGCATAAAAAGCAATGGCCCAATTTAGGTAGCACCATCTCAAGCATGAGCTGTGATTTGGGCAGCCTGGCTAACTGCAAGAGAAATGCTGGACTAATGGTCAAACAAGCAGCAAACTCCCATCCTGAGCGAGGTCCTTGCTCTCCGATTCCTATCCAACCACGTCAGGGATCCTATTCAGCCAACCCAGTAATTTATTGAAGCTCAGACCCATAAGCATCAGAGATGCTCTGGAACCTTTTTCCAAACAAGTAGCTCAGGCGACACAGTGGCCCAGTGGTAGAGCTGATGCCTTTCCATGCCAGATTCTCGGGTTCGATCCTGACTACGGGTGCTGTCTGTACAGAGTTTGTACATTATCCCTGTGACCAAATGGTCTTTTCCAAGTACATAGATACATAGACAATAGGTGCAGGTGTAGACAATAGGTGCAGGAGTAGGCCATTCGGTATCCCAGTATCCCACTCTTGCCTTCTCCCCATATCCCTTGATTCCACTAGCCCTAAGAGCTCTATCTAACTCTCTTTTCAATGCATCCAATGAATCGGCCTCCACTGCCTTCTGAGGCAGCGAATTCTATAAATTCACAACTCTCTGTGTGAAAAGGTTTTCCTCATCTCAGTTCTAAATGGCCTACCCCTTACTTAAACTGTGGCTCCTGGTTCTGGACTCCCCCAACATTGGGAACGTGTTTCCTGCATCTAGCTTGTCCAATCCCTTAATAATTGTATATGTTTCTATAAGATCCCCTCCCATCCTTCGAAATTCCAGTGAATACAAGCCCAGTCGCTCCAATCTTTCGTCATATGACAGTCCCACCATCCCGGCAATTAATCTGGTGAACCTACGCTGCACTCCCTCAATAGCGAGAATGTCCTTCCTCAAAGTACTCCAGCTTCCTCCCACACTCCAAAGGCGTGCAGGTTTATTAACTGTGGTAAAAATTATAAATTGTCTGTATTGTGGATAGTGCTAGTATATGGAGTGATCGCTGATCAGCACAGACTCAGTGAGCTGAAGTACCTGGTTCCAAGGTGTATCTTGAAAGTCTAAAGCCAAGCTTTACCACCGTCTATCTTTTCTGGGCAACAAGTCCCTATTCAATACATATGCACAACATTTCCACTTCCCATCATGTTGACAGGCAGGCAGCAATCCTGTACAACAGAGAATTCCCACTCTCATTGCCATGTAATGTTGCCTTTTGTTTCATGTGGTCTTGTTCAGGAAGGAGAATAATAATGAAGCCTATGAATATACTGGCCGTGTGTTTCTATGTAAGAACAAGGAACTGCAGATGCTGGTTTTATACACAAAAGAACACAAGTGCTGGAGTAACTCAGGCAGAATCTCTGGAGAACATGGATAGAGTGTTGTGATGTTTGTTTGGTGCCTTGGAGATGATGAATTGTGTGAGTGAAGGATCCACAAGTATGGGGTGTGTGAAGGTCAGTGAATAGTTAGATGAAGTGTGCAGTGTTTGTGCCAGTCCCATCACTGAGGTATGTATTTGCAGATGGGATTTACCAGTCACGTCCAGTCCTTATAGGCCCAGCAGCCCTGCCATAGTTCCAGGGTTCCTGGCTTTAGAGATACATCGCAGAAACAGGCCCTTCAGCACCACTGAGTCTGCGCTGACCAGTGGTCACTGTACACTAGCACTGTCCTACACGCTAGGCCAATTTATAATGTTTACTAAAGCCAATTCACCTACAAATGTGTATGTCTTGGACACACTGGGTGGAAAACGGAGAACCCGGAGAACGTACAAACTCCGTACAGACAGCAGCCGTAGTCAGGGTAGAACCCGGGTCTCTAGCGCTGTAAGGCACCAACTCTACCACTGCACCATCGTACCACCACCACTGTCACATCCAGAAAGCTTCCTCCCACAGACTTCAACTGCTCCTGATTCCAAAGTCCAATGCTGTTTGTAGTCTAATAAAGAGCTGACAATTTAGGCACTTTGCCAAAATGTTTGGACAGTTAAGCTTTAATTGAAATTCTAGCACTTGGGCCTCCCAACCTAATAATTATCTTTTATGTATCTACAATACAGTTATATAAAGGACGCCTACATATTGTATCACATTTCCAGAGAAAAAAATAATTTCTATCTTCAAGAACATTTTGCATGCAATCAACTTGCTTAAAATTTGTCACAACTTCCAAAAACAAATTCAATATAACATGAAAGCATAAATCAAGAGCTATTTAGCCTATTGAACTCATTCCTCTTTAAACACCACAGACAATACATTTTATCAAAGAATACTTTGACTAATTTGGAAAATATTGTTTCAAGCTTTTACTTTCGATTTAAAAAGTAAATCAAGCAAAATTCATGGGTTACACAAAAAGCTGGAAAAACTCAGCGGGTGCAGCAGCATCTAAGGAGCGAAGGAGATAGGCGACGTTTCGGGTCAAGACCCTTCTTCAGACAAGACCCTTCTTCAAACAAAATTCATGTTCCTTGCACACATATTAACTACATGGAGAAACAAGGAACTGTAGACGCTGGTTGACAAACTAAAGTGCTGGAGTAATTCAGCAGGTCAGGCAACATCTCTGGAGAATATGGATAGGATGAAAAAAGGCCAAACCCAAAATATCACCTATTAATTTTCTCCAGAGATGCTGCCTGACCCATTGAGTTACTCCAGCTTGCTCTGGGGCATCATTCTAAGTTTGTCAAGCCATACTACAATCTTCAGGATATGACCACAGTGAAAAGGTGAACTGAAATAATGTTATTGCGTTTTTGGAAAATGAGGATACAAAATATCTCACTTTCCTAACTCGACACCCTTGAACTCCAGTTGAACAGCTCTGCAATTTCTGCTGCTTCCACTAAAGCCTTTAATGAGTCAGTGAAAGGTAATAAAGTGACTCATATGGAAACCTGCCTTGATTACCTCATGCTTATTGGCTTGAGTCCATTACTGCATTGCCACAGTATTTATGACTCAATCTTGCGTGCCAATTTGCCATTTGCAAGAAATTCAAATGTAAATTTCAGACTTAATACCAATTCAACTAGTGATATCTTCAGAGTATTGTCACCTTTAAATGCCCACCTCATTTCACTTTGAAATGTTAACGTGGGAGACGTAGTAAATATGTATTGCTCAGGTTTGTAGGATCTGTATGAAGTTTGTATGTTCTCCCTGTGACCTGCGTGGGTTTTCTCCAGGATCTCCGGTTTCCTCCCACATTTCAAAGACGTAAAGGTTTGTAGGCTAATTGGTATAATTTTAAATTGTCCCTAGTCATAGAGCTATAGTGTCATGGAGCGTGGAAACGAGCCCTTCGGCTCAACTTGCCCACACTGGCCAACATGTCCCATCTACACTAGTCCCACCTGCCTGCATTTGGCCCATAATCCCTCCATACCTGTCCTATCCATGCACCTGTCTAACTGATTCTTAAACTGTTTCTTAGTGCATGTGGGATAGTGTTAGTTATAGTCATAGAATTAGTCATTAGTTTGTGGAGATCATTGGTCTGCGCAGACTCGGTGGGCCGAAGGACCTGTTTCCACTCTGTATCTCTAAACTAAACTAAAAGGTTCTTGACTTCAAAAACTTACGCAAAAGCCATTCAGTGAAAAACTGAGATGCAAGCAGCAAAATTAGTGATAGCTTTTCACCTCAGAAAAGTACAATATTTGCATCCTTACCAGTCATGCAAATAATTAATTGATTAAGAGAGATAATAGCCAGGATCCATGTTTAATCTGAAGCTGCGAAAATCACTCCATTACCTTTTGCGTAGTGAAATTTTACAAAGCATTATAATGAGCATTAATGAGTCTGTTACCATTTGATTGGTCTTTAAATACAACATCGCTTTGGAATAAAAACAGAAAATGCTGAAATTCCAGACAATGTCTATGAGGAGTGAATTAAGTTTAAAGATCCTGTATCATAACACCAATGATTCGTTACATATTTTTCCATAGGATGTGGGTGCCACTGGCAATGCTAGTATTTACTACCTAACCTGCATTTTCCCTGAATAGTTTGGTGTGCACCTGGTGTCTCACATGTGCCCGTCTGGGCAAGGATTGCCGATTCTTTCCCTGATGGACATTAATGAACAGATTGTTTGTTTTAAAAGTAATGCCAGTAATTTTATTCGTCACCACTTTTCCAAAATTATTTCATTGACTCAATTTAAATTCATCCATTGCCATTGTAGGATTAAAATTCACATCTCAGAAATCTTTAGGCTTGGCTTGTGATTGCTTGCCTCGTAACATAACCACAGCACTGCCTTAATGGGAAACATTATTCGCCACTGACCTGCTGAATATTTCCAACAAGTTCTACCTCCGTTTCAAATTTCCTGAATCTTCTAAACTTTGCTTTTGCAATATCGTCATGGAGAAGGAGAGCATATCATCAGCATGATCAAAAATAGTACTGGAGGTCATTTAGCCCACTTAAACAGTGCAATACTTTTGAAAACTAATCTAATTGATCTCATCCCTTTGTATTCTTCATCCCTGCCATGTTTCCTCGTTCAAGGTACCTGTTCATCTATACTATTACTAAAACCGTCATCTTGACCACTTCCGGTTTGCTTTGTTTTAAATTTGTGCAAAAAACGGTACCCTATATCGCTAGGATACTTTGCCACCTTACTCGCCGTTCTCTTCTGTTCCAAGTGCACCAATTTTTGTTGCAATCGGTGGAAGATTACAAAAGCTATGAAGGTTTAACAAATCGTGAGATCAGCAGACTGTCAGTCACTATGAAGGTAAACCCATTCCGGCACCCACTGGAGAATAAAGCCCCGGAGGCGGGACTGAGTCCACAAATAGTGCTGATTGAGTCCGCAAGAGTGGAGTTGGGAAAGCTGCTATGTGGAATCGGGCAAGGCGCTGCGTGAAGTCGGGAGGTGCTGTGTGGTGCTGCGGCCGGTGGCTGCTGAGCGGAGTCCTTCCCCCTCCATACACACAATCCCCCCCCCCACATCACCCCACCTCCCCCCCCCCCACCCCACCCCCCCACCCCCACCCCCACCCCCCCCACCCCACCCCCCCACACCACCCCACCCCCCCCACCACCACCCACACTATTTCCTGCCCCACACACCCGCTCCCCCACAACCCCATTCCCCACACCACACCACCCCCAACACCACACCAGCCCACCCACACACCCCCTCCTCCACACACACCCACTCCCCCACACCACCCCTCCCCCACACCACCCCACCATCCCCCCACACCACCCCTTTCCCCCACACCACCCCTGCACACCACCCCCATCCCCCACACCCCCCTCCCCCACACACCCCCTCCCCATACTCCCCCCTCCCCACACACCCCCTCCCCCACACACCCCCCCCCCAACCCCCCCTCCCCCCACACACCCCCCTCCCCCCAACCTCCCCCCTCCCACCACACCAACCCCCTCCCCCACACTCCCCCCCTCCCACAACCACCCTCCCACAAACCCACCCCCACCGAGAAAGTTGCCAGAAGCTGTTCTTAAATCTGGTAGTTACAGTCCTCAGACTCCTGTACTTTCCTCCCAATAGTAAAAATTAGAATGCAGTCAGGATGGTGTGAGTCCAATAATATTTTCTGCATTTTGAGGCAATGCCTCCTATAGATCTCTTCAATGGTGGAGAGGTCAGCATCTGTGATGGACTAGGAATATCTAACACTCTCATTAGCCTCATTTGTTCCCGGTCATTTGAATTAATGAACCAGGTCATGATGCAGTCAGTCAGTATGCTCTCTATCCCTGTAGAGTAGTAAGTACCCCTGTAGAAATTTGAACATTTGGCAACATACCAAATCCCCTTCATCTCCAAAGGAAGTAGAAGTGTTAGTGAGCTTTCAGTGTAGGTATGTTACAAAACTTACCTTTAGCAGCGCTGCAGTTCCGCCACTAGCCGTGTGCGCGACTTTGGCGCATTTGAGAGGGGGGTGGGTTTAAAATGCCGTTTTCTCCAGACTATTCAAATCAATATTCTCAGGGGATTTAGTTGCTGAAGAGAAATCGCTCGACATTTGTTTTATGGAATTATTTGTAAACTACGCTGGATCATTTAGTAGCATGAGTGAAGTAAAAATCATCTTCTAAAGCCGTGAACGCCAACAACGGGACGGATCTCACGTAGGGGACAAGGCAAGGTACACCGTTTATTTTTACATAAAAACGTTTCATGTTGCGAAAAGGTGACTTAGAAAATATACAAACTGGCAGTATTTTTCCTGCCGACTGGGGGTTAAATTCACCGCAAACCGCAACGTTCCAAACGATCGCGTTCCATAAAATCCCACACGCAAGATGATTTAAATGGCCATTAATTTACGGGAATTAAACACTAAATTCCTTCCATTTGGCCTATAAATTCAGGACAATGAGATTTAAAAATCATGTTATATTCTGAATTCTTGTGTGAATGTTTTTTGGACACTTAGGCTTTTTAAAAATGTTAACCTTTTCTTAAGAAATGGATAGATGTTTAGATCTAGTAATTGAATTTTGTAATTAGCTACAATTAGGTAACTAACTAATTATATGCTTTAATTTCAGGTCATCCAAGTAAGATTGTTTCATATTTGTTTCAGGATGCTTCAATCTATAATAACTGAAAATGTCATTCAGTTCTCTTAATTTTTAAGAACGTTATGGGCTTTTGACTGTCCTTGATCACAGCTTTTGTGTTAAGTCAATGGAAAAGCAATAGGGACCAAGTATTTCCGAGTATGAAAATGGCCATAACTTTTTTAATACTGTAGATATGAAAGTGAATTAGGTGTCAAATTAAACTTATTTTTATGCTTTATCTGATGGGATAAATTGCAGACTTGATTTTAAAATCTCAAAATTTTGCAACATTGCTATTCATTGTGAATGCTTCAGTGTGCTGGGTCCAAGACAGATCTTCAGAGATTTACAGGTGCAGGAGGTTGAAGCGGGTGACTGTCTCCATGCTGAACCATTGATGAAGACAGGTCCATGGATCTCCAGCTTTCCCTTCCTGAAGTCAACAATCAGCTTTTTGGTCTTGCTAATGTTGACAGCAAATTTGTTTTTCTGGTATTATTCAATCAGTTTATTAATATCTTTGTCAAGCAAATCGCTTTCATGCTCGTACAAACAGCTGTACGCTCTGTCCCGCATTGTTGTATTTACTAAAAGTCACCCCATTGAAAAAAAAAATGACTTACCTATTTTTCACAGCTGTACCATGGTCCTTCTTCAAATAAGGCAGTAACATCTGCAATCTCCAGTCGTCTGTCGCGATCTTTATATCCAAGGATATATTGGATGAGTGCAGCCATTCTCTTTATATTCATAACTGAAAAACAAAACAAAAACTATAGCTGCTGGAAATCTGAAGTAAAAGCAGTGGGTCTATGAGGATGTCAGTAGTTCATGCAGTACATGTGGAGGGAGAAATAAAGATGGCTCACGTTAATGGCCTTGCATCATTTTTCCTGTTCTGATGCAAGATCTTTGTTCTGTAACATTGATGCCATTTCTCCTTCCACCTCCCTCCTTCATATGCCACCCAACATCCTGAGGTTCTCGATCATTTTATATTTCATCTACATACACCCCCAGTAAAGCATCATCTTTTATTTCAGATTTTCTCCAAGGCCTCCCTTCACTTTTTCGTGCCACATGCACTAATTTTTCATCATATCATTGTGACCTTTTAAATTACACATTTTCTTTTTTTGAAATATTTTACTGAAATATTCCAGCTTTGCACACGTGTGTGTTTTCTTCTGCAATTTTTTTTGAACACGAGTCCTTTCGTTTCAATCTCATAATTAACTAATTTATTATTTTGCTACATTTGGAAACTTTTTGGATGATGAGGAAGAAGTAACACCATTCCCTGGAATTCTTACATATTGTTATCTTTCCCTTGAAAAATCCTCCATGAAATCGATTACCCCACTTATTTCCCCGGAATCTAATCTTTCACATGTGCAAATCAATTCATCCCAATTGTCCCACTTTACCGGTAGATTATAGTTGCCACTTAATCGACCAGCCTGAACATCCCTGAGATGTGGGAGAAAACTCAAGAAAGACACTCATGGTCATAGAGAGATCGAGCAAAGTCCATACCGACTGCACATGAGGTTAGGATCAAACCTGGATCATTGAACTGTGAGACATCAGTGGCCTGCAGTGTCAAAATATCTTTTACCAGGGGCCTGTCTGCACTTGCAACACTTTGATTTTATTTATTTTTTTCTTGTTGTCATGCAGCAATTGTCACTACAAATAACTCACTTAGCTGACGAACATTGACATTTACTCAATTTGAGTGGTTTGTTGAGTGTTTGAACAGTATTTAAAAAAGCCTGATTCATGGATGCACTATGATTGGCTTCTACTTTTCATTGCATTAATAAAAATCACATTTCAGACAATGGACCTTTCAGAAGTACACATTGATCGGAAAAATACTTATGCCAGGATCCTCTTCATAGACTTCAGCTCTGCTTTTAACACAATCATTCCGCAGCAGCTGGTGGAGAAGTTGGAGTTATTGGGGGTTGATGCTGGCACATGTAACTGGGTCCTGAACGTTCTATCACAACGGCAGCAAGCAGTCAGGGTGGGCAGTAGGACATCAAAAACCATAACTGTGAGCACTGGCTCGCCCCAAGGCTGTGTCCTAAGCCCCCTGCTGTTTAGTCTGCTTACACACGACTGTACTGCTAGACTCAACAACAACTTCATCAACAAGTTTGCTGACGACACAACAGTGGTGGGTCTCATCAGTGACAATGATGAGTCGGCGTACAGGATGGAGGTGGAGCTGCTCACAGGATGGTGCAAATCCCACAATCTCATTCTCAACGTGGGAAAAATGAAGGAGATGGTGGTTGACTTCAGGAGGGCGGGAAAACAACGCCATACACCTCTGCACATCGATGGAGCTGATGTGGAAAGGGTCAGCAGTGTGAGGTTCCTAGGACTCCAAGTGGAAAGACGAACACCACAGCACTGGTCAAGAGAGCCCAGCAGTGACTACACCCTCTCTGTAGACTACGGAAAGCAGGTCTCCCCACTGCACACCTACGAACTTATTATAGGGGGACAATCGAGAGCACATTAACCTATGGCATCACTTCCTGGTTCGGGAGCTGCAAGGCGTACGAACGGCACCAACTGGACAGGATTGTGAAGACCGCTCCACAAGATTGTGAAGATTGTGCTCCACTCCCTTTCCTGCTGGACATATACAGGAAGAGTTGTATCAGCAGAGCCATCTCCATCATCAAAGACCCCTACCACCGATCGCATCACATATTCTCCATCCTGCCATCTGGGAAGAGGTACAGGAGCATCAGCTGCAAAACCAGTAGGATGCTCCTCAGCTTCTTCCCGAAGGCTATAAGACTGATAAACGGACTTTGCCCCCTGCCAAAGTATCGCGCACCAACCACCAACCTGGACACACTGAAGCAGAGCCGCTGCCGATTGGAACTCATGATATATGTATTTTTATTTTTATTTCTATTTATTATTTTACCACACACTGAATGGACACTAGTTGAGCAACGTTTTTTCGTTTCCTCTGGGTATGTAAGTACTCAGGAAAAATGATAATAAAGATATACAATACAATACAATACAATTCTTGTCATTTCATCGACCAGTCATTCACTCAGGCAAGAACCTGGTTTTCTCTCTTGCCTCCCTTCCCTGTTTTGATTGTTGAGCTTAAACCCACATTTTAATGAGCCAACCTGAAGCAAGCAGATGGTCTTGAAAAGGGATAATTGTCAAAGTGCGAACACCAAATGCATCTGAATTTGCTGAATTCAATGCTAATCTGACACTGAGCTGAATGTAAAACATGGCAACAAATTAGACAATTGGGAATTAATCATGCAACAGATGCTATTTTTGCCCTCAGCGGGCTGAGGCAACCTAACTGTCCATTGAACTCTCTCACTGCACCCTGGGTTGATGTTTTGCTTAAACTAGATCTTCAACAGTCAGAGGAGAAGAGATTCCCAACTGGGTGCTTCTTCTTAATAATTTATCTTCCCAATTATAAGTACAGATGAGGAATATGGCATTTTAACGTCAAATCTTCTCCCTTCACGGAAAATGAATTAAAGGTATATGAGAGCTCTCTGTAAAAATGACAAAAACAGCTATCATGCATAAAGTTAGAATATGTTTTAAACTTCAAATATTAATCTAATTTATGGTCTTGTGTCTTTAACATGGCAGATTCATCATCGTTCAAACTTCTGAAGATGAGCCTTAATGTAAAATTTCCCTAGAGAGATTTATTTTATCTCCTGCTCACTATTCGTGCTTCTGAACAGAAAAAAAGCAATTGCAAGATCTTCTCATTGCATGGCATAATTTAATAGAACAAGCCATTAAAATGGAGCCGGCTCGAGTTTAACATCACTAGATACATATAAAACAGCTATATTATTGACGCAAGTTCACTGTCTGGTGAATCCTAAACTTGGAGATTTTCTTGCTTTTGCATCAGGACCACTGTGTTGGAGTAGGAGTGAGTTTCTCATTAGCAGAGGATAGCAAAGCAGTGTATTTCATGCTAGAAGTTGAATCACGCTTTCTATATGGTTTCTATCCACTGTTGAGAAGCAGAAGGGAAATGTAGGGATTGGGTAATTACTCTGGGATGAATCTCCCCCCCCCCCCAATTATTTATGTGCGATTTAAATATATTTTTACATTTTCTATGGATATATGTGCAATTAGGAACACGCTAAAAATATTGGAAACCGGTGGACTGGATGTGTTGTAACATTCAAAGAAACAATTGTATAATTTTCCAAACAAAGTGCCTATTTATCAATCAAGCCATGGATAGAACATAGTACAGCACAATAACAGGCCCTTCGGCCCACAATATATGTACCGAACATGATGCCAAGACCATCACTTATGTATCTGCACATAACCCATATTCCTACATTCCCTGCATATCCAATATGCAGGATATCTGGATATCTGCTAATAATGAGGAGAACCATTAAGTAGAGAGCAAGTTCAAAACTAAAGCTGTCCATAGCATAACAGCGGCTGGGAAGTCAATTGCAGTCAATGTCTGATGACTATGAAATGAGCAAGAATTGTTCATTGATCTACTCCTCACCCATCCCATTCTATGTTGTAAATAACGTAAATCGTTGTAATGGGCATTGTGGAGCATTATTGCTATCCAGAGTAGGAGCTACTGGAAAATGTGGCTACAAATGAGATTTCAATCTTGGTCTCAATGTTGCATTTTTGTACAGCAGCTAATAGATAGTTGAGGGATTGGAGCTGTGGAAAGGGTTGACTACACTTGATCTGAGTTGTCAATTGAAGGGTACGACAGAGGGGAGATATAAATGTACAGTATTTCAATTCAGTGAAAAAGCTATATAAAAGAGACTTAGTGTCTGAAGAAGGGTCTCGACCCGAAACGTTGCCTATTCCTTAAATGCTGCCTCACCTGCTGAGTTTCTCTGGCATTTTTTGTCTACCTTAGTGCATTTAAAATTTCTGTTTACACTTCTGATATAATATTATAAACTAAGAGTTAGGACACATTATACAGAAACCATTACCAATTATAATTATTAATATAAATGAGTATGCAGTTTAATTTAAGAAGCTGATTACAGGTTTTAAGTGAAGATTTGTCTGGTGATCAAATTTGCGGCAATTAGGTTAAAGTATACTTGACCTACAAGTGTTCCAAAAGAAATAAAGGAAATGATCCAAAATGAAAACACGTATAGCGAACATTAAAATCTGTCACCAGCAAATGTATGATGTCAAATTTACACCTCGCACATTGGTTTAACGCTGTTGCAAAAAAAATTAATTAGTCTGGTTTCACATGAAGTGACAGGATTGATGTTGGATTTATAGTGGCATCAAAGTGAATATTCATTTCTTGGGTGATTTTCTAGCAATTGCTTAGGTGACATTGAATTATAATGTCAATATATACATTTTGCAAATATATTCTGAAATCTAAAACTGACATACAATTTATTTGGAGATGAGGCCAATTTGAAAGTAAGTTTTAAAAGGCAGATTCCTGGCTGAACCAATATTCAGCTTCTCAAATTAAACTGCTTACTCATTTTGTTGTCACTAGAAGTAAAACTACTATCTACCTCATTGGAGACCCTCAGACTATTTTTGATCGGACATTGATGGCTTTATCTTGCATTAAATGTTATTCACGTTATTCCCTTTGTCATGTATCTGTACACAACGGATGGCTCGATTGTAAACATGTATTGTCTTTCCGCTGACTGGTTAGTACGCAACAATAGATTTTCATTGTACCATGGGACATGTAACAATAATCTAAACTCATAAGTTAAATTTTGCACTATAATGCATAATTTTTCTGTGTAATGTGTGCTGTAATAATATTATAAAATGGCATGATATTCTTAAAAATTGCTGTCTCCGAAAATTAATACTGCTGCCTGCATCTTACCCAGGCAAAATTAAACTGGGCAATTACCCTTACGCAGCATCTAAACGCGTTAACACTAACTTTTTTACCAATAATTACATTTTTCTCTTTGAACACGATCTTTTAAAAGGATTTGACTGTTCAATTGGCCTGACAAATTTCTCCACAAATGTGCTGTGTGCATGGAGGCATGTAATCAACGGTGTCTTTGAACAGACTCAAGGTAAATTTAAAGATTCACCACAAGATTACAGCTTCTTAATTTATCTTTTGACTTTTCATATTAAATAAATAACTGACGTGCGATGCGTACATTCCAAATGAAGATATTGAGTCTTTTTTTTTTTAATGCAGAAAATGCAGAAAAGAATTGGCAAGGAACGGGGTTATTCTGGTTGTAAATTATTGGCCTGATCGAGAACATTTCTGATTTATTAAGTGCATATTACGGACTATTATTGAAGCTAATAGTGCTTTAAATAAGACATTTTACAGTTAGGGTAGAGACCAAATTACCCAGTTGGAAGTGATCTACCATTTTAAGTGCCTCAGTGGCTGCAATGTTAACTAATTGATTATTATTTGCAGAAGAACTCCGAGTTGGATTTAGAAAAATGCAAAGCACTGGCACAGTTAAAGGACTTTCTGGATTAGCCACTGTATTGCAAGTGATTTGTTGCATCTCAGATTAGAAAAGAGTCCTTGAGTTACGGGATGCCCCGGTGACACCGCGGGTAGAGTTGCTGCCTTACAGCGCCAGAGACTCCGGTTTGATCCTGACGACAGGAGCGGTCTGTATGGAGTTTGTATGTTCTCCCCATTACCGCGTGAGTCCCCCCCCCCCCCCCCCCCCCCCCCCCCGAGTACTCCAAAAAGGTACAGGTTTGTCGATTGTCCCTAGTGTGTAGGATAGTGCTATTGTACGGGGATCACTTAATCGGCACCGACTCGGTGGGCCAAAAGGCCTGTTTCCGTGCTTTACCTCTAAACTAAACTAAACTAGCACCTGAATGTAAGGCATTTCCAGATATGTTTTGAAATTCTTTCAAAAATAGGAAGAGCATCTTTATTGTGCAATCAGCCAAGATGTAACATTTTAGCATTAAAACAACAAAACACTAAATGTAATTCAGAAACCAACTGACTATCTGCACATTGAAAGACGAAAAATAAGTCTGATCATAGTTCTTGAAAATATAATTTGGAATATTATAATAGGTGCCATTATGAAACAACTTGATAGAAACATTACTCTTATGTCACTGTGAGTGATGTAGCAATGTTGATTTTTTTTTAAATGAGTCATTAAAAACAAATTCCACTGTAAACAAATAGCAATTATAAACAAGGAACCTGGTGATTTTTCAATAGATTATTACCATTGTCTCAATATCTGTTACCATTATATTTGAGGACAATTTAAAAACCTACTCCAGATGCCATGGATGCCACTGGGAGAGTTTGTACTTGGTGCCTACATTAAAATAGTTCTTTGCTAAAGAGGTCCTAATCACTCTCACCATTGAGAACATGAGGCTTCAACTGCATCAAAAAGCTCCTAGCAAAATACCTTCTGCAAAGAGAACCACATTTTCTCCTCCATCTGGCTGGGAGATCGACAGCTGGTGAATGGGTATTCTGTTTACTCTGTCATGAACAAGTTCAAATGACAGAGAGGATGAGTAGGCTGGGACTCTATTCACTGGAGCGCAGGAGGATGAGAGGTAACCTTATAGAGGTGTATAAAAGCTTGAGAGGAATAGATTGGGTAGATGCACAGAGTGCCTTGCCCAGAGTAGGTGAATCGAGGACCAGAGGATATAGGTTTAAGGTGATGGGGAAAGGATTTAGTAGGAATCTGAGGGGTAACCTTTTCACACAAAGGGTGGTGGGTGTCTGGGACAAACTGCCAGAGGAGGTAGTTGAGGCTGGGACTATCCCAACGTTTAAGAAACAGTTAGACAGGTACATGGATAGACAGGTTTGGAGGGATATGGACCAAAGGCAACCAACACACTCTTCCCCAAAATACTTGCTTGTACCTAAGGTAGACAAAAATGCTGGAGAAACTCAGCGGGTTAGGCAACATCTATGGAGCGAAGGAAATAGGTGATGTTTTGGGTCGAGACCCTTCTTCAGACTGATGAGAGGGTGGGGGGGGGGGGGGGGGATAAGAAAGGAAGAGGTGGAGACAGTGGGCTGACGGAGAACTGGGAAGGGGAGGAAAAAGCAGGGACTATCTGAAATTGGATAAGTCAATGTTCATACCGCTGGGGTGTAAACTTCCCAAGCGAAATATGAGGTGCTGCTCCTCCAATTTACGGTGGGCCTCACTCTGGCCATGGAGGAGGCCCAGGACAGAAAGGTTGGATTCGGAATGGGAGGGGGAGTTGAGGTGTTGAGCCACCGGGAGATCAGGTTGGTTATTGCGAACCGAGCGGAGGTGTTGGGCGAAGCGATCGCCAAGCCAACGCTTGGTCTCCCTGATGTAGAGCAGCTGACACCTCGAGCAGCGGATGCAACAGATGACGTTGGAGGAGGTGCGGGGGAACCTCTGTCGCACCTGGAAAGGCTGCTTGGGTCCTTGAATGGAGTCAAGGGGGGAGGTAAAGCGACAAGTGTAGCATTTCCTGCGGTTGCAAGGGAAAGTGCCAGGGGAGAGGGTGGTTTGGGTGGGAAGGGACAAATTGACCAGGGAGTTACGGAGGGAGCGGTCTCTGCGGAAAGCAGACAGGGGAGGAGATGGGAAGATGTGGCCGGTGGTGGTGGCGAAAATGTCAGAGGATTATTTGTTGTATGTGACGGCTGGTAGGGTGGAAAGTGAGGACAAGGGGGGCTCTGCCCTTGTTATAAGTGGTTGTAACTAAGGATCCCTTTTAGAGCAAAGATGGTAACGCCACACTGACATTTCTTAATGTTTGCACTCACATATGTGAGCTTACCACAAAAGGTAGTCCAGCCATCAGTACAACATTACATAAGAATTAGTATCGCAATTTCCCTGCTCCTCATCCTGTACCACATGTATCCCTTTTACCCAGCTGCACTATTGAAATTGATGGAAACACCGTATGGCCGCTCGTGTTAGAAACTGAAGTCATTTGCTGGATAAAATTATGAAAGGGCAAACCAAATTTCTTCCTTTTATGTTTAAATTGCTACTTTGCAACATTATTATACGGAGGATGGTTCGCCATAAGAACTGCACTCCTCTGAAGGAAAATTAAAGTAATAGATGTCATTATTAAGAGATTTAAAGAGGTGATTGCTTTACCACTCATTTAATTCAAAGTTTTAGATTTAAAAAAACAACAAAATGGCTGATCATAATACACATTTAATATCTTCTATCACTTTAAACTGAAATCTCATTTTACTGCAAGTGAAAGCATAGTTATATTCATTGAAATAAATTATTTTAAGATGTCATTGAACACCAGACTGCATTGAATTTACAGCCGGTGAACATGAACATTATGTTGTGTAGCTGTTCTGTGTCATCATTTGTTGAAAGGCTGACAAGCAGATTATTTCAAAGAACCATCCAGCCTTTACATCAGAAGCAGTACCAGAATCAAACCTCATTAACCTTTTTGATGCAATATAATGTACATTCTGATCAATATCTGCTAAATTTTTGATCAAAGTCAACCATTACTTTTAAATTGGACAAATTGTAACACCGTGAAATCCTGGTAAATTTAGTACAAAGGAAAGCAACAAAGGAAGCAGCAGCAATACAGTCATTAACCCTTCCAGCATTCAGTTGGAAGAACATAAAAGGTAACTATTTGGTCAAACATCTATCTTTCTATCCCTGAAGCACTAGGGACTATTACTGTGAAGTGAATGAGATTATCATGTCATCTATGCAGCTTCTCAGACTCTGCCATCCAATTCTGCTATTGCCAAATTGAAAGGTTTTAAAAAGGAGCAAACTGCTGTTTAGAATTTTGTTTTAGACTTTTCAAAAATGCAAATTTGAGAGCTTTAAAAAAATGTTTACGTTCGAAATTAAGAAAACTAATTACAAAAATGTCAGAATCCTATCTCTATTTGTGATTGTAATGGACATTTTGAATATAGCATCAATGAAATTGAGCTATTACCTGCAAACAATATCATTTTTAAGCTTTGAACATGGTGCTGTCCTTTTACCCCTGTGAATAACATACTGTGATAAATGAAAGCTTTTCAGTGTTTCCCCATTAGAGTCTATTACACTAAATGCATCAGCTATTAGAGCGGCTTAGAAAAATTCGAGGAAATGAGATGGCATCAACAGCATAAAGACTACAGAAGGTGAAAAATCGACTCAATCCAAGTAAAAGATCCAAAACATATTCACATTCTCAACATTCAGGTTTGTTTCCTCTTTCTACTGCTAAACACAGATTTGTTTCCTTTTATCTACACCAACAACATATCTGTTGTGTAGGAAGGAACTGCAGATACTGGTTTAAACCTAAGATAGACACAAAAAGCTGGAGTAACTCAGCGGGACAGGCAGCATCTCTGGAGAGAAGGAATGGGTGACGTTTCGGGTCGAGACCCTTTTTCAGACCCTTATATCACCATCTTTCAGGTGCACCACCATCCAATATATCATTCACTCTCTTTTGGTCTTTGCACACATCTTCTCTTTTCTTTTCTCGTCCCCCCTCACTTTCTCTGCAATTTATAATTTGTTTCATTTCTACTTTTTCCCAGTTCCAATGGAAGATCATCAACATGAATAATTAACCCTGTTTCTCTCTCCGCAGATGACTACATGAACATTTCCTACGTTCTCAAACAAATGTGAAGCTAAACATTCCTCCTCTTAGGTATGACAAGCATTTGTGTTGGCTTTTTCAAATGCCTTCTGGAGTCAGAACTCATCTGGAACCAAACTTAAGAGTTATCAGTTAACAGAAATCACGAATGACTATTGTCAAACATCTACAAGTGACCAATATTTCAGATTAATTGTCCTTTGTTATCATGACGGGACATAGATGCCTATAACCTAAATAATTGTGCAAACTTTATTTAAGGGCAGCTCAAATTGATTTATTTTTCTTAAAGAATTTGGCCATGGTACAAGTCTATTAAACTGATTTCATTTCAAAGTACCCTTTCTATCATTCAACTAATTTTTAAAATCCAACTTCCAGAGATGAAAGCGACGAGTATTTGCAGTCCTGTCATTTTTTTCTAATTGTTCTAATCCATTCCGAGAACGAATTATTCATCCATCGACAGTCCAGCTTCTTCAAAGTTAGCTGCTGAAGATGAACTGGTCTCTGGAGCTCAGTGCCTCATGTAATCTGGAAAATCCCCTTAAATCACAAGGTTCAAAGGGCATGTAACTGAGGTACACACTGATGAATTGCAACTAAGGATGTGTTTGGAATGTGCACAAGTACATTTAATCAGGTCATGCACTCCCGATACATAAAAATACCAATCTGACAGCGTTGGCAATCCTGCAAAATTGCTTTTTTCGAAGACAAGTATTTTTATTAATTTAATTTGCGACATTGCTTGTGCTCCCGAAATGTTCCAAACCAGTGATATATTGCACAACTTAGAACCTGCAAACCTCCTCACAATATTTGGTGTCACATTTGAGGAGTCGGTTTTCTGGGATATGTGTGGAACTGGTTTGCAAAATTAGCTTTATTGAAGTTTCCAAAGAATGGAAAGAAAGACAATTGTCACATGTGAATGTATTTGCAGCATTGTTTGGCAATCGCTCCTGGTCTAATAAAAGACCACCTTATTTCATTTTTTTCCAACAATCCTTCAGGAATATTCATTTATTAAACATCAGGAGAAAGATCAGGCAAAGAAGCATCAATCACTTTTTAAAATAATCCATGAAATGCTGTGTGCGTGTGTGTGTGTGAGCATGTGTCTGTGTACATACACACACACACGCACATTTATTTTGGTTGCACACTGTATATTCTTAATACAGCTTTGATGAATGGCCAGAAATCAATTCATGCAATAGATCTACACAAACAAGATGCCAGGAATGTTCTAGGACACATAGCCCACAGCAATTGGCTTCAAAACCTAAAGTTACATACACCAGCAAGCTGCAAACATTTGTTGACCATCTGGGAACTTGATAACGAAGGCAATTTGAATTGCACTGCTGGTACAGACACAAAAGTGAAAACCAAACAAGAGGAGGAAGGCAAGCTGGACATTTGAAACAGCCACAAGCACGGAATCAGAACAAGGATTTGAGGTGGAGAAGGGTTTGTGGCATAATTGGGGATCGGAGAATAGTGTTTGTCTATGGTCAGGGGAACCCAGTTTGCTGCAGGGATCTCAGTTGGTATTAAACATAGAAACATAAAAAATAGGTGCAGGAGGAGGTCATTCGGCCCTTCAAGCCAGCACCGCCATTCATTGTGATCATGGCTGATCGTCCGCTATCAATAACCTGTGCCTGCCTTCTCCCCATATCCCTTGACTCCACTAGCCCCTAGAGCTCTATCCAACTCTCTTAAATCCATCCTGTGATCTGGCCTCCACTGCCCTCTGTGGCAGGGAATTCCACAAATTCACAACTCTCTGGGTAAAAAAGTTTTTTCTCACCTCAGTCTTAAATGACCTCCCCTTTATTCTAAGACTGTGGCCCCTGGTTCTGGTTTTAGATAACTTCCTCCAGTGCAAAGATGTAGTGTGATTGGATATTCATTGCCCAGACTCAAAATGCTTCATGCTAACCTCAGCTTTATAGTAAAGTAGAAGAAACTGTCCGAGGTTTAAGGTAATTATTGCCAAATTGTTCACACAACTTTCCTTTGCAACTTCTTGACTTAAATAAGATATAACTTGGTTAAGAGAGACAATATTGTTCAGGTGGACCTATCAATACATTCCATCCACTCCAAGGATCAAGATAGTTCCAAAATGTCACATACAGATGATGTCAACTGAGATGTTGATGACATTATATTATAAATATTGCACAGCAGTAAGAAGTGTTTGGCGTTACAGAGAATAATTCAAAAAATGTACTCCTCTGCCTGATTCTCAGAAGGGTTTCTCCCTAAAATTGTACTTCTTTGATAGAAGACTTGTTTTGTCTGTAATTCATTGATATGATACGAGTTTGAAGTAGGGTCCTGACCTGAAACATCACCCATTCTCTCCAGTGATGCTGCCTGTCCCGTTGAGTTACTCCAGCATTTTGTATCTATCGGTGTAAACCAGCATCTGCAGTTCCTTCCAACTCATCGATATGTTTTTCTAGTTTGTAAGATATGTATTTGTGTTTTGGAAATATATTTTATGATTGTAATCTCTGTTGGAATTTACTCCTCAGAATTAAATATGCTTCATTTAGAATAATTCAACCATGTTTAATATGCTTCTTTGGCTGGAGGTATCTCCTCTCGGTTAGGTGGTGAGAACCAACAATCAAAAACGTGATTATTAACAGTTAAACCCATTCAGAAAAGAGACTTAGGCCCTTTGATTTTCCAGCATCTGCAGTTCCCTCTTAAACAAGGCTGTAAAGCAAATTGGTCTTGGAAATATAGGTTGATACATGATAATCTCTCTCAAGTCAGGGTATTGGTAGTTGTATACTCTGAAGTACAGTTACTCTGTATATGTTATGGATTGGACTGAAGGTATTGATATAAGCTTCAGACTCTTGAAGGGATACACTTAAAAGTCATCACAGTAGCCACTGCAAGCTACAAATCAGCTTGTTAAACAACACCAATGCCCTTCTCAGCCTTTAATGACAACATTGGGGAACTTTGACAGGTTCAGAGGAGAGCAAATTAGAGTAAGTGAAATGGGAAAATTGTGGTGGCCAACATCATGCTGGAAGTGAATGACGTATGGATCTAAGGAGGGTAATTGACCAGAGAGGAAATTCTAGATGCCTCAGGAATTCTAAAGACAGCGAGACGTTGTGCACAATCAGTTAAAAAGACTAATGGAAGAAGATTCTTTGAACAATTACCTATGAAATGGAGTAGATATTAGTTGTCTAAACTGAATTAAAGGAGGATGATTTTCTAAAGGGCCTGTCCCACCAGCATGCGGCTCCATGCGGTGAGCGCGATCAAACTAGAAGCGGGGGCCGCGCGGAGGTCGGGTGATCCCTGTACAGGGCCGATCCCAACAGCATGCGCCTGCATGCGAAGAGCGCGACCAAACCGGCAGCGGGGGCCGCGCGGAGGTCGGGTGAGTGGCGCGACGCGGCGCGAAGTGAGGCGAACTTGGAGCGAAGTCTGAAAGGTAAGTTCGCCAGGACAGAGAGGGACACACAGAGAGGGGCACAGAGGCACACACAGCCACACACAGAGAGGGTCACGGAGGCACGACGTCGAGGCGGTGCCTAATGTGTCGAGGCGACTGCGAGCCGACAAGCCGTTGCCGAGCGGAATTTTTGAACATGGTCAGTTTTTCGGAGCTCTGCGCGATGTCGGCA
Organism: Okamejei kenojei; assembly: GCA_035221665.1. Classification (NCBI taxonomy): domain Eukaryota; kingdom Metazoa; phylum Chordata; class Chondrichthyes; order Rajiformes; family Rajidae; genus Okamejei; species Okamejei kenojei. Next base: position 44,614,494 of record CM069146.1, read on the forward strand.
CAACTCCACACGGCTCCGGCGATCGAAGTGGGACCGACCCTGCGACGCCGGACGGCTCAAGCGAGCACGTTAGGTCACGCTCATCGCATGGAGTCGCATGCTGGTGGGACAGGCCCTTAAGGTGTAACGGGATGCATACCAGGCTGTTATGGGGGAGTGAGTTGCTGCGATGCTGACAGAAAGCATCAAATCCTCTCTGATCACAGAAGAGATGGCAGATAACTGGAGGTCGGCAATTGTGCAACCTCTATTCAAGGGCAGCTGGAATTAGTGAGCTTATAAAAAAATTGCTGTCTAACATCAGGGAGATATTATTTAGATAAAGAATTGCAAGACAGGATGATCTGTATTTGGAGGGCCAGGAATTAATCAAAGATATCAGCATAGATTTGTTCTGTGCAGCTTGACTGATCTTTCAAAGAGGTAACCAAGAGTGTCAATAAGGGTGGTATATGTCTCATGCCAATTACTGAGCAAGTATCACTTGCTCTAGTCATCAGTCAATCTACCTCCCCCTCTCACCTATACTCACCCATCACTTGCCAGGCTCTGTCCTGCCCCCCTGTCTCTTCTACAGCTTTATTCCCAATCATTCTGAAGAAGGGCACAAAAAGCTGGAGTAACTCACCGGGACAGGCAGCATCTCTGGAGAGAAGGAATGGGTGATGTTTTGGGTCGAGACCCTTCTTCAGACTGAAGAAGGTCTGAAGAAGGGTGTCAACCTGAAATGTCACCCATTCCTTCTCTCCAGAGATGCCGCATGTCCCACTGAGTTACTCCAACATTTATGTCTATCTCCGGTGTAGACCAGCATTTGCCGTTCCTTTCTACACATTTGGAATTTTGAAATTGGCTGCAATATTCCGTGACGGGATCCTAAATTAAATCTGTTTGTGATTCTTTCCATTAACCTGCTGAACACATCTCGATAAAATCAGCACAAACGCATAGGATGAGATAGCGTTCACTATTTGGCATCTTCTCCCGTCTCCAGTGCGGAGCTGGAAAATGAGGATTCTGTTGCTCGGGGATTGGTATAATGTGATATTAATGCTGAATTTCACCAAATAAATCCTGCAAAAATTATGGTGGCAAAGAACTTATTTTCAAATAAGTTGGTGCATTTTACAAATTACTTGCTTTCAATTATGGAAACCTTATTTCATTTAATGTTATGTAAATTGATAGAGAACAAAAATAATCTGCGAAATTCCAAAACATTTAGCTCTATCGAGGAAAAAGTGAAGGCCATTGATTTTTTTTAGTGAGTCATTTTCCCCATTTACACTGTGCTTTTTATCAAAGTATGATTTGCCTGCAGCTGGCAGAGAAGTCATCTATAGCAATGATGTTACGTAAAACTGACAGAAGTAATATTTTGCTCAGTCATTGCTGAAGATTCATATTCCCAAGTGTGACTCCAACAAGCGGTCAAAGCACCGACCAAATTCAAATGACAGAGGCTGTAATTAAAAATCCAGGTCACCAGCAAAGCAGTCCATCATACCCCTATTAGAGCCACTAATCATTTCATAATCAGTTTTAAAACTTAATATAGTAAAGCTTAGTGTCAATTTTAAATATACCTTTTCCAGGTCTGAAACTCTGGCCCTTTGTGTTTCCCATGCAATCAAATCTAGATTTATCTTTTCAGTCCCTTAACTATTTTGTACATCCCTTGTTAAAACAGATCTCAAGATGTTTCTACTGAATTGCAACACCCAATCTTTTCCTATCTTTCCTTCCAGCTAAGATTCTTCACACTGATCAACCCTATGCTCCATAATCTCATTGCATATTCCTTATACCTCTCTTAATCATAACTCTCTTTTTCATCCCAACACCATTTCCCATATAAAGGCCATAAAAAGGCCGACAAAGGCCGATATCAGCTTTTACTGTCTCTCAAATAAACTGCAGCAAGTCACTAAATATTTTGTGTCTAAAACTACAGGGCTTAGGTTGAGGGTAACCAGCAAAAGGTTCAGAGGAGATCTGAGAAGAACATTTTCACCAGTGAGTGGCCTGATACTGGAATGTACTGCCAGAGTGGATTGTAGAGGTAGGGACTCACACAACATTTAAGAAAATATCTAGTTCACTATTTGAAATGTCAACACATACAAGGTTATAGACCACGTGCTGGTATTTGATGGTTCGCATGGACATGATGGGCTGAAGGGCCTGCTTTGTTAATCTATGTATTTATGACTCGTCGACAAATGCCTATTCTGAACCAGTAAACATCTCCATCAAGGAGGACAAGGGCAACGAGTGAATAACACCATCAATACCGGTTTCTATTGCCTGTCACCCATGATTCCAACAAAGAAATAGACTGAACTATTTTCATCACGATTGCATAAAAAAACCTTGCAACTAACCTAATAGCTGCATGGGACTACCTTCACTATATGAACTGCTGTGATTGAAGACATTAATATTGACTTCAAGGATACAGCATGGAAACAGGCCCTTCGGCCCACCATGTCTGCGCCAACCAGCCGTCACCCTATACATTACACACTTGGGACAATTGACAATTTTTTCTCAAACCAATTAACCTACAAACCTGTATGTCTTTGGAGTGTGGGAGGAAACCGGAACACCCGCAGAAAACCCACACCATCATAGACTGAATGTACAAACTCCATACAGACAGCACCCGTACTCAGGATTAAACCTGAGTCTCTGGCACTGTTCTACCGCTGTGCTTCTGTGCCACCCTTCATCACGAAGATGAAGACTTACAACCATTTTTGGAAATGCAACAGTTAAATAGGCAAAATATGCTGGCCTTGGCAGCCACACTCATTTTTTTAAACATATATATCTGAAAAAGAACCAAGAGTAAAAGTAATTTTGCAGCTAAGCTGTATGTGCAAATTAGCAATTTATACATGGGCAAAATTGATATTTTGTGAGCTTCATTTCAATATGTTATCGACTGCGCCCCATAACTCAAATCATAATTGGCACAAAAGCCCACTTGCGTGTGAGAATTTGAAGACCTGACTTCAAAGAAATAAATCAGGTCATAAATTAAACTCAGGAAATGCCACATTAAAAGCCCAGAAATAGCTTTGTTTCTTTTATCTCCTGTGTTCTCGCTCGCTTTTGACGTGTCAATTCATGATATTTCTTCCAATATCAGTCTACCAAAATCACAGGTAATTACAGATTTCATAAGAGCATCAAAACATACCTTTAAAATTGATAAATACATTGTAAAAGGAATAAGCTTATAAAAAAAACATTGCTGATAATCTTCCAGGCTGAATAAATTATTTACTTGGATAATGGCAAATTGAAAGTACATCTCAGACATCTCATACAGAAATTATGACAATCTGATACAAATGTCGATAAAATGCTCATCATGTAAATCATAAATCATATAAGATGAATCCACTCAAAATGGACTGATGCAGAAACAGTAACTATGTTCACTGATAGGACCGGCTAACATTACTTTTTAAGGGATAGTGTGCTGGAAATAATAATTTGACTGAGATGAAAGGGTTTCAGAATCGTAGAGTCATGCAGCACAGAAACAGGCTCTTCTGCCCAACTTGTTCATGCTGACCAAGTTGCCCCATAGACACTAGTCTCACGTGCCCACATTTGACTTATTTCTCATGAATATCATATTATACAGCATATCAGGATTGATTGACTGGTTGAAAGATACAGCATGGAAACAGGCCCGTCAGCCTGAATCCAAGCCAACCATTAATCACCTGTTCAGACGAGTTCATTGTCATCCCACTTTCGCATCCACTCCCTACACACAAAGGACAATTTACTGAGTCCAATCAACCTACAAACCTGCACATCTTTGGAATGTGGGAGGAAACCGGAGCCACGTAGAAGAAACCCGCGTAGTCACAGGGAGAATGTGCAAACTCCACATACACACAGTTCGACACCTTGCACCATGAGAACATCATTTTTTTTACTTCAGCATTTCAATAGAATCAAGGAAAGGCTACAATCCTTGAAAAAGGCACATGTTCCCCTCACCTGGTGACTCTGGCATGAAAGAATGAAAGACTTCTGTGACTTTGCTGTCAGAGCACGAGGCTGCAAATTGTCAAAGGTGACAAATATCTTCAGTTACAGCCTGGACAGAATCAAGCATAGAAAAGGTCACCTCCGCAGCCAGTCGCCACGCAATCTCTTGCTCTGCCCTTAGATTATAGATTTCAACGAACATGTTGCTATTGAAGCCTGAACATTGCAAAGATTCCTCGCTGTTTTTGACCCCATATCCCTCTAAACCCCTCCTACCTGTCCAAAATGATGGCATTTAAAAGATTGTAGCTGTAGAACGTCCTCAGGCAGTTGGTTCCAGATGCAGACCACAGTCGGAGCAAGAAAGTTGTACCTGAGGTCCCTCTTAAATCTCCCCTTACATTGTCTGTGGCCTCGAGTCTTAGAATGGGGTAAAAAACTGTCAGTATCCATGCACCTTTTGATCTTGTGGGCCTCAATAAGATCACCCCTTAGCCTTTTTCGCTAAGAGAAAAACGTCCCAGCCTATCCGATTTAAGTCGAAAGGGATATATGGATGTAAACAGTGGATCTAGCAGGATGGTTAAAGTGGGGGAGGGTACTCTGCCCCTCTCCCGCCATAGTTGTCCTGCCAGTTCCACTCTTCGCATCTATATATACCTTCGCTATCACCTCTTCTCAGCCATCAATGGACCATTGTGGGCTCCACCTTTCCTTGGTCATCCGTGCTGGCTCTGATTTGTTCTGAACCTTTCCATACCTCTAGTTTCCCTCTCCCCTGACTCTCAAGCTGAAGAACGGTTTTGACTCGAAACGTTACTTATTCCATTTCTCCAGAGATGCTGCCTGATCTGTTGAGTTGCTCCGGCATTTTGTGTCTATCTTTGGTGTAAATCAGCATCTGCAGTTCCTTCCCACATATTCAGTCCATTTAGAGATTTTTGCTTCCTGCCATTAACCTAATGATGGATCCAATTTCCTATTCTCCCATGGATCTCATGGGCATTTTGCAATTTTGACTAGCTCGTCATGTCAGATCCTGTTCAGCATGTTGGTTAAATTCAATGTGGGTTGCAGTGCTGATCTCACTGGCACTCCTTGTTATTTCAATTACAATTAAACCAGTCAGATACGATCTACCTTAACAAGTTATTATCCCCATTTAAATTGTGCCTTTCAAAATAAAAAAATGTGCTCCTTTGAATAGATTCCAACAATTTACTCACTTTCAAATTTAAACAAACTACTCTGTAATTACTTAGTTCATGCCTCCTCCTTTTTAACCAACAGTTTAATGGTCACAACTCTATGATGCCACTTCTGTAGCCAAGAGGAATGAAAAATGGTAGATGAAGCCTCTGCTATTTCTCTCATTGCTTATTTTAATGGTTTGTGATAATACTTCATCTTGGCCTGGTGATTTATCCTTTACAAAAAAAACAATTTAACTCTTACTACTTCCTTCCAAACCTTTTTTTAAAAATCCTATAATTGAGATACTTCACTCATGTCATCTACCGTCCACATGCAGATTACTTTTTTTCATTTTTATTGGTCCAGCCTTTTTCTCGTTAATCCTGTTCTGGGGGTGACACAGCGGTAGAGTTGTTGCCTTACAGTGCCAGAGACCAGGGTTTGATCCTGGCTGCCGGTGCTGTCTGGCCGGAGTTTGTACACATTGTACATTGTACCCTGTGTGGGCTTTTTCCGTGTGATCCGGTTTCCTCCTACATTCCAAAGATGTGCAGGTTTGTAGGTTAACAGGCTTTGGTAAAGTTGTGTGTAAGATAGTGCTAGTGTAAGGGGGATTGTTGGTCGGCATGCACTCGGTGGGCCGAAGGCCAGCTATGCACTGTATCACCAGTCGAAAGTCCTCTTGCTCTCTAGGTTTGGCAGACCCACACCCTAAACCTGGAGGCAACTGACCATGCTGCTATTTTAGAATAACTATAATGTATCGTAGTATTATTGTAATTTTGTCATTGAGTCCAATGTGCATGTGAACCTTCAGAAGTAAATAATTTCATTGTTCCAGTTCTTATCCGGTGCATATGACAAGTAAACACTTGTACCTCAAGCCTCATGAGTCTTGAGTAAGTTAACCCTATGCTGCCTGTTCCCTTGGTTTGCAAAGTCTTTCCTCATTTTAGTTAATAGTCAAAAGTGCTTTATTCATTACGTAAGCGCCTGCACAGTGAAGTTCATTTTGCATGTATTACACAAGCGGGCACCGACATTTTTGGCGCCATTATTGAAAGTCCGGTCGGCCCGAGTGCGTGATGTACTGGAGCTGTTCCAGCGAAACTATGTCCCTCTCCTCTCCTCGCCCGGCCATCTTTGTGCCCCGGGGGCGCCTCCTTTATAATCATGGTGCAGTGTGAGGTAATAACCCTTTTTGTATAATGTCAGCACAAATGCTGCTGCACAATATCCAATATCAATATGTTTGACACTAAAGCACAAACTGCAATGACCCATAAATTGTGTCAAACCAAATGGGGTAACCAAAGCCTCCATTCAATCAACATTTGTTGTTACACAAGGGCATTGCTAGCAAAACAGCATCATGGCCGGATTTCCTCATTGGTAAATTTCCTTCAATAAATTACATTGATGATCAAGCGGGGTTAATAGAGTCGAACAGTTTCATGGTCACTTGGATTACCTCCAGGTTTAAACTAATTTCAAATACTCTAACCACCACTGTGAAATTTGCATTCTCGTTTCCTGAATTCTTCGTCTACTGTGTGCATCACTGGACGAGAAACATGTCACAACAAAGAATAAAATGAGGCTTGAAGAGAACAGGAATAAAATATGGCATAGTTCAATATGATAAGAAGTGCATTTTCAAGAAGATTGCCAAGTAAGATAACGATCTGGATATTGCAGCAAAATAACATCATGTTAATGATGCACATTCTTATTAATGTGTTAATTTATCAGCGAAATCAAAGGATTATGCGATGCACCTCAAATTGCAAATATCCAGAACTTATTGGTTAATTTACATCATTCTGCAATTTTCTTTGCAAAAACTCACCTCATCCTGAGTCTTCCCATCATTTTAAGAACTTTCGGTATTTGCATATAGATTACCCATTAAACCCGTGACAGACTGTTAGCCCGGAATTTAACAGCTTAAGCACCCCTTTAATGATGTGATAAATGTTAATGTAATGTCAATCAATCATTCTGACCCAGAATGGGAACAATTTTAACTATTCTATCACAATCCTGCAGGTTGTTAGACATTTAAAAAAATGTTAAATTTAAAATATTCTTTCTTCACAATTTTCCTTTGTTTTCCTACGCTCTTGCTTATTATCTCTTCTCTATAAAGCCTTACTTTATTTGCAATCAAAAATATGTTTTTCCCCCAGTTCTATTCCTTTCTCAAATCTTCAGTCGCTGGTTTGAAATATCTAGTATTGATCCTCTTATTCATGAAGATCTCAAATGCATCATTTCTACTGTCCAGCGAACTGCAATGCAATAATGGAAGCGCAGTGGCACAGTGGTAAACCTGCTGCCTTGCAGCATCAGAGACCCGGGTTCGATCCTGACTATTGGTGATGTCTGTGTGGGGTTTCACCGTTCTTCCAATGACGTGGAGTTTTTACATTCTTCTTATGATGTTGGTTTTCTCCATGTGCTCTGGTTTCCTACCACACTCCAAAGATGTGCAGGTTTGTAGGTTAATTGGCTACTGTAAAGTGTATAGGACGGAGTAGTACAGGTGATCATGGACTTGGTAGGCCCAAAGTCCTGTTTCCACACTGCATCTCTAAAAAAGATTCAGCTTCACAATAGACAACATTTTACCAAGAACGTTTGTTTTTACAACATTTTGACAGTGAGATGCCATAATTTAAGATCTGCCTAATGTTTAGAAAGCACTATTTTTGACAAACCATTACAAGCAATCAAATACAAATTACCAAGTTGGAACCTTGTGGCCATTGTTGGTGAGAAATTAATTTTATTACGTCTTTGTCCATGATCAAAACAAGAAAGACTGAAAGGGAATTTTAAAAGAAACAAAGATTAAGTTCCTCAAGGGCAGTTGCTTTCTTCTTCTAGGTGGGGAGATGAGGGAAGAAGTGATTTTTCTACCTGAGCAACACCATTCAGATTTAGCTATTCAGGCAGCCTTGTCGTTTGTGCAATCTCAGGTTACAGGTCCTGTTTTGGAGTCTCTGATGATCTCCCCAGTTCCGAAATTGCATTTGCTCTTATCAGTAATTTCTCATCATATCTTTTGCCTTAGGACAATGTCGTCTGCTCGGGTTCAAATCCTGATTGAGGGGTTTTTTTTTCCTTGGCTTATTTTCTCCTTGTTCAACAATGCATTCAGTATTAAGCACCTCATATTTATAATTTGTGAGACCAGAACAAAACCCAAACAGCTTCTAATTATTCATTTGATTTTGATATTCACATGCGACCACTGTTTACATTTTAGTGTAATAGCATCAATTAATGTCAAAACAACCACAAAAAATATATATAATTTCTGTTGTCATTATTGACAATTATAATTCAGTTTAGCCCATTTTCTCTGCTGTGTTAGACAAATAAGCAGTACCGTTTTAGCAGGCAGCATATGAATTTAAAGCAAAGAAACAAGGTAAAAAAACCCGGTCTACTGATGCATACTAGTTCCAGAATATCAATTGAAATAAAATCATTTTTCAAGATCTTGTTATGTGAGAAGACTTAAAACTGTTGAATTGAATGCTAATAAAAGGGATATTGCTGATAATTTATTAAATTGTGGCCTTTATCATGGGGATTGTGAATTAAACATCAATTTCCTATGTGAGCAACAGTGTGAAAATAAATATGTAGGAAGGAACTACAGCTGCTGGTTTACTGCAGATTTTGGTATCTCTGGTCTGCCAAAGATAGACACAAAAAGCTGGAGTAACTCAGAGGGTCAGCCAGCATCTGTGGAGAAAAGGAATAGGTGACGTTTCTGGTCAAGACAGGTGTGATGAAGGGTCTCGACTTGAAACGTCACCTATTCCGTTTCTCCACAGATGCTGTCTAACCCGCTGAGTTACTCCAGCTTTTTATTAAAATGAATGTTATGTACAAGGATGGTAATATGTTCCAAATCTGTTTTCGTTACATCAACCAAATAGAGAGCTTCCTACTTTTGGAAATGTGTGCCCCAACCCTAAAAATTCTGTTAAATTTAGTCACAACTCCAGGTGTGAAGCCCAAAGAGCCTAGTGTGAAGCCTTCAACTTTCTTTATTTTTTCATATTTATATTGTTGCGCTTTTAAGTAAATGACATGGAATTGCAATTAGCAGCCCCAGAAATAAATGAAATGTATGTAATATGCAGTCATGTCCTTCAGTCAAAAACTACTGATAGTCGGAGTATTTTTAATTGGTTCACACCTCTGCTAAAGTAACAAGGACACCATGAGGAAAAGACTACAAAAAGTAGTAAACACTGCCCAGTCCATCATCGGCTCTGACCTTCCTTCCATCGAGGGGATCTACCACAGCCGTTGCCTCAAAAAGGCTGGCAGCATCATCAAGGACCCACACCACCCTGGCCACACACTCATCTCCCTGCTACCTTTGGGTAGAAGGTACAGGAGCCTGAGGACTGCAACGACCCGGTTCAGGAATAGCTACTTCCCCACCGCCATCAGGCTATTAAACCTGGCTCGGATAAAACTCTGAACATTAATACCCCTCCATCTGTTATTTGCACTTTATTAATGTATTAATTAATGTGTGTATTTAAGTATATAACTGTAGTCAATGCCTACTATGCTCTGTTGTGCTATGCAAAGAAAGAATTTCATTGTCCTGTCAGGGACACATGACAATAAACTCTTTTGACTTTGACTTGACTTGTTGATAATCAGTACCAATAATATTGAAGCCTTCGCTGTTTAATATTCTACAAAACTCCTTCTGAAATCGTAGCAGAGAAATAAGGGGAACGCTATAGAATAATTCAAAGGGGCTTTCAAACAGTTTTCAATTAATTCATTACATTTGCTGTTTCCCCGATGAACACATTCTAGAATAAACTATCGGATCATTTGCAACTCAAAATGATGCTTTTAGATTAATAATACATTGAATATGAACAGAATGATTACAAAACTGCCATAAATTTACACACGAAGGATGATTTTTACTCTGCTGTAGTATTATATCATTATTTCCTGTTTTTTATGTAACTGTCAGAGTTCCACAGCTCAATTAAGAACCAAAATTGACAACAGATGCACATTGGAAACGCACTAACACCAACTAGAAATTATGTTCAGTTCTGTTAGCTAATGTTTTTCCAAATGGTGACTTTTGGAATTACAATATTTGGAAAAAATGAAAAGAAAGCACTACACCACTGTGTTTATGTTTTTTTCCCCCATGGGTAATCTAGGTCAATTCTAGTTAATTTCATTGTATATCCAGTGGGAGTGCAGGTTCAAACTCAGTATTCTTTGGAGAGACTCAATCATTCACGTGAGTACATATATATCACTTCGAGGTTCATTTTATCAATAACCATCAATGAAACACTGTACCTGCAGTTCCATTTCTGAAAATAATCCAGATTCACTGAATCTATAAATTAACGGTGGGAATGTTTTGCTTGAAGTTTGTTTGCAGGAAATTATCTTCAATAAGGTAATGCATTTTCTCAGGGATGGACCTAAAAATAACCTTTAAATTATTTTTATAAACTTAAACTATTAACTGACCCTGCGTGGGTTTTCTCTGAGACCTTTGGTTTCCTCCCACACTTCAAAGATGTATAGTTTTGTAGGTTATTCGGCATAGTGTATGTGTAAAATTGCCCCTAGTGTGTGCGGGGATTGCTGGTCGGTGCAGATTTGGTGGGCCGAAGGCCCTGTTTCCACGCTGTATCTCTAAACTAAACTAAAATACCACACGGAGACTGACACACCCAAATCTTGTTTCATCAAGGGTACACAAAAGGCTGGAGAAACTCAGCGGGTGCAGCAGCATCTAAGGAGCGAAGGAGATAGGCGACGTTTCGGGTCGAGACCCTTCTTCAGACTGGTCAGGGATCAGGGAAACAAGAGCTATAGACGGTGATGTGGAGAGATAAAGAACAATGAATGAAAGATATGCAAAAAAGTATCGATGATAAAGGGAATAAGCCATTGTAAGCTGTTTGTGGTGTGAAAATGAGAAGCTGGTGCGACTAGGGTGGGGGAGGGAGATGGAGAGAAAAGGAATGCCAGGGCCCGAGGGCTGAGGGAGAGGTGGGAAGGGGGGGAGACAGCAAGGGTTAACAGAATTGAGAAAATTCAATGTTCAAGCCCAGAGGATGCAAACTCCCCAAGCGGAATATGAGGTGCTGTTCCTCCAACTTGCGGTGTTGCTCACTCTGGCTGTGGAGGAGGCCCAGGACCGAGAGGTCGGATACGGAATGGGAGGGGGAGTTGAAGTGCTGAGCCACCGGGAGGTCGGCTTGGTTATTGCGGACCGAGGGGAGATGTTCGGCGAAACGATCGCCAAGCCTCCGCTTGGTCTCACCGATATAGATCATCTGGCATCTGGAGCAGCGGATGCAGTAGATGAGGTTGGAGGAGGTGCAGGTGAACCTCTGTCGGACCTGGAAGGACTGCTTGGGTCCCTGACAGGAGTGGAGGGGGGAGGTGAAGGGACAAGTGTTGCATTTCTTGCTGTTGCAAGGGAAAGTGCCCGGGGAAGGGGTAGAGCGGGAGGGAAAGGAAGAATTGACAAGGGAGTTGCGGAGGGAGCGGTCTTTGCGGAAGGCAGACACGGGGGGAGATGGGAAGATGTGGCGAGTGGAGGGGTCACGTTGGAGGTGGCGAAACTGGCGGAGGGCTATGTGTTGTATTTGCCGGCTGGTGGGGTGAAAGGTGAGGACTAGGGGGACTCTGCCCTGTTTGCGAGTGGGGGAATGGGGAGAGAGGGCAGTGTTGCGGGGTATGGAGGAGACCCTGGTGCGAGCCTCATCTATAGTGGGGGAGGGGAATCCCCGTTCTCTGAAGAATGAGGCCATTTGTGATGACCTGGTGTGGAACACCTCATCCTGGGAGCAGATGCGGCGTAGACTGAGGAATTGGGAATAGGTGATGGAGTCCTTACAGGAAGCAGGGTGGGAGGAAGAGTAGTCCAGGTAGCTGTGGGAGTCAGTTGGTTTGTAGTGGATGTCGGTCAGGAGTGTAGTTGTTTCACTTGTTTCATCAATGTTATTTTCTCTTGTTCCATCTTCAATACAATTGTTTAATAAATCTAGCAACCAAACTTAAACAGTGAAACAAAATTTGAGATGCGTTGTGTTAACATTCCAAACAAAATTGCCTCTTCCTCCCAAAGTAAAGTCATACATCTGAGCTAAATAACAATCATGTTGTTGCTTGTGACATGGGGCAATTATTTTCACAACTTACTGAATGAATTTGGCAGCATAATCCATTTTTTTGATTGGAATGTAGCTGTGAGAAGAAATATACTCACTGCAGCAAACTACCATGAAATAAGCAAAGCTCAGAATAAAACCCTAACCTTAATTTATGATCAGTTTTTTTTCTCCCCCCATATGTTAGATATTTGTTCAGGGTGCAAGGAATTGGTTGTAACATGATGAAGAGTATTGTATATATACGTTACAAATAATGTTTGTGAAAATGTGAATAACACTATTTTGTTAAATGAATAAATGTATGTTTACACTTGTTGCGACAGTAAAATGTAGAAGGGAAAAACAGTTTGAGTTCTTTACCTCACTTTTATTTGGTGACTGTCATCATTTGCACATTCTCATTCTTCAGCAAAATGAACTCGCTGTCTGCTACAAGTCTGTTATTTACCAGCTGTCGTGCTGAATTATCCATTTAAGTAAATACAGAAAAGATTGATTTTGGTTTGCGCCACTGAGCAAATTTAAGGTGCCGATAAAATCAAACTATCAAAATTTACATTGCACTCCATGTGGTCTGGCAACAGATGTGATGAGTCCATTTTCACATCTGTCACTTCAGCCAACCGACAGATGAAACGGGGGAAAAAACAGCTAAATATGGGTTCCTTAATTCATAATGCATAAGAACATTAGAATCAGAGTATGCTTGTTTAATTTTGACTAAAGTTTCTGCAAACTGCAATAATAGAATATGCATTCAAATTCTTCATTAATATGATTTTAAAATAAATAATAAATACATATATTACTAAATTAAACTACAACTTGTTTCACTTGGCATCATCTTATTTGAAAAAAAAGATCAATTTAGCATTGCAAAATGTAAGTAAAAATAAGAGATGGCAATTAGAACCACCTCTAGCTTTGCCTCACAATCAAGAATGTTTCATGGGTGGGGTCTCGGCCCAACATCTGACAACTAGGGTGGCACGGTGGCGTAGCGGTAGAGTTGTTGCCTTACAGCGCTTGCAGCACCGGTGATCCAGGTTCGATCCCAACTCTGGGTGCTGTTTGTACGGAGTTTGTACGCTCTCCCCGTGAACAGCATGGGTTTTCTCCGACATCTTTGGTTTCCTCCCACACTCCAAAGACGTACAGGTATATAGGTAAATTGGCTTGGTATAAGTGTAAATTGTCCCTGGTGTGCCTAGGACAGTGTTAATGTGCGGGGATCGCTGGTCGGTGCGTACTCGGTAGGCCGAAGCGCCTGTTTTCACGCCGTATCTCTAAACTAAACTATAAAACCAGCATCCCGCTGAGAACAAGCCCAGGCCAGGCGGCCGACGGGAACGAGAACAAGGTAGGACCCGGCAGCCGACAGGAACGAGAGCAAGGACGGACCCAGCGGCTGCCGAGAACTAAGACCTGGCGGGCCGACCGCGGCCTTATGTGGCAGCAGGCCTGGTTCACCATGAAGGGCGAAGAAGGGCCCAGTGAGCTTGGAGAGTTGAGGAGGGGGCAGCTGGCCACAATGCGTGTGAGTGGTGGGCCGGTAAGAGGGGGAGCTTGCAAGGCCGGCTGCAGGAGGCGCCCCCCGGGACACAGAAGGCAGTCGGGTGAGGAGAGGGATGTTGGGTCATGGGTGCAGCAGTTTGGGGTTTATCTGGGCTTACCTGGATCGGGGACACTCCAGTACTTCCAACATGTGGACCGCACTTTGGATTTTTGCTTTTTAAACGGCGCCAAAATATGGCGACTGTGCATTTGTGAGTCGCACAAAATAATTTCACTGTGTTGTGCAAACTATAGCGTGCTCGCAGGTAGTCGAACCCTGCGGTCGGGTGCCTCGGACATGTGACTCTGGGGAGGGGTTGTGTTTCGCGCGCTTTCTGGGCGATGCCTCTTCAGTCGCTCTGGACAACCGTTGTGGCTGGATCTGTTTATTGGTTGTGTTGAAATACTTTGTCAGTTTACTTGTTTTGTGAATAAACTCGTTTGAACAATCGACTCTCGTCTCATCCGCCAAAATACGTGACAATATGAACCGTTTAACTATTGACGTCCACTTGCCGTTCAGAGCTCATGGATGTAGATGGGCAATGAAACTGGCCCTTCACAACCAGCTTCAGTTAATGCAGCCACATTGGACCACAATCACATGGGGATCACAGGTAGACATAAAAAGCTGGCGTAACTCAGCGGGACAGGCAGCATCGCTGAAGAGAAGGAATGGGTGACGTTCCGGGCCGAGACTCTTCTTCAGTCAGTGAGGGTGCCAATTTCTGGCAGCAGGGCAAGAGAAGAGTAATCCAGCCCAAGTGAAAGATCGTGAAAACCAAATTATACATTTTCTAAATGCTCAGTTTTAGCTTTCAAAGTATGACTGGAAATAATTTGAATGTGTTTCCCAGTTCATATGGTAGATGAAAAAAGTGTTCTGTTGACAAGAAAATTGTCTGCATGATGAGATTTGTGGCTGAATGATGGCCTGCCATTTCTTCTGATCAATATTGTTTTCACATGCAGTCATCTGTTTTTTTCTGTGAAGCAAATAGTTTAAGTTTATAAATAACTGTTGTATTTATTGCATGATTTCAGAATCATGACATTTAGTGACGAACTTAAATTAAAAGTGCATTTTGATCATTTTTTAAAAATCATCTGTTAAAACATATTGCTTCCCGAGCATTCTTGACAGCTACACTTGCAAAGTCATTGTATCTGACACAGCAAATCAATAAAAGGTGATTTTGCCAATTCTTGTTTAAATTATGAGAACTAATGGGTCGGATTTTATCACTGCAGTGGTCTCACAAATTACCTCCATAAATAAATCTCACCAAACTAGCGAGGCATATCAGGGTTTGGCATAATTGGGCCGGTATCAGTTCAAACACACCACACAAAATTGCAGAAAAATCTTCTATACACAAAGCTCTCTGTCAAACCTGTCATTTTACTTCTTCATTTCTGAATATTCTTTACATTTTTAGAAACGCATTCTACCATATTCTCAACTGATCCATACGGTCATAAGTGATAGGAGTAGAATTAGGCCATTCGGCCCACCAAGTCTACTCTGCCATTCAATCGTGACTGATAGATCTCTCCCTCCGAATCCCATTCTCCTGCCTTCTCCCCATAACCTCTGACACTCATGGTATGGTAGTTTATTTGTCACATGTACAGCGGTTTTTGTGCAGAGTTCAGTACAAGTATCACTATACATAAGCACTTAGATAATATTAGATACAGTACAAGCGTATCACAGTAGTACACTGGGGCAGTATTCACAGTCTCCAATTTGGTGCCATTTTCAAGTCCCAGTTGTAAGTGCAGGGATCTTAACTTGAGCATGAAGGCTCGTTGTCATGGCAGAATTGCAAGGTCGGCTTGGCCAGGCTTGGCCGTTGTTGTCCTACGCCACTGCTCCACCACTGTAGGCCACGTCAGGTCCATGCCATCTACCATTCCTTGTTTTGTCATTTCAGCTGGTGCAGATTGTATGAAGAAATTAGTTGGCCAATTCTAACTGGGTTCATGTTATTCTCTTGTTATTCCATTGGACTCCAATGAGGGAATCCAGTAGTAAAGCATAGCAGCTATGTCAACAGCAGGAATCCATCTTGATTTGCCTGGTCTGTGCTAAATGACCTGGTGTTTCTGAGCACATGTCCAGCAAGACTCAGCTGAGTACAGGATAAAACTGCCCAATTTATCAGAACCGCATCCACTAGGTATGTTACAAAACTTACCTTTAGCTGCGCTGCAGATCTGCCACTGCCAGTGTGTGTGACTTTGGAGCCTTTGAGAGGGGGGCAGGTTTAAAATGCGATTTTTCTTCAGACTATTCAAATCAATTTTGAACAGGCTTTTTTGTTGCTGAAGAAAAATCGCTTTGACTGCCGTTTTATTAAGTTTACTAAAATTAGCGCTGGAAAAATTAAAAGCATGAGTAAATTATAAATCATCTTTTAATGCCGTCAACACCGACATCGGGATGGATTTTACGAAGGGGACAAAAGAAGGTACAGTTTATTTTTACATAAAAACGTGCTTCTTAGGAAGCCTTTATTCAAAATTTCATGTTGCGAAAAGGTGACTAAAAAAATATACGAACCGGCAGTAATTTTTTCTGCCAACTGGGCGTTAAATTCACCGCAAACCACAACGTTCCAATCCATCGCGTTCCACAAAAACCCACTCGCAAGTTGATTTAAATGGCCATTAATTTACGGGAAATAAACACTAAATTCCTTCCATTTGGCCTATAAATTCATGAACATGAGATTTTTAAATCATGTTATATTGTGAATTATTGTGTGAATGTTATTTGGACACTTAGGCTTTTTAAAAATGTTAACCTTTTCTTAAGACATGGATAGATGTTTAGATCTAGTAATTGAATTTTGTAAGTAGCTACAATTAGGTAACTAACTAATTATATGCTTTAATTTCAGGTCATCCAAGTAAGATTGTTTCATATTTGTTTCAGAATGCTTCAATTTACTTACAAAATTCTTAAGCGGTTGGACAGGCTAGATGCAGGAAGATTGTTCCCGATGTTGGGGAAGTCCAGGACAAGGGGTCACAGTTTAAGGATAAGGGGGAAGTCTTTTAGGACCGAGATGAGAAAATCGTTTTTCACACAGAGAGTGGTGAATCTGTGGAATTCTCTGCCACAGAAGGTAGTTGAGGCCAGTTCGTTGGCCATATTTAAGAGGAAGTTGGATGTGGTCCTTGTGGCTGAAGGGATCAGGGGGTATGGAGAGAAGGCAGGTACAGGATATTGAGTTGGATGATCAGCCATGATCATATTGAATGGCGGTGCAGGCTTGAAGGGCCGAATGGCCTGCTCCTGCACCTAATTTCTATGTTTCTATGTTTAATTTATAATAGCTGAAAATGTCATTCAGTTCTCTTAATTTTTAAGAAAGTTATGGGCTTTTGATTGTCCTTGATCACAGCTTTTGTGTTAAGTCAATGGAAAAGCAATAGGGAACAAGATGCTAATTTCTGAGTATGAAAATGGACATAACTTTTTTTATACTGAAGATATGAATGTGAATTAGGTGTCAAATTAAACTTTTTATGCTTTATCTGATGGGATAAATTGCAGACTTGATTTTTTAAATCTCAAAATTTTGTAACATTGCTACATCCACCACACTGTGTCTGCACTCTTTTCAGAACTAGTACGCAATGAGATCAGTTTGTTCAATTCACAAAATGCACCATATCAAGAATTTTTGGACAATTTCTGGAGAACCTGCAAACTTTGCCACCTTGTAACGTAAAGACAATAATTGCACAGGACAACCTCCATCTGCATGTTTATATCCTGGTCGCACTGACAATAAAGTATAATTCATTCATTCATTCATTACCGTAGACAACATTGAGGTCAACAGCATGCTCCTCCTCACTTTACAAGAACAATTACAAATGTCAATAAATGCTGCCCTATCAATAATATCACATCATGAATAAATAAAAAAGAAACAATATTGCCTATTACACCAAAGTTGCTTTATGTCCCTTTGTTATAGATATTTCAGTGTCTCCTTGAACACAAATTATGAACGCACGACTAAAACAAATCAACATAAGTCATCATAGTTATGCTTTATCTCAGGGCAGGATTGTAGGCAGGGTGGGAGGTGTATCACACCAACAAACATCTTCTCTTTCGTTCTTTCTTCCCAATCAACCATCAAGGCCCACCTCCCCAAACCTATCCCATTGCATCTTAAAATATCTATCATAAGGTCATGTGATAGTAGAATTAGGCCAGTCTTCCCATCAAGTCTACTCCACCATTCAATCATGGCTGATCTATACATCCCTCCTAACCCCATTCTCTTGCCTTCTCCCCAAGTTTAACTTCCCCCACCTCTGCCGAAAGATCACGATTGATAGAAATTTATGAGGGTTCTATCCTGGCTAAGGGCGCTTGTCTGTAGGGAGTTTGTACGTTCTCCCCGTGACCTGCATGGATTTTCTCCGAGAACTTTGGAGAACTCCAAAGGCGTACAGGTTTGTAGATTAATTGGCTTGGTATAAATGTATAATCGTGTTCTGTGCTCTTTATTATTCGCATGGCTGTATGGCTTTTCACTGTACCAATGGTACATGTGACAAATAAATGTATCTTGTATCTGGAAAAAAATGTCCCTATTTAGGATAGTGTTAAAGTGTGGGGATCGCTGGTTGGCGCAGACGCGATAGGCCAAAGAGCCTGTTTCCACGCTATGAGAGGAACTAAATTAAATTCCGCTCTAAATTAAACTAAACTAAACCTAGAAGTAGGGGTCAATATTTCAAAATAAGTTACCCATAGGTAGAAAATGGCCAGGATTTTTCTCCCAGTTTGTTCGATATCCGTGAAACCTTTTGCATCTACGCCACCTCTGAAGATGATTTTTGAGTATTTGAAGGCTTTGCAGATAGATTCTTGCAGATAGATTCTTGATACGCAAGGAATATAAGATTACCAAAGGCAGGCGGGATTGAGGCTATAACAAGATCAGCACTGATAATATGAAGAGGCAGAGAAGGCTTGATGAACTAAGCGATCTATCCCTCTTCCCAATTCAAATTTTTTAATCTAAATGAAAAATTTGCAAGTTCTCAACGAAAATAAACCTCATTGATGCATTGCAGCTCAGAAGTGAGGTGCTCTAAAAGATGCACATTAATGCACAAGTAATTGATAATTTTATGACAAATTGCATGGATCATTATGCTGAATGTGATTTGCAAGACATAACAATTTTCTCCCTATAATAGCAATGAATGAATGGAATAGCTTAACCTGGTTATGGTGTCATGGTCCATGGCCTTATTTTCCCCGATTGTTATTACTGTTTCTGCAGTATGACACACCCACCTCTCAATCTCCTTCACTCCTGGTCTCCTGCACATCCCTCATGCTTTTCTTTTCATTATGGGAAGTTATGCATTCAACTTCCTAGCTTCCCTCTCTCTCCCCTGCTTCTCTCCTCCCTCATTCAGTGCACCTCCCGATTCCTTTTAACCTTCAGATGACTCTTTCAGTCTCCAATACTTTCTGATGCTTCTGTTATGAGACTGCTCTGCTGCATTCAGGTCAACAGTAGTAAGAAGCTGGGATGCCAGAGGATATCCCTTTTCTCCCAATTGTTGGTCAACCTGAAAGGAAAAACTGACCATCTTGGTACATGAATTATGGAAATCCCCTCGATTCACATCAGTAGAAAAAACAATAAAGCTTGTTGTTATTTTAAATGGTGAGATAGAAAATATCGAAATTCAAAGGGATCTGAGCATCCTTGTACATACACTGGACACGCCAGTACCAGACAATTAGGAAGGCAAAAGCTTTGTGGTTCTTTGTTGCAACAACTTACATGTGTGATTGTGATGTTGTTAGCTGGAATGTCAAGGTTAGCATTAAATTGGTATCACTCTGCAGCTAAAACTGCATCCTTGCAATACATATCCTGCCCAATATGATGAATGCCCCAAGTCAGTGAGCTACTGGTTAAAATTGGAAGCAAAATGACACTGACTGCACAAGGGAAAAAAAAATGGCAATGCAAATATTAAAAATGCAGTGAATTAAGTCATGTTATTAAGCAGCAAACAATTGGGAGAAGTACAACTTTAAGGCAAACATATGGCTGAAAATAAAAGTGTCATCACAACAAAGTACCAGCAGACAGTTAAAAATACAATAAATTCGATCATTATTTCTAATGTCTGTGAATTGAGCCTCTGAAGCTTGGAAGCAACTTGAGTATTATGACAGCAATGACATAAAGTGTTTTTGTACAAATCACCAGTTTCTGAAGCATCTTTTATTTAATCAAATAAAAAGCTCTTTCGTTACTTTGTGCCATTAGGGAATATTCCTGTTAATTATAATTGCAAGCTTTGATAGTCCCGTTAAACAATTAAGACTCTCCCAAGGGTTCTTCCAAGTAGAATTATTTATGTTGCTCGATTTAGATGTGACTTAAATGCTACAAGATTTCCAACTGAGCAAAATTCACCACAGGCATCATACGATGCAGAGACCACAATTTTCTTCATGTTATGACTGATATGTTCTTTATCTTGTCACTGTTGGATTCCTCTTGAAGTTGAGTGCAGCTTTAACATCATATTTCGCATGACTTCCAAAGCTGTCTTGTCTAAAACTGCCATCACAACTTTGAACTCTGCCATTGCTCAAACCATTATTTCTTTTTCTTTCAGATTTCTAGTATCAGCAAGTTTTTCATTTTCATCTATATCACTTAATTTTGCGCTATCTTCAAGTTGCTTCTACCATTTGAGACCTCATTATGGAATATAACTCAACGTTATTTGTTAGGTTTTTTTCCTCTTCATTCATTAAGTCAATTGCCACAACATTAAAGCTGTGTTTTAGCCTTTACATTTAGGGGGAAATTAATGATCTATCTAGTTGTCTGCTGAACAAACCTACCGCTGAAATTACAGCATTTACATTTTACTAACAAGGTCATATTTATTGTATGACTGCACTGAATGATGTGAACAGTTAATATTACACATCTCTAATTATTCAGCATAATATGACTACTTCATATAAATGATAATTTGAAGAAGCTTTTAAAGTAACACTCAGGGAAAGGGAAAGTTTTGTAACTTGCCGACTGGTTTATTTTAGTTAATTTAGTTTAGAGATACAGGCCCTTCAGCCCACCAAATCCACACCTGCCAATGATCCCCGCACATTAACACGCACTAGGGACAATGTGCACTTATGCCAAGCCTACAAACCTCTACATATTTGGAATTTGGGAGAAAACCAAAGATATCGGAGAACACCCACGCAGGTCACGGTGAGAACGTACAAACTCTGTACAGACAGCACCTGTAGTCAGGATCGAATCTGGGTCTCTGGCACTTAGGCAGTTTTTTAGACGACTGCCAGCGACTGTCATAGTCTTAGCAGGTCGCCGAAAAACCGGTGACTGGACCCCCTTACGACAATGTCTACAACAAGCTACAACAACCTACCATCTAGTCGACGTCAAGCTCCCGACAACCGGCGACCTAATCGTCGTAACTTAGGACGTCCATCAATGACGACAGCTACGACCACACAGGCGACAACCTACAACAGCCAAAGTCAATTTATGTCCACCCGTGACAACCTACGACCCTGTCGGCGACAACTAAAGACAACTGTCGCTACTTAACTTCTCTTGACGCCGGTACTGTCGTAGGTTGCTGTCGTAGGTTGTCGCCAGGTGACGTAGGTTGACGGAGATAGTCGCCAATGGAATTCACCGAAGTCAGCACCGGCGACAACCTACGTCACCTGGTGTCAACCTATGACAGCACCTACGTCAATGGCAGTCAAGCTATGTTCATTGGCGTCAGAACCACTCGCCTACTGTTGCCGAAAAATTTTGAACATGTTGAAAATCCAGCGGCAACCAGAAAGACGCTATGACTCTTTGGGCGACTGAGGAGACTACTCGCGACCAT
Source organism: Okamejei kenojei (assembly GCA_035221665.1). Classification (NCBI taxonomy): domain Eukaryota; kingdom Metazoa; phylum Chordata; class Chondrichthyes; order Rajiformes; family Rajidae; genus Okamejei; species Okamejei kenojei. The sequence continues at coordinate 44,636,405 of CM069146.1, forward strand.
ACAGGCGACACCCTGGCGACAGCCTCGTCATCTGTAGTCGCCTAAAAAATCATCTAAGTGGGACAGGCCCTTAAGATAGCAACTCGACCCCTGCGCCACCGTGCCACCCACAATTTATTTGGTGTTATTTAATGTTAACCTAAAGTAAGATGTTAAATATTGGTGTGTGTGTGTATGATGGTTTGGTCACATTCTTTGTACTGCTGTGGTGTCTGGGATCCTAGCTTTTATTTCTGTTGCGTGGTTCTCAGTAAATGAGGCTGCTTCAAGTTTGGAAAATGGAAAAGCAGCTACTCAGCTTGTCCACCCACTTTTCTACCCACTTCCTCTAGTCCTCTTCCTCTCCTACATCTGCTCATCATTCACCCCTCCCTACTTCAGGTCCCTCTGTTTTCTCTCCGTGCCCCATTCCTTCCAACCCACAAGTTTTGTCCACATATTGGGGGCGTAATGGTGGTAAAGTGGGGGAGTTGCCACCTTACAGCGACAGAGACCCAGGTTCAATCCTGACGGGTCTGTACGGAGATTGTCCGTTCTCCCCGTGACCGTGTGGATTCTCTCCAGGTGCTCCAGTTTCCTCCCACACTCTAAAGATGTTCAGATTTGTAGGTCAATTGGCAATGGTAGGAATTGTAAATTGTCCCTAATGTGTAGGATAGTGCTAGTGTATGGTGTGATCACTGGTCGGCGCAGACCCGTTGAGCTGAAGGGCCTGTCTATGGTTTTCACGCTGTATGTCTACATTAAACATTGTGTCAGTTGGTGACAAACATGGCTGCGCCAGCCATTCTTAGATTCTTATAAACCATTCTTAGACATTCTTAGACAATAATTATAAGACAACTATCGTGAAAAGCCAGAACACCCTACAGCAGCTCACCAAAAGAGGTGCTCATACCATTAAGGGTGCAAATGAGACAAACATACCTAATATGCTCTCCATTCATAAAATTAATAAATAAATAAACTATTCCACCATCTCTTTCGAGCATTATAGATGAATCAAGGATTTGATGGCAAGCTTCGTTTTAATGGAGGACTACAAAAAGGGCAGAGTAAATCCAAGCTTTCGTTTTTCCCTCGGCAATCCAATTTAAACGTCTCTAGTGGCATAACCTAATTGAAAAGCTAAACAATGTTTTCTATCCAATTGTTTTATTACAATCTTGCAAACATGAGATCGTTGCCACATTTATGCATGCTGGCAGGATGATCTTTCATTTTGCTTGTGTTTCGGTGGAAAATAATTCACTTTGCCAAGGCTTTGCTGTAACAACACTAATCCGGCTTGGATAACTGATGGCAAGCACTACCCTGGACCGCTTTCACAAAGAATATGTAAAATCATTACATTCGCCAGAAGTTAATAACCACCATTATAAAAGCGTAGACAGATGTCAAGCAATAACATTAGGACCATTGTATTTTATTAATAATGGGGAGTGTTTCACTGGGGATCTTGTTATGGAAGATAAAGGCTGAGATTGTGTTTGTTCTTGGCTGGGAGCTTAGCCACCAAAGAGATTTTGAAAACACAATTCATCAAACAGGGATGAAACTGGCCTGCACAACCAGAAGGTTGTGGATTTCTGTTGTGCATCCCTGAAAACTAGATTTGCTCCCCCCACGATATAGCACACAATCCACAAGGGACATTGCAAGCAGCCTGCCCTGCTCAAATAAATGCCACCAACGTTTGCTCATAGCATTCAAATTGGCAATAGATGATTCACTTCCTGATAGTCACCACCCGCCTGTTGGCAACAGTTCAACTCTGTCCAATATTTGCAATCAACTCCATAAATTAGCATTGCAGCAAGGTTTTGCTACTAAACTGAAAGGTCAATGATTTTCTATTTCATCACTGAGACGGTAAACCAGAAGAACTTATTCCTTGTTTGATATAAATGTACTCAATTTTTTCATTAGTTGATTTGATAAAATAAAACAAAGGAACAGATGATGAACCAATTTGCAGACCACTGTTCAAGTCAAAACAGCCAGTAATCAACCATAACTGTTAGGGTACAAGATGATAGTTTCAGGTTATTGTGCATCCATGCACCTGCTGCCTTTATGTTTCCTGGTTATGTTTTGAATGGCCAAAGCACAAATTGCAGTGCATGTTGTTATTGGAATATAGTACAGCGATGACGAACAGTGGAGTGAGTAAATATTAAAGGCAATGAATAGGTTGCCAATAATGCAGGCCGCTTTTTCTTGTAAATAATTCTCACACGATATTACTGTCAACAAGTATCAGCATTGGTCTGTTATTGTCATGTGTAGGGTGATACAGCGAAAAGCTTTGTTTGCAAGTTGTGCTCTCAATCTACACGCTACACATGTGCAACCAAGCCATACACATGTACAAGAAAGAGAAGAATAACAAAGTGCAGAACATAGTTTTACCGAGTTGTAGTGTTACCGTTGCAGAGAAAATGGAAGGACTGCAATGAAGGCAGACAAAAATGCTGGAGAAACCCAGCGGGTGAGGCAGCATCTATGGAGCAAAGGAATGGGTGATGTTTCGGGTCGAGACCCTTCTTCAGACTGATGAGGGGATGGTGGGGGGTGGGAAGAAGAAAGGAAGACTGATGAGGGGATATGGGGGGGGGGGGGGACTGAAACCTTAGCTTATAAAAGGACCCGGTGGCGCAGTGATAGAGATAATGCGATATAGTGCCAGAGACCCTGCGTATGTTTTCTTCCGGAGCTCCGGTTTCCTCCCACACCCCAGACCTACAGGTTTGTGGTCTTGGTAAAATTGTAAATTGTCCCTAGTGTGTGTAGGATAGTGTTAGTGGGCGGGGATCGCTGGGTCGACCTGGACTTGGTGGGACGAAGGGCCTGTTTCCGTGCTGCATCTCAAAACGAAACTATTATGAATTCATGTCCATTTTATATTTACATTTTCTAAATGTCTTGATATCACATCTCACAGATTCTAGTTATTTCTCAACTGCCAGTATGGACTACCATTTTTTGTAACCTTCTCTTCAATAATAGGTTCACATTTGCTATTCACCAATCTGATGGTAATAGAATTTGAGGCCATAAACCACAGCATTCACGATCAAGACTCATTCAAAATGCTGCAAAATAGATCATTAGGTTTATCTGTTCTCAGGCTCATTAACTTTTCTGGTAGGTTTTTCCAACAAATAATAATTACTCTTCCTTCCTCGTCCATACTGTACCCCAGACACAAAGTATTTGTTTAAAACCCTCTCCCTATTTATTCCACATTTTCATCTCCCATTTCTGACTAAAAGAACAATGTTTGCCCTAAATCTTTTCCTTTTCACAAAAGCTTTTAGAATGTTCTAGGTTTCCCATATTCTCCCTATTATTTTCTCAATTTGTCATCCATTATTAAATTCCTAAATGTTCCCAATCCTTAGGCTCATTACTTTTGTTCTGGCCAATTTAAGCATATTCCTTCAATTTAATACTACCTATTTCTCCTGTAATCAATGGGTAGGTCACTTTTCCTCTTACAAAGGCAAGAGATAGATAGAAATAAAAGTAGCAAATAATGAATTAATACTTTAAATGCTAACCATTGCCTGCCTGCTCACTGTTCGTTTTATACTGTGGTTTCTGAGTTTCCCACCATAGCCGACTGGTCCCTTGTACGTTCATGGTTTCTTGCAGTTAGTTTGAAGACTTGGGTTTCAGATTTGATTGACATCATTCTCAAACCTCAAAACTCCATCATTTTACAGTCACTCATTCTTCAAGGTCTCTTCATGTTGAGGCTGTTAATTAAACCTTCCTAGTTGCAAAGTACAAGATTGGAAATAATCTTTTCCTTGCTGGTTCTGTCATCGACTGCTCAGGAAATCCCACGTATTCATTCTAGGAATCCTTTAGTCATTATATATTTAGTCTATAAGTAAGCAGAAATCCCCTATTGTTACTGTAATGCTCCTTTTACATGGATCTCCAGTTTCCTTGTTTTTATATCATACACAACTTGACAGATATGATTTAGAGATCTCTCCCAGTCACCTTTTCTATCTCCTACGCTTTCTCATCTCCACCCAAACTGATTCGTGTTCAGCCAATCCCTTTCATACTACTGGTGACACCCTTTATTAACTGTGGCAATCCACTTCCATTCGCAAAACCACAGTTTATATGCCCAGTTAAGCTTGTCTGTGTTCTTTAAGAAAATGTGAATTATCACATCAAAGTAATCTTTACACACAGAATAATATGCCATTAAAGCTAGTTTAAAAAAGCATGGCCACAGGGATCCAACAATACAAAGAATGCAAGTATAAAATCTGCATACTCATTCAGATGTCTGCACTAAATGATCGCGTCTTCCAAAAAGACAATTCATGTTCTGGTACACCGCTAATAAAATGGTTATCAGATGCACTGTTTCATGTTGCCTGTTCTTGATCTTGTACGCTGAAGGAAGAGAAAGCTGGCTAATCAGAAGGCACTGCTGCATAAGCGTCAGAAAAAGGGCAGCTTTGATATTTTAACTGGCTTTAATCTAGCATGGAACAAAATAATTAACAAGAAATGTGGCTTTGAAATTAGATAGTTGTTCCACAGCAATGGAGGCAGACATGCAATTTAAGGAACTTAACAAGAATTTACAGCTGGGAAAATTTAATCCCAGGGCAACTATAGTTACGATTAATTCAGTTCATTAATTTCATTCATTTAAAGAAAATTTGATGCTGCAAAGCATTACACAAATATATTATCGGGTCTCCAGGGACGATAGCAACTAATGAGCAAGTCAAAGGCCTTGCGTGCCAGAAACATGGGAAGCTTTTATATACAGCTTAAATTTTAACATTTGTAAGACACTTGACATTTTTGCTTAACCATTTCAGTCTAACGGCAACCTAAGGTAATCTGCATTGCATCTCAATCCATTCACAATCTAGATATGTGTTCATTAATGGATATGTAATTGATAAGAAGCCTTGTTGTTCTTTCCATGGGCAAAATTTCACACATCTGCACGGTGTTGCCGCACATCAGTATAACATATTCTCTGTGATGTTAATCTTGTTTGCATTTGTTCAATTAAAGATTTACTTTGGAGTTTAGGACGAGAGCCCAAAAGAGCACATTAATATTACTGGGAGGTCTGATCGATGTGCCAATATTTGCAGAGATTTCACAGAGAAATTGGAAATTGTTGTACCCGATGTATTCGCCACACTGAATTTTTTTTTTTTGGCTGTCCACCATGACAACATTGCAGCTAACCAGAGTGGAAATAAACGGATAACTTCCCCGACAATTAAGTTTACTCCCTGCACTGTTGTAAGTGTCCAGAAATGATGCTACACTAAAACATTCCCAACTTTTCCTTTCTGGAGTTTTTCTGGAATATGTTCATGTTCATAAGTTGTCAGGAAGAGCGTTCACGTTGCGGCCCTGTTTCCACCAATCTTTCCACCACCACGCACAAGAAGCGCAAGACAGACACCATTGCATGCAGATGCCGAGAAGTGTGTTCAGCTCTGGCTGAACAACTTCTAATCTTGTGTGTGCACTCGATAAGAAGAAGTTATGAGAGCAGAATTAGGACATTCGGCCCAAAGTCTACTCCACCATCTATTTTTCTCTCTCAACTCCCTTTCTGCTGCCTTCTCCCCATAACACCCGTACTAATCAAGAATCTATCAATCAATCTCTGCCTTAAAAATATCCATTGACTTGGCCTCCACAGCAATGAATTGAAAAGATTCACCACCTTCTGACTAAAGAAATTCCTCCTCATCTCCTTTCTAAAGAAAGGTCTAAGATCTGAATGCTCTTGTTTTATTGTAATAATTGTTGTTAGTTTTTTCATCCTCTGCACATTAGACTTTGTTCAATGTGCAATTAACTGCTTGCTTCAGTCACATGCTCTTTCTTACCGCAAACATATCACCTGACATGTGGTCGTCCATTAATTTGTCACTCTTTTGTCCATTCTTGGGATAAAGGTGTCACCGTCAAGATTGGTATTACTGACTTATTGTTAGGTATCAGAGTACTTCATAGTGTGTAAGGTTGAGAGTTTGGCAAGTGTGAGAATTTGGTACGGAGAGGAATGAGGTGAGAGTTGACCCTGTTTATAAGATGGTGTCTCGGGTTTTCATGCTTTGTGCAAATTAATAATAGGACCAGATTAAAAATTAGATAAAAATAATGCAGCAAAGATCCAGTATTGAACTGCAATACGAGACCACAGACAACAAGATTATTCCAAGCAAAACTGATAACAAGAGTTGCTGTTTCTTTTGAATTTCTAGATACCTTGATCAAATGCTAGTGTGCAAGTCAGAAAGGCTACTAAATAGAAGGTAGGGCAAGAATAGTTGGACTACTTACTTTTACACTGTGAAAAGTGGCACATGATCAGAACAAAGTACGTCTGGCCAAGCATGTTTGAAATGGTGTGATCTAGATGAGAAAAATAGGAATATTTTTCATAAACTGATTTGAAAGGTTAGATTGAACTGAACACATCTTCCTCGATCTGGCCAATGCATTTGGTTCAGTTCCACATGAACTCCTTTGGGAATCTTTTGCCTTTTTCCATGTACCAGAGCTCATCACCACACTGGTCAAGAACTATTTCCAAGACCTGCAGCTGTGCTTCACAACAGCTGAATTCAGTACAACATGGCAGCGCTTGGGAGTAGGCATCATGGCAGGCTGCACAGTTTCACCGTTGGCCTTTACAATGGCCATGGAAGTCATCATCAGGGCCTCAAAATGGGTGGTGGGTGGTGAACGAACCAGTGCTGGGCTCCGTCTGCCACCCATCAGGGCATACATGGACGATATGACAACAATAACCACTACTGCAGCATGCACCAAGCGGCTACTTGGAAAGCTGCAGGAGAACATCAAGTGGGCCCGAATGAAAATCAAACCAAGTAAGTCTCGAAGCATCTCCATAGTTAAGGGGTTGCTTAGAGACACAAGGTTCTGCATCGGTGACGACCTAATACCAAGTGTCTGAGCAGCCAGTAAAAAGCCTGGGCAGATGGTACAACGCAAGTCTCAAGGACAAAGAGCAGGTGCAACAACAAAGACAAGAAATTGTCAACGGCCTGGAGATCATCAATCAGACCCTACTGCCTGGGTAACTGAAGCTCTGGTGCCTACAGTTTGGACTCCTTCCTCGGACAATGTGGCCACTGACCGTTTATGAAGCTCCAATAACAACTGTGGAGAAGATGGAGCGAACCATAACTTCATACGCGAAGAAATGGCTCGGTGTCCCACGTTGTCTAACTAACATCGGCCTTTATGGCAAAGGGGTCCTGAAACTACCTCTCACTAGTCTAACAGAGGAATACAAGTGTTCCAAAGTAAGACTCCAGATGACACTGAGGGAATCTAGAGACAAGACCATCAGTGCTGTTGCGCCGCCCCTAGTAACTGGCTGGAAGTGGACACCATCTGATGCAGTACAGCAAGCTTCATCAGCCCTGAGGCACAAAGACGTCGTGGGGCAAGTGCAGCAGGGAAGAGGAGGCTTTGGCCTTACGACAAGTAAACCAACTTGGCAAAAGGCCACAACATCAGAGCGGAGGACATTGGTGGTTGAGGAGGTGCGGCGACAGGAGGAGGCCGCAAGAAGTGCAAAGGCGGTCTCTCTTGCCAAACAGGGGCAATGGATGCAGTGGGAAGGTGTGGAGCGGAGGAAGATCAGCTGGAAAGAACTATGGGAAATGGAATCAAGCAAGATCAGCTTCATCATCAGAGCGACATACGACGTCCTTCCATCACCAAAGAACCTCAATCAGTGGTACGGCGAGGATCCAACCTGTGCCCTCTGCCCAACTCCAGCGACCCTCAAACACATCATGGTAGGCTGCAAGACCAGCCTCACGCAAGGGAGATACACGTGGCGGCATAATCAGGTATTAAAAAGCCTGGCAACAGCCCTTGAGAACAGGCGGTGTGCGACCAACTCCTTGCCTCCGAGAGCAAGCAACCCCTCCCACTTAAGGGCGACAACCTTTGTCCGAGAAGGACAGAAAACACCTAAACATCCTTCCACTAGATCAGAAGAAGGAAACCTATGCAGGGCCCGTGACTGGAGGATGCTGGCGGACATCGGCCGACAACTAATCTTTCCACCTGAAATTGCTTCAACCAACCTCAGGCCAGATTTGGTGTTCTGGTCCCTTTCACAGAAGACTGCTTACATCATAGAGCTCACAGTTCCATGGGAGAACTCTGTTGTGGAGGCCTATGAGCGTAAGAAGCTGTGCTACACAGAGCTTGCAGCAGAGGCAACGCAGCGTGGCTGGAACATCAACGTTTATCCAGTTGAAGTGGGATGCAGAGGATTTGTTGTGTCATCTACCATCAGACTGCTGAAGGAGCTTGGAATCCACGGTCAGGCTCTGCGGAAGACCATAAGATCACTCTCAGATGCGGCTGAAAGAAGCAGCTGTTGGATTTGGCTCAAGCGGAAAGACCCATGCTGGGCCCCAAATGCGTCATGGTGAATCTTTGAGGCAGTTTGACACGGGACACACGCTGAGGGCTGATCATCCTGCAGCGGGCCGCCCTTGTGGAGGGTGTATAGTGTTAAAAGGCCGAAACACCCAGTGATGCAAGGGTACACTACTGATGATGTGTCCTGTGCCCAGCTGTCCTGAAGGTTACCCAGGCCAAGATATACATATACGTACCCCCCCCCCCCCGATGTTGAGCGTCGACCACTCTCAGCAATCAATGAATGTCGTGAAATGCTCCCCACCTACTGGCACAAGGGACTTCTTAACATCTAGTCCTGTGTATTTGATTCTGCGAGGATCAGGATAAAAATAGCTGACAGCAGAATTCTCACTGTGTCACCTAGGGTCAGGAGACTGTCCAAGAAAGAGCATTAGAACTATCTTGTGGGTGTCAGATGTGCAAACACAAACATTTTTGCCTTCATTTTTCAACAAAAAACAGGTCTTAACATCTGTGTTCACCAAAGTATTTTAAAAGTGAGAAAAGCAAAGTAATAAGGCCTATTTTAATGTTTGGTTTAGTTTAGAGACACAGCATGAAAACAGGCCCTTAGCCCACTGAGTCCGCACCGACCAGCAATCCCCGCGCATTAACACTATCCTACACACAATCGGGACGATTATACACTTATACCAAGCCTATTAACCCACAAACGCGTACGTATTTGGAGTGTGGGAGGAAACTGAAAATCTCTGAGAGAAACCGCGCGCACTGGGAGAACATGCAGGTTTCGTACAGACAGCAGCCGCAGTCGGGATCGAACCCGGGTCTCTGGCACTGTAAGCGCTGCAGGGCAGCAACTCTACTACTGCTGCCGGGCCGTCGCTAAATGTATTGAGATTATTCATAAAAAACGGACAGAAACAAAAACTGATGTTCTTGAAAGATCATCTCCCCTTTTCTACTGCAGAAACAGGATGAATTTCTAGAAAAACAATCACTTTGTTCAGAAAACAGAATCTAAAGAGCAAAAGGAAATAACTTGCACCTGTAAGTGCAGTATAATTTCTCTAGAAAATGCAGTGTGGAGGTAGGTTATGTGGAGGTTAATCAATGTCAACCATGAACAGTACATTGGTCCCCAAACCTGACTGATTATCTGCAGTCATGTTACTATAAGCAACCAAAACTTAGCAGCTGTAGAAAACTGGAGGGGTAAAAGACAACATTAAGAATAAGCAAAATGAAATATAAAAACTGTAACAGAGAGATATAATGGATAATACAAGCTGTAAGTATAAACATGGGAAAACAGCCCACTTTTGGACCAAGACTGCTCTACATCCATAACATCCACAGCTTCTGCTCACACACCTCGACCACCCCAATATGTTGTTGAAGATGTGCACTGAATTTCAAGGGTAGGTGGTTCAATTCTCTCGTGGTGGAAGTGGTCATTGCCTGGAACGTCTTTGTTGAGGATGTTATTTGTCAGTCTACATTGTCCAGGTCTTGTTGCAAACAGTGCAGGACCGCGTCACTGTTTTTAAGAATTCCCCATGTCCAAGCCTCACAATAACATGTCCAATTATATTTTGGTGTCAATATCTTGTATTAAATATAACCCCATTGGCATGGGTCAGGGTTCAATGATCAGATCCAGTCCCTGCTCAATTTTCACTGACTCTCTGCACCAGATGGAAGTTGAATTTCATACAAAGGCTATTTACGATTTGTTGCAGAATTGAAAGCTGGAGAATAACCAGAAAGATTTTACGTTTGCCTTTTAAAAGTCCATGGTTCACCCATTGAGCACCCATATGATTTTTCAAAAGCCATTTAAGTGAAGCTTTTACCTTGAAATTAGCCTTGGTACAAAAAGATTACTGAATGGTAGATGTTAAGCATGAGAACATGTTGTGAAATTGTCAACATTGACAACCACATTATTGGAAAACTGTGGATGAAATCACAATTGAATTAAACAAATACTTATCTGTAAGAAAATGAACCGCCCGCATACTCTCAAGGAATGAGAAATAGCCCTATCATGTTTTGCAGGCTGATATCTGAAACGAGGTTTATATTAATCACCATATTTAAATTAACAGCATAGACTGATTTAAATTGAGATTATTTATGCACAAAATATTTAAATGATAATTAAAAGTATTACAAGATTTACAGTTAAAAATGTCATTGGCGATACAGACTTTAATATATATATATATATATCTCCCAGTACAGGCACATTTTAAGTGCCAATTATGTCATAGTTACTAAATGATTAAATATTTATACTCCTTGTGATTAACCACACAAATAAATTTACCATTTCACTGGCATCAATAAATTTTTAAACTTACCATCTTTCAATTTGATAACCAACTTAACTGGAATACCTCATGGTTTAGAGATTCCATTCAACCATCACCTTGTTAATGTATGCTGCACCGTTCTTTTGTTTACTGCATTTTACAGTCTTTCATCTCCCCCCTTAAATGCTGCACATTTTTAGCTGGTGAGACCCATGCTTTTGAAATTGTGTCTGCTTTTACATTTCCTCAAATAACTTCTCCAGAATCATATTTTTGATTAGTCTTTTATGGCCGTTCCCATCTTTGTCTCTATCTTTTGCTCATCACGGTGGCGCAGCGGTAGAGTTGCTGCCTTACAGCCAATGCAGCGCCGGAGACCAGGGTTCGATCCTGACTACGGGTGCTGTCTGTACAGCGTTTGTACGTTCTCCCCGTGACCTGCGTGGGTTTTTTCTGAGATCTTTGGTTTCCTCCCACACTACAAAGGTGTACAGGTTTGTAGGTTAAATGGCTTGGTAAATGTAAAAATTGTCCCTAGTGGGTGTAGGATAGTGTTAATGTGCGGGGATCGCTGGTCGGCGTGGACCCGGTGGGACGAAGGGGCTGTTTCCGCACTGTATTTCTAAACTAAACTAAACCACTTCTATTCTGATTAGTCCTTCTTAAGAACCTATAGTTGACTCATTCTCAAATGTGCATGGTAAATGGAGGGGTTTTTTTGGTATAAACTATGCAAATAACTAGTGCTGATGACCAATAAATTGAAAGCATTAATGAAATTATTACTGCCAAGTGGTATGAAAGTAATTGACAAAATAATTGTCCCTAGTGCGTGTAGGGGAGTGTTAATATGCGGGTGCTGGTCGGTGCAGAATTAGTGGGCCGAAGGGTCTGTTTCCACGCTGTATCTCTAAAGTAAACTAAAATTCAGTACAATTTAAATTTGAGTCTATTTTGTTTTACCCTTAAATTATTTTTATGGTATTAATACATTGGTCACCGTTTGCAAAAACAAGTTTATTGTATTTTAATTCAGAATAGTGCAGCTTTGCTATTTGCAATCGGTCAGTGTGGCAATAAACAAAAAAAATGGCAGAAATAGTTCCATCTACACTAAATAAGCAGTCAATTGATGCATGTTGTTAGCTGATTTAATGAGTGTTTCTCCATAAAATTATTCTCACATTTAATTTTATTACAGTAGAATTGAATTATAACAATCAATTTATACAGGTCTCCAAATGATTACCATAACCAAATGATCTCACTAGCCGGAGGTATCAGCTTCACAGATTCAACGAGGACAAGGTCTGGATTTTTAAACAGCTGTTCTGCTCAGACCAGAATCACACTGCTTAAAATGCTCTCCCATGAAATTAATCCATTTCTGAAAGAGTAATTAAAAATACCATTCCACCACAGAATGTCTACCTTTCTATCTTATTCAAAATACCAGTGAATGAAGAAAATCAAGCAATCCCTCACTATTTGAAGCTAATATAGATTCTTTTTTTTTTCCTTATTCCCCTTGAACACTCCTATATCTCTGCAAAATTCAATACAAGGTACTCAGTCTAATCAGCATAATGAAAAAGAAAAAAAAAAATTAAGGGCTGACTGCTTTCAGCAAATGTAGTTCAATTGACATTACTCACCAGCATCAAACATCAACCTACAACTGGATTCCACAGAACTAGTCATCAACCTTTCAAGCAGTCCTTCAGAGTTGAGGCTGACTTGTTTCGACTCCAATTGCCACCAGTCATGATTGAAGATTCAGGGTTCAGACACAGGTGGGGCAGCAGAAGCTTCATGCAGTTTACAGAAACATAGAAAATCGATGCAGGAGTAGGCCATTTGGCCCTTTGAGCCAGCATCGCCATTCAATATGATCATGGCTGATCATCCAGAATCAGTACCCTGTTCTTGCTTTCTCCCCATATTCCTCGATTCTGTTAACCCTAAGAGCTATATCTGACTTTTTCTTGAAAACCTCCAGTGAATTGGCCCCCACTGCCATCTGTGGCAGAGAATTCCACAGATTCACAACTCATTGGCTGAAAAAGTTTTTCCTCATCTCAATCCTAAATGAGGAAAATCATCCTTATTCTTAGACTGTGACCCAAGGTTTTGAACTCCCCCAACATCGGGAAAGTTTTTCCTGCATCTATCCTGTTCAATCTCTTAAGAATTTTATATGTTTCTATAAGATCCCCTCTCATCCCTCTAAATTCCAGTGAATACAAGCCCAGTCGATTCGTTAGAAACTGAACCAATCTTTCCCCTTCTGTAATATTTACATGGCTCTCCTTTTGAAACTCGAGGTGCTCCTGCCCCATTCTAAATGGTTGCAAGGCAAAGATGTATTATTTCTTCAAGGTATATTGACAATTCCAAGAGTCACTAGTGTTTTATTGTCACATGTACCCCCAAAACAGAAAATTCTTAGTAGCACAAGAGGCTTGTAAGCACAGGACTCAATAGATTATATAGTAAACAAAGAAAGAAAAAATGTTTAATAATAAAAAAACCCAATATAGTGAAAACAAAACAGAACTCAAAGTCCCGAGAGCAAACCAGGCAGTTCGCAGTTTAGTTGCAGTTTGCAATAGCATGACAGTTTTTGGGAAGAAGCTGGTCCTGTTCTGCTCAATACAATTTTCTGATTCCTAGTCCTTCTTCCAAAAACCAGCAATGAAATGAAAGCGTGCCAATGTGGTGTGGGTCCTTGATGATGCTAGCTGCCTGTTTGAAAGAGCGCATCCTATAGATCTCTTCAATGGTGGAGAGGTCAGTGCCCACGATGGACCAGGTAGTGTTTTGTAATCTCCTTCGTTCCTGCGCATTTGGGTTGCCAAACCAGGACATGATTCCTTCCACGTTCTTCCTTTGTCCTGCTGGACATGCCTTCCTATGTTGGAGGAGCTCAGAGTAGAAAATCATTTTGCAACTTTGGTACTACAAGTACAATCAACTTGGCCCATACACCTGAGCTGGCTGAGCTTGAGAATCTCGGTGGTGGAGATATTGACTTTGGAGATACAAACATGGCTTATCTTACCACTGAGTTTGGGGTTTGTAGATTTGGGATTGATGATATTTTTAATGTTTTGATGTGCCCAAACTTAAAAGTTGACTAAACTTTACCAAACTAAAGTTCACCAAACTATACTGAAAGGCAGGGATCATTGTTCCTCTGTAGAACACGAGCTTGGTGCCATGGTTGAGGTCTTGGTCGAATGAGTGCATTGATTTTATCAACAATATCAGCCTCTGGTCTGAGATGCCACCTGAGAAGTCATAGAAAGTGATCCACTTTTCCCCAGGGCTCTCAACAGATCCTGATAGTCTGGCACTGTGATGTTTGGGTGGACCACTTGGGAAAGGACCTTTTATCGTTCAGAGGAGATGCACAACTGCTGCCTCACAACTGCATGAATAGAGTTCACTCTTCACATCTGATGCTGTCTGTGTGGGATTTGCTCTCTGTTCTTGGGACTGCGTGGGTTTCCTCCAGGTCCTCTGTTTCTCTTCCCATATCTGTCCCTTTTTAAATCACCCCAAGGGTGTGACTGAGCTGTAGAATCTGGGGGTGCATGGAGTTGCTGAGAATATGGGGATGATAAAACGAATTAGGTTAGGCAATAGAAGCTTGATGGTCAGTGTGGAATTAGTGGGGCGAAGGGCCTGTGGCCATGCTGTACCTATCTATGCCCTTCTGCTTTGTGCGAGAGTCACATTTCTCCCGCTCCAGCAAAATGGTCAGCAGGGAGTTTAGACAAGAGTGTGAATATATACAAGTCACCTGCATGACATAACTGGATATTGGAGGTGAATTTTATTTATTCTGCTACTCAGTGCCACAATATCAGACCATACGAAGCAAAGTGTGTCCTTCCAAAACAATGATCAATTGCCCTTGAACCTTGTGAAACTAAACCTGCTTTTGGCATTGCACCTTGTGGTAAATTAGTGGTGAGTTACATTCTTTGCCGAACACTTCATACTAATAGGACCAGGACAGATGCATTTGGTCATTGAGAAATGTAGTGTAGCTTCAACTCTCTCAAGAGCTCTCTCATCTTGGAGATTTTCTTTTCATAAAATGGCTTTGCACGGAAAAGGTAGTAAGAACTTGTTGTAAACTACATTTAAAAAGTGAATTTCGTCACTCTGCATCCATTGAAATCATTTATTTGATTGCAGCAACTTGTACTTAAAAGTTATTTCAAGATGAATGGAAATGAATGCTGTTTGCCTCGGGCTAATTCACGACATCAGAAATGCGGTAGATGCCAACCTATAATGATCCATTTCACATCATTAACAAAGATAAAATGGACTGACTTTTATAATTGGTGATATGGGTAAAAAGTATGCAGGTTCATGTACCATCTCATAATCTCTTAACAGCCACTGAACTCCTTTTCAAACAATTACTGCTGTTTTGTAGTAAATACAGATTGAATTACCAGACATTAAAATATATTACACAGTGATGCAATAATGGGTAGAGGATACCTTCCACTGAAGTTGTCAAGGAATACATTTTGGTCATACCACAGGGAAAGGCTCTGCTGATGATCCTCAAATAAGATTGACTATCTTTAGACCTATTAGATGTTTCAGATCTTTCATGTTCACTTAAGGACACAGTCAGCGTCTCTGTTGAACATTAGTCAAATGATGCTAAAGTGATAAGTCAACACAGATTTATCATTCTGGTCAACAGAGCCATCTGCCTTCAGCAATATCTCCAGATTAAGTTCCATTTTTGCTTTGCCTCCCTCTACCTCATTCCCACGCCAATTAAACTATTGATGGATGATCTCCACTATCAGTAACCAGGTCCTGTCCCTGTTATTACTTGGAGAGACTAGAACAAGTCCAGTTCCAACAATTGCTGAGAAATCTGGCTCACCGTGAAATTCTCAATGAAGAAGAGCTCTCAACATGGAGATTTTTAAATCATAAAATGGCTTTGAACCAAAAGGTAGTAAGAACTTGTTGTAAACAACCTTTTATAGCATATTTTTATCACTCTGCATCCATTGACATCATTGATGTGTACTTAAAAGTTATTTCAAGATATATGGAAATGAATGCTGTTTGCGGCAAACAGGCTAATTCAAAGCGGTAGTTAACTAAAAGTTAGCAAGTAACATCCTGTTGTAAACTGTCTTTTTTGATGTATTCTGTCACTTCCATTGGAGTCATTGATTTGATTGTAGCACCATGCACTGAAAAGTTATTTCAAGACGTATGGAAATTAAAGCACCGGCAAACACATAGATCCCACAGAGCAAATGCTGGAGAGGCACAACCAACTTTAAACTCTGCTGCTGGGCTTCATGCGTTATCTCGTGGTGGAGCAGAGTCATAAAAAATACTGCAAATAGTTGTCAGGAAGCTTGGTTTCTGGGTTCGTACATACCCGTACAAACACAAGAGCCTGCATACGATGGAATCTGGAGCAAAAAAAAACTGTTGGAGGAACACTGCGTCCAGTAACATCTCCAGCAATTATTTGTTTGGGAGAAAACTGGAGCACCCAGAGAAAACCGGATAAACATGCAAACTCCACACAGACATCACTCGAGGTCAACATCGAACCCGGGTCTCTGGCTCGATGAGGAAGCAGCTCTAGCAGCTGCGCCACTGTGCTGCCCTGATCAGCCTGTTCTGTCAGATTGAGCAGTAACCTATGGAGTGCATGCATCTATTGCTGGACTTTTAACGGGAAGAAATTAGGCAGTTTATACTTTGGATTAGTAAATCCCCCAGTAGGTTAATGCTAAGATGATCAAGTTAATCCAAGTTATAAAGTTATGCTGGAGGTGACCCCACTAGATAAATTAAATGTTTTTAAACATGGCGAGGTGATAACTAGCCGGGTTGCTTTGAGGATCGTGTTCCTCCACCTTCCCTTTCAATTAACCTACGTTCCCTTTCATGGAGTTATGTTATTTATGGAAGTGATTTAATTATGTAGAAAACCTCCCAGGAAGATTGAATTGAATATCGCCAGTGGTGAGCATTGAATCAAAGCCATTTATTGCCTGGTGACTATTCATGAAATCTCACATGTTGATTATCCTTTTATGATACTGTTAATCATAATGTTCAGTGTAGTTAGTTATAGCCTGTGGATTTTAATAGGTATCGGTATAATTAATTTCAGCTTCAGTAAAATTAAAGGCAATCTTAATGGCAAAATTAAATTTTCTTTATCTTGCGCCGAACAGAAGAGCTAAGATGTGCCCACAATGCTTTGCTCTTTTTGTGTAAAGATTCACATAGTCTCCGCAACTAATTCCAGTCAAAAGAGCACCAAAGGAGGGCACACCCAGTGAGAAAATGTGCTAGAAGATAGAAACTTACAAAATTCTTAAGGGGTTGGATAAGCTAGATGCAGGAAGATTGTTCCCGATGTTGGGGAGGTCAAGAACAAGGGGTCACAGTCTAAGGATACGGGGGAATTCCTTTAGGACCGAGATGAGGAAAACATTTTTCACACAGAGAGTGGTGAGTCTCTGGAATTATCTGCCACAGAAGGTAGTTGAGGCCAGTTCATTGGCTATATTTAAGAGGGAGTTAGATGTGGCCCTTGTGGCTAAAGGAATCATGGGGTATGGAGAGAAGGCAGGTACAGGATACTGAGTTGGATGATCAGCCATGATCATATTGAATGGCGGTGCAGGCTCGAAGGGCCGAATGGCCTACTCCTGCACTTATTTTCTATGTTTTCTATGTTTAAGATTTTACTAAGATCCAGTGAATAGCAAGGGAAGAATTACTTGAAGAATATATTCTAAAAGTGTGAGAACTTGATCTTTCCTTCAAATGTGAGTTAGAGTCATAGAGTCAGTCTTTAGAGTTAGGAGAGATACTGTGCAGAAACAGGCCCTTCCATGATTTATGGGGAAAGAACTAAAACAATTTAGGTCAATGTGGTGATGGTAATTACTGGGAAAAATTATTCGTTCTTTCAGCTGTGTATTATATGGCAATAATTGTGATGCCGTTGCAAGATGTGTTTTAATATGAATGCATAACTGTGTGCGCCTCTTGTGGAGAAAAATGCAATTCAGTATGGAGATGATTTCTAGATGCTGAAAATCTCTTGCAACTCAAGATAAATTCAGCTCTTTTCCTTTTTTTTCCAGTTAAATATTAAGCAAAGAAATTGTCAGGTTATCTTGACGGAGATGCAATTGTTTTCGTCCGCACTGCAGCCCAGCATCAAGGAGTTGGCGGCCTTTGCTGGAGGTCTTGCTGGAGAACTCCACTGCGGGAATCTGCAGACTTTAACACAACAGAGCCCGCGGTCTCTGGTCAGAGGCCGACTTCGGGAACTCTTAGAAGCAGGAGCTCCGATTGCCCTGACACGGGGACTTCGATCGCCCCGACTGCGGATAGTTCGACTGCCCCGACGGCGGGAGAATAAAAGAGGAAGAAGATTGGACTTTATTACCTTCCATCACAGTGAGGAAAGTGGGGATTCCGCTGTGGTGGATGTATATGTTAACTTTTAGATAGTTGTGCGTCATGTTGCTTTTCTTTTAGTCTGGCTGTATGGTAATTCGAATTTCACTGTACCTTAATTGATACATGTGACAATAAACTGACCTTGAAACCTTGAATTCGGGTTGTTCCATTGTAGGGAAGATGTGGTACCTTTGGGGAGGGTACAGAGGTGGTTTACCAGATGTTGAGTGGATTAGAGGGTTTCAACCACAGGGAGAGGTTGGATAGACTCGGATTGTTTTCTCTGGAGTATCGCACGTTGTGGGGAGGTTTGATAGACATATATGAAATTATGAGAGGCATAGACAGGGTAGATAGTCAGAACCTTTCCCCCCAGAAGCGAAATGACCAATGCTAGAGGGCATAGCTATAAGTAGAGGGGGGGGGGGGGGGGAGACTTTTAATGGAGATGTCGGGCAGAAACGACAGTGGCTTTTAAGCAGCTTTTAGACAGGCACATGGATATGCATGGAATGGAGAGATATAGATCACTTACAAGTAGATGGGATTAGTTCAGCTAGGCATCATGCTCGTCACAAATATTGTGGGCTGAAGGACCCTGTGCTGCACTGCTGTGTTTTATGTTCTGCAATTCGAAGTGTCTATTGAAATCACCAAACACTTGGAGAATGATGAACAGCAGCATGAGGTAATCAGTCAGCAATTCAAGCAGGAATCCATGACCACTCCAAATAGCATTAGTTGGGGAGTGGTCTATCCTTCCTCCCCAATGCACTTTCAGCATAATGGTGTATATAGGACCTTAAAGTTCATATTACCAATTGGGCCCACCAACATTTTTCTCATTCTTTCTACATGGAAGGGCAAAGATTGATCAAGTGAAGAAAATAACTTGTATTGTAAATTGCTCGTTCTAAGCTTCCTCCCCAGTCTAGTTTCAGTCAAAAACCACCGAATCAAGCACTTGATCAACTAATCTTTATTTTAACAAAACACAATTACAGTTCCCACCACAGTACCTAGCCATTGCGGGTTCATTGTATCCAAACAGGGCTTCTCAAGGAAGCAAACAGAGCAACATTTCCTGATGTGCTAGAAAACCAGACAAGGCTCAATACCTCATCCAATCAACATTCGGCAAAGTAGAACTCTGCAACATTATTTATAATTATTGACAAGGTGTATGTCTGGTTTGCAGTCATCCAATCTATGCATTTTGCACCTAATTGACAGGGTCTTCAGATGTTCTTATTCTTTTCCTGCAGCTTGGATCTAGGCTCTAGACCAACTGGCACCACTCCGCAGCTTGTACCAGTTCTGCAGAAAGCACTTCCAAATTGACCAAATCTCCCAGCAGCCCTGAAGTTTTTACCCCATTTTAAAGTCCTAGCCTCTCCAATCTGGCCAAGATTAACAGTATCACAAACCTATAATGACCACTGAAGGAACCCATTCATTGCATGCCAACTCCATACAGAACAATCCCATCAGTCCAATTTTCTTTCATTTCCCCCATCACCCTACAACCTAGTTTCTCTTATGCACCCAATTATCCCTTTTGATTAACTTGCCCTTTACTGACACCAAGGAGAAATGTATAGAAGACAATTAACATACCAGCATGTCTCTGGAATGTGGGAGGAAACCAGATCACCTGGAGAAAACCCAGGCCGTCATTGTTCGAAAGAGTAAACTTGTACAGACAACATCCAGATTGGGAATGAACCCAGGTCCTTGGATCGGAGAGGTAGCAGGGATTACGACTGCGCCACCATGCTACGCGTGAATTAAAACAAGTGATGTTTTCATTATTTCTCATGAGTTTACTCCAAAAATGAACATATCTCCAGATTCAAAAATCTGCAAATTACAGGGAAAATATATATCACTCACTGTGCTCTGACAACATGCTGAAAAGCACTGACCCAGAATATCATAATCTCTACTCCATGCTCGCATTTATTGACCACTCTTTCAGATTTGTTGTGTCAAAGCGGAATCTGCACAAGTCTTGGACCATTGTGGACTCCACCTGTTCATGGTCATCGGTGTCAGCTCTGATTTGTTCTGAACCTTTTCATACCTCCAGTTGCCGTAACGCCACATATTCCTTTTCAGGCAGAGATGCTGCTTGAAACGCTGAGTTACTCCAGCGTTTTGTGCCTATCTTCTGCCATTGACCACCTGTCCCAAATTTATGCACATCCAACATTTCTGTTTTACGAAAACAATTACATGCTACTGGTAATGTTTCCGATATTCTAACAAATCAAATTTATCAGCTTAATAGAAACAAAGGGGATGTTTTCATCAAATCATATTCACTACGATAATAATAAATCTTGACAACTCAATTGAATAAAGAAGAAATTGTCTCCTGCTAAAAACACTAAACAATTAATCGCAAATAATGTAAATTGGCATCACTTTTACCAGGGCCTGATTGTGCCCTGATTGCAAGATTGTAGTACAATCTGAAATTGTGCAGAAAATATTTCAAGGACACCAATGAAATAACCAATTGAGATAGAGTTAAGATCAAGAATATGTGACAGTATCTCTGGAACGGAGGTTTGAAATAAACATGGTTCAGAAGTCTGAAAGCAGAAGGAAAGAAGTTGTTCATAAGTCTGGCCATCTGGGTTTTCAAACTCCTGAATCTTCTGCCAAAAGGTAGAAGAGAGAATAGGGAATGAACAGATTTATTCACAATATTTATGTTATATAGGCTGCAAAAAGTGGTGAACATTGCCCAGTCCATCATGTGTATTGATCTCCCCACCATCCAAGGGACCAAAGAAGAATCACTACCTCAAGACAGCAGCTAATATCAAAGACCTGCAGCATACTTGCCATGCTCTCTTCTTGCTGCTACCATCAGGAAGAAGGTCCAGGAGCCTGAGAACCTTTACCTCTAGGTTCAAGAACAGCTTGTTCCCATCAACCATCAGGCTCTTGAAGTGCACAATCCCAATCTCAACCATATCTTAGTACCAAACTCCTGCAGAATCTGCACGATTATGGTTACTTTATATATTGTGGTTTTTGCACTATGATCTGGTTTATTTAGGATAACTGATAATTTAATGCATCTAATGTGCTACATTCCTGCAATGTTTTAGTTTTAGTTTCAGAGCGAGAGCGTGGGAAAAGGCCCTTTTGGGCCACGCCGACAAACGATCACATGTACACCAGTTCTACCCTACACACGAGGGCCAATTCACAGAAACCAATTAACCTGCAAATCTCCAGAAACCGGAGCACCCA
Organism: Okamejei kenojei; assembly: GCA_035221665.1. Lineage (NCBI taxonomy): Eukaryota > Metazoa > Chordata > Chondrichthyes > Rajiformes > Rajidae > Okamejei > Okamejei kenojei. Next base: position 44,657,923 of record CM069146.1, read on the forward strand.
AAGAAAACCCACAAGAAGAACATTGGATCGGCCCTTTCGTGGAGCTTAAAATCGGCCGCAGGATTTACCATCACCCGGCGGGGGCTTCAACATCGAGAGCCTCGATCGCCTCGAGGCAGTGGGAGAACAAGCAAGGAAGAGATAAGACTTTTTGCCTTCCTTCACAGTGAGGAGGTGCCTGGAGATTCACCGTGATGGATGTTTGTGTTAAATTGTGTTCATTGTGTGCTTTGTTGCTTTTTTTCTGTCATGACTGTTTGAATGACTATATAAAGGAAATTCGAAACATATAACCTCCGTGCAGACATCACGTGTAATCAGGATTGAATCCGGGTCTCTGGCACTGTGAGGCAGTATTTCTACTGCTGTGCTGTTGTGCCGCCTCTGTTATGGAAATGTATTTGCTTTGGATCAGATCCTGTGCAGATGACAAGATCACCTTTGAACTCTTAAATCCTCATCCACAGATTTGAGCGCAGAATTCTCGACTGAACCACCAGTGCAGTTGGAGTTGCAGTTTTTGGAATTAACTTTAGAGTGAGGACCCATCTGCTTTCTGAAGATGATTCCATTGGTTCATTTTGGAAAATAGGGGACTTATTTTGCAAAACAGCACATTTAAAAAATGAGATAACAGAAGCTGCTGGTGAAATTAACACCAGATTAAACAAAACCTCGTAAGAATACAAAGGAGTAATTTTCTTGTTAATTAATCTACCTAAACTCCTTATAAATTTTACAAATTTGTTAAACTAGCATGAAGACTTTTACTAGAATATATTAAAATGAATGCTCTCTTATCCAGTATATGCACATAACATGCTAATTGTCCATTTGAACTTAAGAGCAGTAGTATCTGCTTTTGACCTTGCAATTCATTTTTTGAAAAATGCAATTTTGTTCTCTTTCCACAAAATAAAAAATAAATGCATTAAATAAATCGAACAGCACTATCCCAACCATTAGTGAGTATATACTGTTTGCACTGTTTGTGCAAAGGAACAATAGATGCAAGAGATTGAAGAATAGAAAAAAGCTCACTCCAATTAGAGGTCGTTGGATATAGAAATTACATGAGAATTGTTGTATTCAATAGTTAAGTATGAGAATTTAAATACCAAGTTATGCAAAAATATATCAGCAGTCAAATGCAGTAAAGGCAGTTTCTGAAAACCGAATTATAAGGTTTTATATTTGACAGAATCCAATCTCATCATCATAAGTATGGATTGAATTACGCTTGCTAATAAAATAGTGAATCTCAACCAATTTATGCTGACTTTCTCTACTGCTTCATATTATTTCATTGTGATGTTGCTTTGTTTTGGTCTTCTGCAGATATAATTTTCCTTTCGACGGTCAAAGGATTTTTATTAGCAATCACACTGCCAGATTTTAAACAGATACGACACAAGTCTGGGAACATTGGTGTCAGTTTTGTCAGTTTCTGATGGATGTTTCTGCTATCTGCATGCACTATTAGTGTCCTGTTGCAGTGATGGTGGCAATAGGGACTTGAAATGTAATAGTCCCCCATGCTGGGCCTGCTATAGTGCCCTACAGCGATATTGCTGTTCTCTTCTCAATGTGCTCTTTGCCAGTGCTGTGTGACAAGTCTATGCACACAACTGCAGGGTTGAAACGGCACATAGCAAGCAATTTTAGGGGAACAGAACAAAGCCTTCTCACCCAGTGTCAGAAATAAAGTTAAACAAGCACTTGATAATAATAGGGGAAGAAAAATACCATATAAATATTAGCAAGACGACACAATCATAAATTAAATGGAAGCAAAGCATTGCAATGAATTCTACAGAATCAATTAACTGACATCCTCCCCAACAAGTCAAAAGCTGGCACAAACTAATGAAAGTGGAACCCATGCATAAAACAGATATTTGTCAATTAGTATTAGCATATGCTACAAAGGATGATAATCATATTTATATGCAAATTCATATCACAACAGCAACTTTGGGGTAGATTTCTATTGCCTGTGCATTCTTTATTTGCATATAATCAACTAACTGGATCTTTCTAATCGAAACCTGAAAGGAAATGTGGCCAAAAGTGTTTCCACAGTAATAAAGTGTTTTTTCTTTGTAATTAACATTATTGATTCACACCTTATTGGGTTTACATACCACATGTCTGAAATCATCTCAAAATAAAATCACAAATCACCAGCTGAAGTGACCAGAGAGGCATAGATTAATTTCAACACCAGGTTTCCTTGGACAATGTGGCACAATGGTACAGTTACTGCTTTACAGTGCCAGAGACCCAGGTTCGATCCTGACAATGGGCACTGTCTGTACGGAGTTTGTACATTCTCTGGATTTTCTCTGGGTGCTTTGGTTTGCTCCCAAATTCCAAAGGCATACAGGTTTGTAGGTTAATTGGCTTCTATTAATTGTCCACAGTGTGTATGATAGAACTTGTGTACGGGTTATAGTGGGTCCGCACGGACCCGCTGGGTCGAAGGGCCTGTTCCAAGCTGTATCTCTAAACTAAACTAACTATGTTGCCGAGTTAGTTTCCGACCTAGTCCAGAGAAAGGACAGAATATTCTCAAGTGACTTGGGGAAAACAAATGGTCGGCACGGACTGGAAGGGCCGAGAGGGCCTGTTTCCGTGCTGTAATTGTCATATGGTTATATGGTTATATGGTCACCTGTAGCTTCACAGCCAAGGCAGAATGTGACTTGATCATTGCCCTTAGCTGTGCACTTCCAGTAGTAACAACTGGACAATGAGCAGAAATAGTAATGCAACTATGTCAGGGACAATGGACCTGTTAATAACAGCTCCAACACCACCTCAGCGAAGAGCAGCTCAACAAATAAAATTTTATATTGCTGAACCATTTAATTTCTCGATCAACTGCAATTTTGGAGGAGTTTAGATTATAAGCTTTTAACCTCTTTCTAGTCAACTGTCTCTCTTCACTTTAAATATGAAAAAAAACACCAAACAAATGGAAATGGTTCTATTGACCTTGTTGATAAATAAAAATGGTTCCTCTTAACCCTAAAAATTCTTGACCGAGCCATAATCTGTCATTTTGGATGAAACCTTGAACAAACTTCATTATAAGTTGAGAGGCAATTATAATCTTGGATCAATTAAATTGACTTTGTGTTTCTGTGGTCAACAATCATTAATCAGTCTGTCACATTTAGGTTCTTATGTCTGGTATTTGTGATCCATCCTGACCAAAAAAAATCATCACTTTATGAACTTAACCTAATTAAATGTTGATACAAAGACCAAAGTGTTACTGAGGAAAACAAAGATCAAGTATGAAATGTAACTGTGTATGTGCAGGCATTTTTCCCATTTCAATTCCATAAAATTAGAGGTTTATTTACATATATGGCTACATATGTATTGCTTCTAAATCATACTTCAATCCTGCTCAGAAATTATATTGCATTGTGTGTCCTTTCAGGAGAGGCAGAGGTTCACTTGCACCTCCTCCAACCCCACCTACTGTGTCCGCCGTTCCAGGTGTGGACTCCTATATATCGGCGAGACCAAGCACAGGCTCGGTGATCATTTTGCTGAACACCTCCACTCAGGCCACCTAGGCCTATGCGATCGTCCTGTTGTTAAACACTAACCCCCCATCCCATTCCCACATTGACATTTCCATCCTGGGCTTCCTTCACTGTCAGAGTGAGGTGCAGCACAAATAAGAAGAACAGTACCGTTATATTTCACTTGGGCAGCTTACAACCCAGCCGTATGAATATTGACTTCCCTAACTTAGAAACATAGGAGATAGGTGCAGGAGTAGGCCATTCGCCTTTCGAGCCAGTATGACATTCAATGGAATTTAAAAGGATGAGAGAGAATCTTATAGAAACACATACAATTCTTAAAGCATTGCACAGGCTAGATGCAGAAAATATGTTCCCGATGTCGGGGGAGTCCAGAACCAAAGGTCACATTTTAAGAATAAGGGGTAGGCCATTTAGGACTGAGAAGAGGAAAAACGTTTTCACCCAGTGAGTTGTGAATCTGTGGAATTCTCTGCCACAGAAGGCAGTGAAGGCCAATTCACTGGATGTTTTCAAGAGAGTTACATTTAGCTCTTGGGGCCAAATGAATCAAGGGATATGGGGGAAAAAGCAGGATCGCGGTACTTATTTTAGATGATCAGCCATGATCATATTGAATGGTGGTGCTGGCTCGAAGGGCCAAATGGCCTACTCCTTCACCTATTTTGCTGTTTCCATGTTTCTATATTATCATGGCTGATCATCCAAAATCAGTACCCTGTTCTTGCTTTTTCCCCATATCCTTTGATTCTGTTAGCCCCAAGAGCTATATCTAACTCTCTCTTGAAAACATCATAATCATACTTTATTAGCCAAGTATGATTTGCAACATATGAGGAATTTGATTTGCCATAGCATTATACCAATAAAAAGCAACAAGAGACACAAAATACATTTTAACATAAGCATCCACCACAATGACTCCTCCACATTCCTCACACTGATGGAAGGCAAAAAAAAAAAGAGTTCAGTCTCTTCCCTTCTTTGTTCTCCCATGGTCGGGGGCCTCGAGCCTTCCACTGACAGGCCGATCTTGGCTGCCGTAGCCGATGGTCAGGCCCTCCGCGTCGGGGCGATCAAGTTCCCGCATCGGGGGGATCTCAGCTCCCCCGGGTTGGGGCTGGTCAAACCTCCTGCGACATTGGAGCTTCCCAACATCAGATGTTGAACTCCGCAGGCCGCGGTTGAAGCGTCGATCCCAGGCAAGGGACCGCAGGCTCCGATGGCGAGTCCACGGCCCCGCGGTGGCGGTCAAAGTCGGTCTCGAGCAAAGCCTCCAGCTCCACGATGTTAGGCCGCAGAGCGATCAGAGATACGATCCGGACAACAATCGCATCTCCAGCAAGGTAAGAGATCGAGAAAAAGGTTTCACCTAAGCTCCTACCCCACCCCCCACTTAAAACAAACCAGAGAACATTAACACATACTTCTTAAAACAAACTAAAAATAACAAAAAAGACGAAAAGACAGACAGACCATTGGCGAGGCTGCCATCGCCGACGGCGCCACCTGGTGGATCCAGTGAATAGGCTTTGTGGCCATTGCAGTCATTGCTTCAAGTAACCCTTGCTTTCCCTCTCTTTCCATTCATCCCCCACCCTTGTTCTCTGACTAATTTCACTGTCCTTCTGATTCATTTTAATGATTGTATGCCACGTTGTCACTTCCCCTCAGCCAACAATGAACCATTCTACATTTCCTTATCATCGTCTGCTATGATCTGTCATTTTCACACCTTACCCCTCCATATCTCTGGACTCTCTCTCAGTCTGAAGAAGGGTCTAATCCCGAAACGTCACCCATTCCTTCTCTACAGAGATGCTGCCTGTCCCGCTGAGTTACTCCAGCATTTCGTGTCGATCATGTATGTTTTTAAGTCCAGACACTTTAGCAACAATCATGACTTATAGTCATGGAGTCCTGCAGCACTGCATTAGTTAAACCAATCCTACATTAACTCCATTTTATTCTCTCCACATTCCCAGTCAATTTCCCCAAGATTCCACCACTCTGCTGAACGATATATGAAGGACCATTTACAGCGGGCAATTAACCTGAAAACCTGTACATTTTTGGTACAGTGGAGGAAACTGGAGCACCAGGAGTAAACACCCATGGTCAGAGGATGAAGCTGCAAACTCCACACAGACAGCAAAGGTCAGATTTAAACCTAACTTACTGGAACCACAAAGCAGCTGCAAGACTGAATCAAATTCTGCAATAGGAAGATAATCATGTGTTAAAGTTGTCACACCAGGGAGAATAAAGATTATCAGGGAAGCCCCCATTCTGACTAGATGTTTGAGGTTATCTCCACTAGGGGCTCCGCATTGATGGCAGCCTCTGCCTACAGTCTATCTGTTTTTTTATGTTTTTCTTTAATTTTTAGTCTGTTTTTAAAGTATGTTTTGGAGGTTTCTTTCGTTTTTCTATGTGGGGGAGGGGCGTAGGGTAAGGGGGAAACCGTTTCCCAGTCACTGCCTGGCGAGGATGCGCCTATTCTCCGAGTCGCGTCCTCGCCCCCCTCATCGCGGCCTACCACCTGGATTGGCGCGGCCTTTCCTGCCGGGGACCGGCCAAAGCTTCAGCGGCGGCACCGCGCTGGATTCACCGCAGAGCGGGCGGTGCCTTGCCTGGATCGCCGTTTGAAGCTCCGGAGTGTCGCTTCAACATCGCGAAGCTGGGGTTTGTGGAGCTTCCAGCGTGGGCGGCGCTGACTTCGGCATCGCGGAGTCCTGGGACCTTTTGCCGAGGGCCGCCAGCGTGAATCTCCACACAGCTCGGCCTGTGGACTTCGGGAAACGCGGAAGTGGCCGATTCGGAAGTCCAAGCCGCTGAGGTTGTTCTCCTGTTCCGACATCGGAGTTCCATCATCCCGCCGAGAGGGCCTGAACATCGGGCCGCCCCTAGCGGCGACAGAGGGGGGTTCGGGATCCCCCCGACCACGGGCGAACAACAGAGGAGGACGACTGAACTTTGGTGCCTTCCCTCATAGTGGGGAAACTTTGATTCCGCTGTGTGGGGATGTCTGTGTTAAAGACTATTGTGTTCTGTGCACTTTTTTATCCGTATGGCTGTAAGGTGACCACACATTTCACTGTACCAATTGGTACATGTGACAAATAAATGTATCTTGTGTATGATATATAAATATCCAAACTATTATGATTTGCAAAAGTCCGATCGTTTAATTCTAGGCATTTCCTTTCTTGAAGTTACATTTTGGAAAAGATCGGAAATGCGAAACTCAGTTAAAACATCGTAAGCTCACCACATTAGTTAAGCAGATGGCGATGGGGGAGGTTGATGAGACAAAAATATTGGCATGAGGAAAGAGTTAATGTTAGTGAGTGAGAATCAATACTGGTGAGTGCAAATCAATACTGTGTCACAACTGGGAATTCGCCTTAAGGATTCCCTATGTATCAACATGTGACAAGTGAGACAGACCTGTGGAAATTAATTAGGTCAGTAGTTACAGAATATAAAAGACCCCAGCAATCACATATTGTGAGATTGATTAATGGTATACATGGTTCACTTGAACTGTTGCATTTCTATGGTATTTCTTTGATTAAAACTTGCTTCACAAATGTTTATTATTCTGTTACGTCACTTTTTCTTTGTCTGAACATCATCCCAGGAATAGTTATAATGGAAAATAAAATCATTTATATTAAAATATTGAGCCAAATCTTTCTGGAAAAGTAATGCACAAATTCATGATTCATCCAATTATCAATGCACAAATCAGCAAACAAATCGATGCAGAGATTCAGGATGGCAGAAGTGGCAAATCTCTATCATATGCTAGCACACTGTTCCACCATTTACCTTGCACAAAAGACTCACAAGCAATGGTGCCTCATCCTTAACCTTCCTGTTACTTCAATAGTTAATTCAATGACCATCAATCGCTTCAGCTAATAAAGGGACCAGTTATCTCTGTCTCAAACTTACCAAATAGTGAAAGGCCTGGATAGAGTGAAGGTGGAGAGAATGTTTCCACTGGTGGGAGAGACTGGGACCAGAGGCTATAGGCTCAAATTAAAAGGACATACATTTAGAAAGAAGGCGAGGAGTTTCTTTAGTCAGAGGGTGGTGAATCTGTGGAATTCATTGTCACTAAAGCCAAGTCAATGGATATTTGTAAGGTGTAGCTTGACAGATTCTAGATTAGTAAAAGTAAAAGCAGTTATGGAGAGAAAGCAGGAGAATGGGAAAGATAGATCACCCATGATTGAATGGACGAGTAGACATGATGGGCCAAATGGCCCAATTCTGCTCCCAGACCTTATGAACACAAGGTAAATTATTTTTGCTTAAAACATTCGCATTGTATGTGTTTGCCCCACCTCGGTCTCTGTTGATACACCTTTCTCGACCTGATCTGACTCCAATCCACTTTTTCATTCATACGCCTTTGCTCAAATCTCATTAGTTACAGAAATATACTGACATTGGAGCCGTCCATTGAGATCCAGGAAGTCCCATGGCTGTTACAATGTTGTTATTAGTTCATATTCCAGCAAGTCATGACATAAATATTCAGATGGAAGGGCTCATACAATAGTGCTCAGCATTCATAACAATTGATCCTTTTATTTAAGCAGTCCACTACAACTGTACTATCTGAGGTAAATTAAGCTTACAGTGAATTGTGATTGAAGTTTTGAAGTCTTTTGCCCTGGTTACTGAGGTAAATTACAAGCCAATATTCAAAATAATCAGTGACAAATGTTACTTCTGGACTGTTCATAAAGGAGGCTGTATTCCGGAATGTTCTGAAGTCCACACAGTCCACACAAAATAATGCAAAAAGTGCTAAAGGTCAGTCAGCAAAAGACATATTAAAAACTCTCATTCTCCCACTGTAGAAGCTGCCTGATATGCTGTTAATTTATTGGGTGGTCATATAGACGTATACAAGATCACAAGGGGAATAGAGTGAATGCACAGAATATTTTATACAGAGCAGGGAAATCGTGAAACAGAGGACATAGGATTAAAGTGTGGAAATAATTCCAGGGAAATGATTTTTAATTGGAAAATGAGGGGCAACTTTTTCACATAGAGGGTGGTGGGTATATGGAATGAGCTGCCAGAGGACGTAGATGAGTCATGTGCTATAATTAATAGACATTTAATAGATATTTGGACAGGTACATGGAGAGGAAATGTTTAGAGGGATACGGGACAAAGGTAGGCAGGTGGGACTCGGGTAGTTGAGGCATCTTGGGTGGCATGGGCAAGTTAGGCTGAAGGATCTGTATGACTATGAAAATGTGCTTCTCATCACTACCATTAGAAGCCTTCAACCAACCTCCTCATTCTTTTAAAGTTTTCTCAGGGAACAACTATAAATATGAAGCCCTTTTGAAGTGCCATAATGGATCTCGTATTTCAAAAGTGACTAATTTGTTCAGTTTCACTGCACAGATATTCCAGGTGATCATACCCCAACATGAATGGCCTGTTAATAATAGTAAAATAAATGCTCCTTCACTTTCCTCAGGCATATTTCCAGTGGGTTCTTTATAAACTAGCCGCAAAGTCCCCAAAACTAAATTTGCTCTTACAGTGAATTGTGATTGAAGTTTTGAAGTCTTTTGCCCTGGTTACTAATTTCGACTCGAGTACACACCAAGAAACCTAACACATCCATGCAAAGAATATTTGTCTTTTTATGATAATGAAAGCATATATAGAATTTAATTTGTTTTTCTCTTCGCTAGACCTTGTTCCATCTTTATAACTGTTTAGGGAATATTTGCTACCTTAATTTTTTTTTCAATTTACTCTGCGTTAACTTTCATTGTTCATACTTCTTTATATATTCATGAAGGTGGTGTTTTGGGCAAGGCTAATGTTACTGTGCCAAACTGCCCTTCAAGTGGTGTGACCTGTGTTCTTTAACAGCTGCAGTAGTGCTTATTTGAGGGGGAGGGGAGATTGCCGCAGTGGTTACCAGACTGTCACCCATTAATGATGAAAGTAGTGTTGTGCGTCTGAGGGTGCCTGGCCTATGATTTAGCTGGGACCTGGAAGTTATTTCCATGTTTTTTGCTGCCTTTGCCCTTTGAGGTGACAGAGTTCATAGGTTTGGGAAGAGTTGTCAAGGCAGACTTAGAGAGCTGCTGTCTGCATCCTGCAGATAATGACACCTTGGTGGGTTATTAATAAACGGAATTAACAATATTCTGGTCCATATTATTCAAACATAGTTTACATTTTCTACCCATCCAGATGTATAGCAAAGGCTGAAAAACAATGAAAAACTTAAAAGCCCTATACTTGAAGAATGTATTAAATGCAAAGCAGTTGATGATGTTATTTCAACTGCGGTTCACACTCGAGTGTCAAGCAAGGCTTGGAATTCAAACCAAGAACCACCCAACTTAACCATAATCCAAATCGAGTGTAACAAATCATAAAAAATCCAAAGGCATTGATTTAAGAATTTGTCCATCATTTTTAAATAATTAAAAATTAGACTAGTAAGCACCATTACACGCTGTACATTGGTGCAGATATAATGGCAATGACTGCTCTATCTTTGAATGCACTGATAATTAAAAAGCATTGCTGTATTATTACTTAAGACTCTGACAGAAAGGATATGTTATTGAAACCCATGGGATCTGATTTGTATGCCAGGAGTCAACTGAACCAGTAACACACAAGCAATAAATTGATTATAATTATCTCATAGCTCTTCATGATGTGTTTTTTTCTTTAAATACAGTAGAAATCAATAGTGAAATTGAATGGGAATATAAAAACAATTTGCTGAATAAATAAAATGAAAAGATTTAACGATAACATAACAAAATTTAACCATGCTTCCGTTAAAATTAGTTTAGTGCATCTGAGATTTTGTTAAGCTCGTGGGATAGTGCATGGCCCAACATTCCAATGTCCTACTTAACGCAAATATTTAAGACAAATAATAATCCAGATAAATGTAGTTCCAACGATAATACCCATGTAATCATCAAGTGTCCCCACAATCAACAAATTCATTTTGGAAATCGAATTATAATATTCTTCTCGCCTATTACCTAAAAGGTTGCCCGCAACAGTGCAATAATAGCCATGCACAAGCTCAACTCTGAAGCAAATGCTAAATAAATGATCAAGAGATACCTGGTATTCTATTTGTCTCTGTTCAAGAGGGATTACAGGAAAAACCTGACCTACAATTAGTGTAGCAACACATCACATTCCTCCCAATTCAGCTCCAGCTATCTGATATTAATTTTTATGCTTTCCTGTAATCATGCTTCAGGGATTTAACTGCAGATTTCCGATACATTTTCTGTTGCAATGGCCAATTAAGAAGGAAATTTAAAAAAAATCTAAATCCAATATAATTTGTGAATTCTTAATTTGCGTCCCGCACCTCTGCGTCTTGCGTGCAAGTGTTAAATGTACCTGATATATTAGTGGCAGAGGTCAGCATAAAGTAGTTATTATATTACAATGTAAAAGCTTATTTACGCATTTTAAAATATGTTAACGACATGCTAACATGGTGAATTGAACTCGAGGTGCTTTCTGAATTGTCTGACACAGATCTATGATACAAATTCCTAGATATCAATGTTCCTCAAAATTAATATCATGCATCGTGGCCTGGCATGGCAATAGGAAGCACAGACGTGCATTTGGAATTAGTCTTCAAAATATTGAAATTTGCACAGGAACATAAGGGGCTGTAGAGAGTGGTGGAGTCAGCCTGGTCCATCACAGACAAAGCCCTCCCCTCCATCAAAAGTAGCTACATGAGGAGCTGCCTTAAGAAGGGAGCATTTATCAATGATCCTCACCATCTAAGCCATGCTCTCTTCTCACTGCTACCATCTGGCAGGAGGTGCAGAAGAATTAAGTCCTCCGGGTTCAGGGACAGTTACTTTCCTGCAGCTATCAAGTTCTTGGACTAACCTGCACAAACTAATTCTACCTCAACAGCAGAACTCCTCGGTCCACCTCTTGGACTCATTTGGATTTGATATTTTCTTAATTGTGTTTTGCACTTGTCTTTTTTTTTGCAGTCTTTATCTTAAGAAATGTTGTGTAATTTATACATAATTCATGAATAATACATTTTTGTATGTTGTCAGATTTTATGTGCCCTGCAATGCTGCTGCAAGCAATGTTTTCATTGTACCTGTAACTTCACCAAACGTGTGCATATGACCATTGAGTCAACTTGACTTGGCCAAGTTTACTTCACTGCAATACTGACCAACATTTCATGTTCTATGGGAGATGAAATAAAACACAGTAGTGCAGTGCCAAAATTATTACATCATAGTACAAAATAATATAATAATGCAAGATTTCTGATATACAGCTCCTACTTAGTGCCAATTTCTGAGCTTGCTGAATCCAAATGTCCCTAAATCCGCCACATTTTACATCCAAAAGAATCCAAAAATGTTAACACAATATTTCAGTTGGTTTATTACTTGGTTTTCTCTTCTCTTTATTACTTGGTTTTCTGTTCTTTGCAAAACAGAGAGAGTCTGAAGAAGGGTCTCGACCCGAAACATCGCCTATCTCATTCGCTCCTTAGATGCTGCTGCACCCGCTGAGTTTCTCCAGCCTTTTGGGTAACCCCTGAGTTTTTTTAGAAACTGGCTTACAACAAGATAGGGGAGAGTAAGGTCTGTGGATGTATAAATGTAAATAGGAAGCACAGATGTGCGTTTGGAATTAGTCTGCAAAATATTGGAATTCGCATAAAAGCTCCTTCCTATACGATGGGAAAATTATTTTACAAGGCAATAGATCAGAGACCCAAAGCCATTTACAAGCGAATAAAGTATCTGAGAGGACAAAGAAAGATGAGTTAATTCTTCACAAATTGTTCATGGGTAACAAGAAGCTTTCAGTTTCAGCTTACAAAAAGCATGAATTCATCAGTGAGATCGGTTCAAACGTACACTGCTTTGCCTGTAGTTCATTTCGTGGCTCAAAGTCACTGGAGCTTAATTAGTAAAAGTGTCGCATCTCAGTGCCGTATTCAAATGTAAATAACTTGAGAAGCCCTGATATTTACAGTCCAAGATTACTTCATCCTAAAATAGTTTGGTTTACTTCGACCGTGTGAATACATACTGTATAATGGATAATGTTTAATTCCAGAACATACTATTTAAATGACTGAAGAAGGGTCTCAACCCAAAATGTCACCCATTCCTTCTCTCCAGAGATGCAGCCCACCCCGCTGAATTACTCCAGCTTTTTGTGTCTATCTTCAACTTAAATAACAATAGTTTCAAGAGAAACTTCAGCAATGTATTGTTCAACGTTAAATGTACTATTTTTACGATATTCTGCAAAAAAAAAATCTACTTGCTTTTCATGAATGGCTTTATTAATTTTCATAATTAAAGTAGCTAGCTTGCCTTAAAAATGATATTAGTTTGTCTTAAACCTTCTGAGAAGAGACATTGAAATGAAGGAAGGGCAGCCTGCTCCAATGTGTCAAAGGAAGGTTTGTCACAGAGCTTCGTCAAGAAACTGGAAATTGTGCAATGAAAGCAATTCTATATAGGCATGTTACAAAACGTACCATCAGCGGCGCTGCAGTTCTGTCACTGTCCGTGTGCGCGACTTTGGCGCCTTTGGGGGGGGGGGGGGGGGCAGGGTTAAAATGCGTTTTTTTCCCCTGCCTTCCGGAGTTTTATTTTCTCGGGGTGCGAGTTTTTGCTGAAGATTCGTTCCGACTGCCGGTCTGTGAAATTTTTTTAATTTATTTTTTATTTTTTAAATCGCCTGACAATTTCAGCGCTGGAGTAAAATAAAAATTAGCTTCTAATGCCGTGAACGCCGACTACAGGGACGGATTTCACGTAGGGGACAGGTAAAGGAAAGCCGTTTATTTTACATATAAATGTGCTTCTTAAGATGACCTTAATCCAAATTTCATGTTGCGAAACGGTGATTTATTCCCCATACGAACTGGCAGTATTTTTCCTGCCGATATGGGGTTTAAATTCACTGCAACTGCAACGTTCCAATCGATCGCGTTCCATAAAATCCCACTCACAAGATGATTCAAATGGCCAATAATTTGCGGGAATTAAACACTAAATTCCTTTAATTTGGCCTATAAATTCATGACAACGAGATTTAAAAATCATGTTATATTGTGAATTGTTGTGTGAATGTTATTTGGACACTTAGGCTATTTAAAAATGTTAATTTTTACTTAAGAAATGGATAGATGTTTAGATCTATTAATTGAATTTATAATTAGCTACAATTGGGTAACTAACTAATTATATTCTTAATTTTTAAGAAAGTTATGGGCTTTTGACTGTCCTGGATCACAACTTTTGTGTCAAGTCAATGGAAAAGCAATAGGGAACAAGATGCTAATTTCCAAGTATGAAAATGGCCATAACTTTTTTTAATACTGAAGATATGAAAGTGAATTAGGTGTCAAATTAAACTTCTTTTTATGCTTTATCTGATGGGATAAATTGCAGACTTGAATTTTAAAGTCTCAACATTTTGTAACATTGCTATTCTATATTCCTCTCCATTACTGGATTACAACAAAAAGTATACAAAATGCCTTATAAAGCACACATGAACAGGATCACATAATGGCTACAGCACAAAGTAAGCCATTAGGCCCATGACATCCCAAGTGATTCCATGCAAGACCGGTCTAACCAGTCCCTCCCTCACACAGTCCTGAAAATTGGTACCATTCGCTTACAGGGTAGATGCAGGAAAAATGTTCCCATTGTTGGAGGAGTCCAGACCAGGGGTCACAGTGTAAGAGTAAGGAGGATTCCATTTTGTACAGAGATGAGAAAAAAACATTTTCACCCAGAGAGTTGTGAATCTATGGAATTCTCTTCCACAGAAGGCAGCGGAGGCCAATTCGCTGGATGTTTTCAAGAGGGAGTTAGATTTAGCTCTTAGGGCTAAAGGAATCAAGGGATATGGGGAAAAAGCAGGAACAGGGTACTGATTTTAGAAGATCAGTCAATCATATTGAATGGCGGTGCTGGCTCGAAGGGCCAAATCGCCTACTCATGCACCTCTATGTTTCGATGTTTCAATGTATTCAGTTCCTCATTGAAGACTTTAATTGAATCTTCCAGTAGGCAAGCCTTTCCAGAATCCAACCATACTCAACAAATAATTATTTATTTCCAAAGATCGACACAAAATGCTGGAGTAACTAGCGGGACAGGCAGCATCTCTGGAGAGAAGGAATGGGGGATGTTTCGGGTCGAAACCTTTCATCAGACTTTAGAAGGATCTCATCCCGAAACGTCACCCATTCCTTCTCCTCTGTGATGCTGCTTGTCCCGCAGTTACTCCAGCATTTTGAGTTGATCTTTTTAAACTAGCACCTCAGTTCCTTCATACACAATTATTTATTTCCATTCATTTTTCCTAACATCTCAAATAAAAATAAACAAAGTTCAAATAGAATTAACTGGCTAAAGGCAACCCAACCATATCTAAATGGATAAATAGCTACCACTATTTTCTAATGTATATTATAAAACAGCGAAGTTCTGATGGTCACGTTGCTACAGCAATCTGTGAAGCAGTATGGGTATTGGACTCTTTAACAATTAAGATGCCAATTAGTTTATGGCCTTAGCTCAAACTGTAGACAATGGTTTCCAATGAAATAAAAAAATAATCAGTTCTCCTTTCTTCGGTTTCACATCGTAATTCATCGATACAAGTCTTTCGCAATAAAGGATTTTGAGTCAGCAGACCAGGTGAAGTGAAATTAGGTCAAATATTTCATGCTTTTATGTTCAACAAACATTAATGTGCACAGACAACATCCAAAGTAAAAGGGTAATAATGTGAACTGTCAAAGACATAAATCAACGTTACTACCTAGATGGCCTTTGCACTTAGCAAATCCTTGCTAAGTTCCCAGATAATGTTATAGTAACCATTTATTTTTTTTAATGGAACAATCAGTCAAAGCTTTTCATTTTCACACCACCTTAAGGTTAACTAGTACACAAAAACTCTCATGGAATATCATGCAAATCAATCCTAATATAAAAGCCTTTTTATGAAAGGCAACTCATCGCAGTGTGTAACATGCTCAGATGCTTATGCTGTTTGCAGGTTTGTACAGATTCATGGCAATACAAATGAATATTTGCATCTCCATGGTTTTATGAGACAAACACAAAGATGATAACTTCATCCTGACTTAGAAATTCTATTCTAAGGTACTTCAACCACTTCACAAAAAATTCGAACAGCATCATTCTTTAACTTTTTTTTTCCCAAAAAAAAGATTATCCAAAAAGGTTAGCCACTAAAACATTAGCTTCACGTTAGAAGGGAAATGAAGATTGCATGATAAATGAATGGCACAAGACATAGAAACATAGAAAATAGGTGCAGGAGTAGGCCATTCGGCCCTTCGAGCCTGCACCGCCATTCAATATGATCATGGCTGATCATCCAACTCAGTATCCTGTACCTGCCTTCTCTCCATACCCCCTGATCCCTTTAGCCACAAGGGCCACATCTAACTCCCTCTTAAATATCGCCAATGAACTGGCCTCAACTACCTTCTGTGGCAGAGAACTCCAGAGACTCACCACTCTCTGTGCGAAAAATGTTTTCCTCATCTCAGATTCAGATTCAGATTCAGATTCAGATTCCTTTATTGTCATTCAGACCTTTCGGTCTGAACGAAATTTGTTACCTTGCAGTCATAACATGTAATAAATTAAAACAAAACACACAATAAACACATAATTTAACATCCACCACAGTGAGTTCACCAAGCACCTCCTCACTGTGGTGGAAGGCAAAAGTCTTAAGGTCTTTGTCATTTTCCCCTACTTGTTCCCCCTCTGTACTGAGGCAATCCAGGCCTTCGATGTCATCGTCCACCAGGCCCGCGGCCGAGCCTCCAAAGCCAGGCCGCCACCGCCGCCGCCGCCGGAACGCCGGAACACCACCACAGCCCCCAGCCAGGATCGACCACGGGAGCGCTGGAGCGCCGGAGCTCTGAAGCCGGGCCGCCGCTGGAGCACCTGTGGAGAGCGCTGGAGAGCCGCCGGAGCCGCCGGAGCGCCGAAGCCGGCCGCGCTGGAACACCGCCGGAGAGCCGCTGGAGAGCCGCCAGAGCCGCCGGAGCGCCGAAGCCGGGCCGCCGCTGGAGCACCCGCTGGAGAGCCGCCGGAGAGCCGCCGGAGCCGCCGGAGCGCCGAAGCCGGGCCGCTGCCGGAGCACCCGCTGGAGAGCCGCCGGAGCGCCAATGCCGGGCCGCTGCTGGAGCACCGCTGGAGCAACTGCTGGAGCGCCGATCCTAAAGGAATTCCCCCTTATCCTTAGACTGTGACCCCTTGTTCTGGACCTCCCCAACATCGGGAACAATCTTCCTGCATCTAGCCTGTCCAACCCCTTAAGAATTTTGTACGTTTCTATAAGATCCCCCCTCATTCTTCTAAATTCTAGCGAGTACAAGCCGAGTCTATCCAGTCTTTCCTCATATGAAAGTCCTGACATCACAGGAATCAGTCTGGTGAACCTTCTCTGTACCCCCTCTATGGCAAGAATGTCTTTCCTCAGATTTGGAGACCAAAACTGTACGCAATACTCCTGCTGCGGTCTCACCAAAACCCTGTACAGCTGCAGTAGAACCTCCCTGCTCCTATATTCAAATCCTTTCGCTATGAATGCTAACATACCATTCGCTTTCTTCACTGCCTGCTGCACATGCATGCCTACTTTCAATGATTGGTGTACCATGACACCCAGGTCTCATTGCATCTCCCCTTTTCCTAATCTGCCATCATTCAGATAATAGTCTACCCTCCTGTTTTTGCCACCAAAGTGGATAACCTCACATTTATCCACATTATACTGCATCTGCCATGCTTGCCCACTCACCCAGCCTATCCAAGTCACCTTGCAGCCTCCTAGCATCCTCCTCACACCTAACACTACCCCCCAGCTTAGTGTCATCCGCAAACTTGGAGATGTTGCATTCAATTCCCTCATCCAGATCATTAATATATATTGTAAATAGCTGGGGTCCCAGCACTGAGCCTTGTGGTACCCCACTAGCCGCTGCCTGCCATTCTGAAAAGGACCCATTTACTCCTACCCTTTGCTTCCTGTCTGCCAGCCAGTTCTCTATCCACATCAATACTGAACCCCCAATACCGTGTGCTTTAGGTTTGTATACTAATCTCTTATGTGGGACCTTGTCGAAAACCTTCTGAAAGTCTAGATATAACACATCCACTGGTTCTCCCTGATCCACTCTACTAGTTATATCCTCGAAAAATTCTATAAGATTCGTCAGACATGATTTACCTTTCGTATATCCATGTTGACTTTGTCCAATGATTTCCCCACTTTCCAAATGTGCTGCTGTCCCATCTTTAATAACTGACTCTAGCAGTTTCCCCACTACCGATGTTAGACTCACTGGTCTGTAATTCCCCGTTTTCTCTCTCCCTCCTTTTTTTAAAAAGTGGGGTTATATTAGCTACCCTCCAATCCTCAGGAACTACTCCAGAATCTAAGGAGTTTTGAAAAATTATCACTAATGCATCCACTATTTCTGTGGCTACTTCCTTGAGCACTCTGGGATGCAGCCTGTCTGGCCCTGGGGATTTATCGGCCTTTAATCTGTTCAATTTACCCAACACCACTTCCCGGCTAACCTGGATTTCACTCAGTTCCTCCATCTTAATTGACACCCGGTCCCCTGCTATTTCCAGCAGATTATTTATGTCTTCCTTAGTGAAGACAGAACCAAACTAGTTATTCAATTGGTCTGCCATGTCCTTGTTCCCCATGATCAAGTCACCCGTTTCTGACTGCAAGGGACCTACATTTGTTTTAATTAATCTCTTTCTCTTCATATATATAAAAACTTTTGCAGTCAGTTTTTATGTTCCCTGCCAGTTTTCTTTCGTAATCTATTTTCCCTTTCCTAATAAAGCCCTTTGTCCTCCTCGGCTGGACTCTGAATTTCTCCCAGTCCTCTGGTAGGCTGCTTTTTCTGGCTAATTTGTATGCTTCATCTTTTGTTTTTATACTATCCCTGATTTCCCTTGTTATCCATGGATGCACTACCTTCCCCGATTTATTCTTTTGCCAAACTGGGATGAACAATTGTTGTAGTTCATCCATACAGTCTTTAAATACCTTCCATTGCACATCCACTGTCAACCCTTTAAGAATCACTTGCCTGTCTATCTTGACCAATTCACTTCTCATACCTTCAAAGTTACCTTTGTTTAAGTTCAGAACCCTTGTTTCTGACTTAATTATGTACTCTCCATCCTAATGAAGAACTCAACCAAATTATGGTCACTCTTGCCCAAGGGACCACACACAACAAGACTGCTAACAAACCCTTCCTCATTACTAAATACCCAGTCTAGAATAGCCTGCTCGCTCGTTGGTTCCTCTACATGTTGGTTTAGAAAACTATCCTGCATACATTCCAAGAAATCCTCTTCCTCATCACCCCTGCCCATTTGATTCACCCAATCTATATGTAGATTGAAGTCACCCATTATAATTGTTTTAACCTTGTTGCACGCATTTCTAATTTCCTGTTTGATGCCATCCCCAACTCCACTACTACTGTTAGGTAGCCTGTACACAACTCCCACTAGTGTTTTCTGCCCCTCAGATTTTTGCATCTCTACCCATATCGATTCCACATCCTCCAAGCTAATGTCCTTCCTTTCTATTGCATTCATCTCCTCTCTCACCAGCAACGCTACCCCACCTCCTTTTCCTTTCTGTCTATCCCTCCTGAATATTGAATATCCCTGGATGTTCAGCTCCCAGCCTTGGTCCCCCTGGAGCCATGTCTCCGTGATCCCAACTATAGCATAGTCATTAATAGCTATCTGCACATTCAACTCGTCCACCTTATTATGAATGCTCCTCGCATTGAGACACAAAGCCTTCAGGCTTGTTTTTACAACACTCTTACTCCTTATACAATTATGTTGACAAGTGGCCCCTTTTGATTTTTGCCCTGGATTTGTCTACCTGACACTATTAATTTCCACCTTGCTACCGATTGCTTCTACCCTCATTTTATACCCCTCTTTCTCTCTGCTCACACATTTAAGAAACCCACCACCTCTTATTCTCTGTTTATTATTTTTTTCTTCTATCCCCCCTACATGTTGGGTCTGAGTGCTTCCCTTCTCTGCCTCCTGCCTCAGACCCTGTCTACTAGCTTTCTCTATTTGAGTCCCTCCCCCCAACCGTTCTAGTTTAAAGTCCCCCCAGTAGCCTTTGCAAATTTCCCCACCAGGATACTGGTGTCCCCCTCAGGTTCAAGCGCAACCCGTCCTTTTTATACAGGTCACTCCTTCCCCAACATCTGTCATCTTGTCCCGAGAAAGTAAAACAAAATGCATAACATATCAGCAGGTAAATAGCAACAAGCTCAGCACCTATTGCAGATTAATGCAAATAATAAAGTCAAATCCTGAAAACAAAATCATTCCAACTTTACCTCTCGATAAGGGATAAGAGACAAGGCTAGGAAAAACATGAGGACATCATCATCAGTATGGATCTTGAAAAGGCATTGGATAAAGTTCAAATTTAAAAGAGGGATGTGTCTATGTCTCAAAGCAGGGACTGGCAGCATGGATAAAAATCAACTCCAAGACAGGAAGCATAGTATTAAATGCCCCCTTTTTCCATCTATAGGATGGAAACTAGCAGAGGAGCTTGGATAATTATGTTTTCTTTTATACCCACGTGCAGTAGAATTTCAAATTACACAGAAGTTGCCAAACATAATGCATGAGAAAACAGTAAAGAAAAAAATGACAAGAGTACACTGCTGGACTGGGCAGTGCGGCAGTTGAAATTAGTTGTTTTGTGGAACTAATTAGAGGCCATTTGCAGAAATTAGCGCAGTTCCAAACAGTGTGCAGGACCAGAAGATGTTTATACGCCTTAACCCGAACAATTAGCAGGATATCACCATCTTCCATCGGACTTTACTGCTTTATTTTGCACTAAGTGTTATTCACGTTTTCCCCTTTATCATGCATCTGTACACTATGGATGGCTTGATTGTAATCATGTATTGCTTTTCCGCTGACTGGTTAGCACACTAGAAAAAGCTTTCCACTGTACCTAAACCAAACTCGACCCAAAACTCAACATGTTGAGGACGTGATACTGAGGTTCATAAAAAGAGACAAAAGCAGGAGAGAGTGCGCTACATCTCTATAAGACAGTGGTTAGGCTGCAACTGGACTACTGTGCTCAATTCTGGTCACCACATGATCAGGATTCAAAGGTCTGCAGAGGATGCAGAAACATTTAGGCTAAGAGGTAATTCAGCTATAATGTCAGATTGCAGATGCAAGGTTATTTTCTCCTTGGAGGAAAATAAAAATTGATGGAGGCATACAAGATCATAACTGGGTAACAAGAAACTGTTTCCATCAGCAAATGGTTTGAGGAGCCAGTGCAGTTATTGATCAGTGTTTCCAAGTGGCAGGTGTAATGTCTATAGAATATAATGAGACACAGCAAATGTGTTCCCCAAAGAGAGATATATTTCAAAGATGGAACACAAACTATTCCAGACATTCAAATGGGCATTGTTACAGGGTTGAGGTGCATTCTCACAACACAGCTCTCCAGACCAATAGTATGAATACCCACACACATACAGAGAAAGCAAAGCACCTTCCTGAAAGATACATTATAATTACGTGGAATTGAGAGGAAACTTTTTTTTAGTTTGTGTGCAGTCAAGAAATAACTGATTTTAAGAATGGTGGAAGAAAAAACCAGGGTTTTCAAATAGTAACTGGACAGATATATTCGGCAGGGCCTCTCCCATGCCTGTCCCAATCCTTCCCTTCAGTTTTACATTTCACACTGTCACTTCATTCCTCATCTGACAGCCTTTCCATCTCCTTTACACCTCTAGCCTTCGTCACCATTTCCAAGCATCTGCGATTCAACCCCAACCACACCCCCCCCCCTTCATCTGTATCCACCTCTCACTTGCCAGGCTTTGTCCCGGTGCAATCTCTGTTTTCCAGCTTCCTCCCCACTGCAGTCTGATAGTGGGTTCAGACGTGACACCTCATCTGGCCATTTCCCTCCACAGATGCTGCCTGACCAATCGAGTTCTCCAGCATTTTGTTTTTTTGCCAACATCTGCAGTGTCTCATTTCCGCACACACACACACACATATATATATATATATATATATATATATATATATATATATATATATATATATATATATATATACACATATATATATATATATATATATATATATAATATATATATATATATATATATATATATATATATTATATATATATATATATATATATATTATATATATATATATATATATACTTATTCCTAAACTGCATTTCAATTCAATCAGTATTACTGAGAGATTTAGTGAACAGTGTACATTCGTAATTACAGGTCTTCCAACCTTCTCAGAGCGGCAAAGTATACAATGCTATTCGAAAGATTATCCTTTTCTTAACTAATCCATTAATCATTTCTTTGACTATTTGATATGTCGTTTTGAACCAGGTGTACGTGCTATGTGTATGCATTTATTGTAAGACGCAAAAGAACTGAACATCACTTGTTTTTTAAAAAAAGCATGAAATTTGAACTGATTTTTAAAAATTGGTTGCTTATTTGAGACTTCCCCCGTTCATTCCCCTGCAGGTGTAGGTTTTTGTTGCACTCTGAATTGTAATGAATGAGTGTAAGGAAAATGGATACGCGTTTAAAATGTACACTATAATTCTGTGAATGCAGCTAAAAATAATTTAAATTATACCTGCTGAATTTGCCAAAAAAAAGTTATCCCAGCAATTAAAATAGAACAAAGCTACTAAACTAGAACAAGGCAACTTTGTGATTTTCTGGAATTCTAAATCTCTAGCAAAATTATTGCATAAAAATCAAAAGATTTACAGATTGGATCAAGAGAGTTAACACGGCCCGGTGAGGTAGTGTTCTGCTTTTTGGAATTATTCAATTTTTGTATTTTGCAAAGGATTTAACATTGATGTGAATGAAAGTTTGTCTCCAAATTGATAGTGTAAAAAATTTAACTATTTACAGATTGGATCAATTGAGTTAATATTATCTGGTGTGGTATCGTTCTGCTTTTAGGATTTATTCTAATGCCTCATTGAAAAATTGCAACATGGCTGGGCGGTGCAGGGATAACTGCAAAAAATACATCAGCTTCACTGGAAAGACAGTAAGTGCACGGATCTTTATTGGCAACCCTTGACTAGTGAATCGATTCATTGGTTTCTGTTCGTTAAATGCAATTCCATTAGACCTTCAAGTTTGAAAAAAAAACTATATTACGTAACTCTTGTGAAAAGAAAGATTACTCTAACTTTTCATATTTTAGTGTTGACAGTATTGGGACTGTGTAAAAAATAAGACATGAATGACAAACACAATTAGAAAATAAGTCTTTTGGTAGTGAAAGATGAGGTCTGCAGTGTTCTATTGCTCAGGTACAATTACGTTTTGTGAAGGTCAGTCCAGGAAGGTCTTAAGCAATCGGTGCGTTTCTGAAGCATGAAGACATCAGATATCCTCACATGTACAGAACATGAAAGTGCTTGGCATACTTTCCTGATGAACGACATTTCTCCTGGAGGATATTTCAAAAGATTTTACAAATCACCACCATTCTATGGAGCATTAAACAAAAAAGAGATTATTGTTCAAAATACCATTTACCCTTAGATTGTACGTGGAATAATTACAGTGATATAGCATATAATGTGAATCTTGTAGGACTTGCCGCAGAAACAAAATAAACCTATTTGGCCCTCAGTTGCTGTTTTGATGTACAAGGGTTGCTATGGACAAAAAGCATGTGAAAGTAGAACCAGGTGTGGAGGATTTGTCCATTACATCCCGATGGGAATAATCATTTCACAAATCCATTCTGCATTTTATATCAATGTTTCAGTTTTCTGTCTGCCTTGTGGTCAAGGTACGAATGTGAACACAATTCCTCTCCATTTCTGCCCCATCTTTGTTGCAAGAGTGCATACAGTGCCAGATATTAGCTGTGAAAGAGCGTGTGTTTTGAAAGCTTCTTTCCCCATCACAGGTTGTTGTAAAGCACCAAACCTCAAATGAAGCATTTTTGAAGATTGCTGTGTGTTGGTGCAAAAACCGTGTGTGGCACGGTGGCGCAGCGGTAGACGTGCAGCCTTACGGCGCCAGGGGCCCGGGTTCGACCCTGCCTAGCGGTGCTGTCTGCATGGAGCTTGTACGTTCTCCCCGGAAGCTGCATGGATTTTCTCCAAAGACGCACAGGTTTCCGTAAAATAATGAGATAGTATGCCCTAGTGTGTGTAGGATAGTGTTAGTGTGTGGGGAATGCTGGTCGGCGAGGACACGGTGGGCCAATGGGCCTGTTTCCGTGCTGTATCTCTAAACTAAAAGCAACCCGAGCACAATAGAATCCCAAAACAGCAGTGTGTAAATAATTAGATCATCTGTTTTAGGGATGTCAGTGGAAGGATATGCATCGGTTAGAACAATTCTTCTGCTATCGTCTGAAATAATCCTCTTACATTAATCCCATATGAGAGGGCAAACAAGGCCTTATTAAAAATCTCAGCTGAAAGCACCACCAGCAGCTCAGTATTAACCTAGAACATGTGCTGTAATTTCCTATGTGGGACATGAGACTTCAACCTGTTGATTTATTGCAGCACCATCTGGAGACCGGCATCCGTCTCACATTCCTTCAAAAGACCATCACCCCAAAACATCAACTCTGCTCCTGTCTCCAGAGACGCCGTCTCATCTGCAATGTATTTGCGGCATTTTCTGCTTTTCCTCGTCTTTGCAGCTTTGGGTTTGTTTCTCTTCCTTTGTCTTCTCAATGGAAAATGATTCCAATGAGGAAAAGTACAAAGCAAAGGAATGTCTGTACGGCTTTGTACTTTCTCCAAGTGACCTGCGTGGGTTTTCCCCAGGAGCTCCGGTTTCCTCCCACACTCCAAATTTGTACAGGTTAATAAGTTGTGTAGGAAGGAACTGCAGATGCTGGTTGAAACCGAAGACAGACACAAAATGCTGGAGTAACTCAGCAGGACAGGCAGCATTTATGGAGAGAAGGAATGGGTGACATTTCGGGTCTGAAAGATCTCGACCTCAAACGTCACCCATTCCATCTCTCCAGAGCTGCTGCCTGTCCCGTTGAGTTACTCCATCATTTTGTGTCTACCTCAGGTTTATGTTAATTGGCTTCGTAAAATTGTAAATTGTCCCTAGTGCTAGTGTGGGGGGATTTCTGGTCGACTGTGGATTCGGTAGGCTGAAGGGCCTGTTTCCTCCTTGTATCTCTACACTAAACTAAAATAAACTGCCGGTGTGATCCGAAGCTAAGCTTCAATATTCCACAATAGCACAAACTTATAACATCCAAACAAAGAGTCAGGGAATCACCATGAGAAATAACTGCTATTAGTCCAGGAGCAGAGAAGTATGACTTTCATAGGTCCCATTAAAGAGCAGTTTTCTCCAGGCACAAAATACTGCTTTTCCTCTCCATCAGTAAATGCACGAGCAGAAGAACTGTGCTTGGATCAGTCAGTCTTCTAAGTAGTGATAGAGCACAGAACCAATAAAAAAAATCTTGCTGGAGCAAAGTGGCCAACACAAAGGCAGTATTATGCCATTAGCAGATACCGAACACAACGACAAAATTTTTTTTTTTTAAATCACTAAAACTGATAGCTACACCTCTATTCATCTCAGATCTACTAATTGCTATAAAATCTTTGTGGATTAGATAATGTGAGCTATAAGTCACAACAATTGCTTAGTATACAAGTTACTTTAACAGCAAACGGAGCTGATTTACAAGTTTTTAAAAGATGGCTATAAACTTTGCGACTGCTTTTGTCTGTCTGATAATGCCCGCCTTTCTTTCTTTCTTTCTTTCTTTCTCAAAGCTGTCACGAAGAAAAAAACATTTTATCAAATCAAAGCACTGGTGATACTAATCACAACCTGTTTATCCCAGCGGCTTTTAACATTCAATTCCAGGTGGACAGATTGTGGCCAACTTTAACTGAGCAACACATATTTTGTGGAATCCACGATGTGTTCGCTCAAGGGAGTGCTCTCGTGAGAAGTGGCTCCATATGAAGCAGACATTTAATATTGCGCAGGCAACGGCAGCAGTCCAGCAAGCGCAGGATTTGAGGCATCGTGCAAACACCAAGAGGTTTTGCAAATTTGAGCCCAGCACTTCATCTTATGTAAAACGGCAGGATTACCAGAAGGCAAAATATGAGCATTGCATTGACATTTATTAAGTTAATGAGTAGAGACAAAACAATCTGTTTATCATAACTGTGGGAGGAAGGGGCATCTGTCAACAGTTTGTTTGAAAGCAAACTCAAGGAACAAAGCATCGCGAGGTCCATTGGCAAGAGGGAAATGAATCACAGGCCTGAACCAAATGAAATCCACGGTGGCCCTGGTGAATTGCATGGGCACGTCTATTGAACCTTTCCAACGGGCCACAAGCATTGAAGGAACAAATAATTGCCGCTTGTGCTGAAGTGTCTGTGATGCCAGAGCATGAACTGAAGCAGCATTGGCCAGATGGAACAGAGAAGATCAAGGACTAATTTCATCTTTCTATATGCCTGCACTGGGGAAAGAATCAAAGTGACGTATGTTTGAGATTACAGCGGGAAGTGGTAGGAATTGAAGGAATGGCATTTGATTATCCCAAAGCTATAATCCAATTTGGTAAATCAGAACTAGCAGGGATGAAGTCATTTGCACAAAAGAAGTCTTTATCAATTAGAGGCATAGAATCGTACAACATGCAAACAGGCTCTTTGACCCATCTCTTCCACATCAATCAAGATGCCCCATTTACCTGTGATTGGATCATATTTCTCTAAACCTTTCCTTTCCTTGTACCTGTCAAAATGTCTTCACATATAGAACATAGAAGTCATTTGTCAATCCACGATGCCTGCACCCAACTTCATGCCACGATAAACTAATCTCCTCTGCCTGCACGTGATCCTATACCTCCATTATCTGCACATCCATCGCTTATCCAAAAGTCTCTTAAGTGCCACAATCCTATCTCCCCCCCCCCTCCCCCCCACACCCCGGCAGTGCCTTCCACCATTCCCAGTGCGAATAATTTACCCCACACATCTTCTTCAATTGTTTACGTTTTTCACCTTAAATCCATGTCCTCCAGTCTTTGACATTTGCACCCATGGCAACAGGTTCTGACTGTATACCCAATCTGTCTCTCATCATTTTAAAGACTTCTATCAGGTCTCTCCTCAGTGTCTGATGCTCCAGACACAACAGTCCAAGTTCAATAGAGCTTTATTTGTCACATTTTTTGCGGCATTATTCAAAATCCAAAGTCCATCCGACCTGTGTGCTCAGTATACTGGAGCTGTTCCCACGAACCAACGTCCCTCTCCACTCCTCTAAGGGGAGATGCAACGAGACCCGAGTGTCATGGTACACCAACCATTGAAAGTGGGCATGCAGGTGCAGCAGGCAGTGAAGAATGCAAATGTTATGTTAGCATTTATAGCAAAAGGATTTGAGTATAGGAGCAGGGAGGTTCTACTGCAGTTGTACAGGGTCTTGGTGAGACCACACCTGGAGTATTGCGTACAGTTTTGGTCTCCTAATCTGAGGAAAGACATTCTTGCCATAGAGGGGGTACAAAGAAGGTTCAGCAGACTGATTCCTGGGATGTCAGGACTTTCATATATGAGGAAAGACTGGATAGACTTGGCTTGTACTCGCTAGAATTTAGAAGACTGAGGGGGGATCTTATAGAAACGTACAAAATTCTTAAGGGGTTGAACAGGCTAGATGCAGGAAGATTGTTCCCGATGTTGGGGAGGTCCAGAATAAGGGGTCACAGTCTAAGGATAAGGGGGAAATTCCTTTAGGACCGAGATGAGGAAAAAAATTTTCACACAGAGAGTGGTGAGTCTCTGGCATTCTCTGCCAGAGAAGGTAGTTGAGGCCAGTTCATTGGCTATATTTAAGAGGGAGTTAGATGTGGCCCTTGTGACTAAAGGGATCGGGGGTATGGAGAGAAGGCAGGTACAGGATACTGAGTTGGATGATCAGCCATGATCATACTGAATGGCGGTGCAGGCTCGAAGGGCCGAATGGCCTACTCCTGCACCTATTTTCTATGTTTCTCCTCACCATCTTTGTGCCCTGGGGGTGCCTCCTGCAGCCTACCTGGCTGAAGGTGCTGGAGGCATTATCCCAGTTCACCCTCCTACAGGCCCCTGCTCCTCGTGTCGGACTTCTCCAGCTCCATCCCGGTTACAGCATCTGACGAGCCTTCGGTCGGGTTCCCAATCCCACTGATAGACGTGACCTTGAGTGGGGGGGTCCCGTCAAACAAGAGCATTCAGACGTGCTCCAAAGAGCCTGCGGGTGTCCCGGTCCCGCCAACCAACAAGGCTTTGGGCAGGCAGTGCGGTCCCAACACCTGGGCAAGGTCTCCAACGTCTTTGTAGTTAATACCCTCTGATCTTGGCAGCATTCTGGTAAACCTCTTCTGCACCTTCACCAAATCTTTGGTGAGGTAACCATAACTGCACACTATACTCTAAATGCGGCCAAAACAAAGTCCTATAAAGATGCAACATGACTTCCTGCCTCTTGCACTCGATGCACCAGCACATGAAGGCAAGCACACCATATGCCTCCTTTACCACTTTCCCTGCTTCTGTAACCAAACTTATTTTTAAAAATATTGCCGGGCAATCTTGGAACCATTCAATATACAGAAGCCAGATTTCATTGAAAGTGAAATGCTACACTGCAATCATACAGAGCATGATTTGTGCTTTACTGAATAGAGAGCATGCTCTCACTACAAGTCAAGCTCACAAGCTGAGTTAATATCCTGGTGAATCTCTTCTGCACCCTTTCCAACTTAATGACATTTTTCCTGTAGCTAGAGCTGCATTCATTACTCTGTGTGGTCTAACCAATGGCTTGTACAGCTGCATCATGATGTGCCAACTTTCATACTCAATATCCTTCCCAATGCAGGTAAGAGTTCTACCATGTCTTCTTCACCAGCTGACTCGTCGCTTTCAGAGAACCATGCACCTGTACTCATTCTGTTCTGTAACACCCTCTGGGGCTCTACCATTTATTCTGTGAGTCTGTCCTCGATTTGACATCCCAAAGTGCAACACCTCACACTTGTCAAAGTTCAATTACATTTGCCAATCCTTGGTCCACCTCTCCGACAGACCTAGATCTTGTTGTAATTTCAGACATCCTTCCTCACTGTCCACGGCACCACCAATGTTGGTCTAACCCATCCACTGAGATGAAAGGAAGAGCCAGATGTGGAACGCTGAAGTGAAAGAAAGGTGGAAATTGACATAGGTAATGAAATGTGGAAACTGCCTCATTTATATTCCATTAAGCGTCCTGTAGTAGAGGGATGTACTCCATAGGTTACTGCTCAGGCTGACCAAACATGCTGATCAGGGCGGCACAGTGGCGCAGCTGGTAGAGCTGCTGCCTTACAGCTAAAGACCCAGGTTCAGTCCCGACCTCGGGTGATATCTATGTGGAGTTTGCACGTTCTCCCTGTGACCGTACTCCGCGCGCACAGTTTTCTTCCCACATCCCAAAGATGTGTGTGTTTGTAGGTTAATTGGTCTCTGTAAATTGTCCTTAGTGTGTAGGGAGTGGATGAGAAAATTGGGATAACATAGAAATAGCAGACTTCAAGAGTACGTGCTGAGGGATGCACTGACGCTTGGTGCATCCAACGCCAAGGCTCGGTGGGTGAGGACCACAGGCTAAGGTCCTTCCGCTGCTGTACATGGGGGGCTGGGTGTGGTATAGACGCCCCTCAAAAATAAGGGAAGGGATTCCACGCCAGTGGGCCACATGAGTGGCAAGGGTGAGGGATTAATTTGTGTGAACAGTAGTGAATGTTTGTACAGCCTCTGAGAACGTCGGGTGAATCTTTTGCATGGTTCCTGTATAGTAAATATTTATTACTTGAATAAAGTCTATTTTGAAATTTTAGAAATAGTGTAAATGGGTGGTGAATGGTCAGCATGGACTCAGTGTCAAAGGGCCCATTTCCATGCTGCATCTCTAAACTAAACTAATTATTGCAGGTTATTTCAGATATGTCCCCAGTACCAAACCTTGGGATGTCAAGAGTTGTGCACTGCTCAGCCTCACCTGTTGTTTACCTTGATCTTGACTACATGTCGGACCAATCTGGACTGCCCAAGACATCATACATCACATGCATTAGCAAAACCAGATAGATGCTTGTGTGCAGCAACCTTCGTTTGTGCATCCAACATCGCAAATGAAGATGCACCGAGACCAAATGCTGCCACCATGTGGTGGTGCTGCCACACAACATGAGCTGTCAAATTTCTCAATGAAT
The DNA here is from genome assembly GCA_035221665.1 of Okamejei kenojei. NCBI lineage: Eukaryota > Metazoa > Chordata > Chondrichthyes > Rajiformes > Rajidae > Okamejei > Okamejei kenojei. The sequence continues at coordinate 44,687,993 of CM069146.1, forward strand.
CGCCACCAGATAAGTCCAATTTTAAACTGGAATAACATGAAGACTGATGATAATTAGAAGACCAGAATCGTGATATTTGTGTTGATAGCTTTTGGTGAATGTGCGCCCTCTGGATTGATGTTTAAGAAAGAACTGCAGATGCTGGAAAAATCGAAGGTAGACAAAAATGCTAGAGAAACTCAACGGGTGAGGCAGCATCTATGGAGCAAAGGAATAGGTGATTCGGGTCATTCAGAACGGGTTATTCAGTCTGAAGAAGGGTCTCGACCCGAAACATCACCCATTTCCTTCGCTCCATAGATGCTGCCTCACCCGCTGAGTTTCTCCAACATTTTTGTCTACCCTCTGGATTGATAGTCTTTTGAATATGATGTTTTATTCTTGAGCCTTTTTTTAAATCAAATATAGGGGTGAGAAGATATGGTAACTTCAGATCCAAAATCTAATAATCTTCATAATCATAGATACCTCAAGAAAGTCAGCCTGTTCTGTTTTAAAGAAAATCAAGCTAATCCAATCTTCTGATAAACCTTTAGTTTTCCAATCCTGATAATATTCTAAAAAATAACCTTTGGTTCCACTGCACTTACAGACTAATGAAAGGCCTTTTTTAATTGTTTCCAGATTCATGTACCACTATGTATTATAGGGTTTTCGATAGCCTCAGAATTAAAGGGCGCTCTTTTAGAAAGGAGGCGAGGAGGAACTTCTTTAGTCAGAGGGTAGTTAATGTGTGCAACTCATTGCCACAGAGGGCTGTGGAGGCCAAGTCAGTGGATATTTTTAAGGCAGAGATAGACAAATTCTTGATGAGAAGGGTTATGGGGAGAAGGCAGGAAGATAGGATTAGGAGGTGGAGATCAGCCATGATTGAATGGCGGAGTGGACTCTATGGGCTGAATGGCCTAATTCTACTCCTATAACTTATGACATGTGGACAGGTACGTGGATAGGCCAGGTTGAGAAGGAAAAATGTGAGTTCCAGAGCCTCAGGAGGCAAATTCAACCCACCGATTGGCCACAGAAGTTGGCTATGTGAAAGGATCTGCCGGCCCCGACCAGGCGGGGTTCCACTACCCTGGCCACAGAAGGCAAATTCTGCCCGCCAACCGGCACAGAAGTCCCGATGAGGTCAAGATCAGCCGCCTCAGTGACATTTTTGGAGGGACTTCCAGGGGGGGACAATTTCACGTGCGCTCTCATAATTTTGTTCGGATTAAAGGAGCTGCAAGACCCCCCCCCCCCGAGTCAATACCTTCCGCTGTAAGTCTTTTGAGGTATGTCACTACCAGCTTTGCACATCTAGAGACTGAAATTTTTACCCATTCTTCTTTGCAAAATAGCTCAAGCTCAGTCAGATTGGATGGAGAGCGTCTGTGAACAGCAATTTTCAAGTCTTGACAGAAATTCTCAATTGGATTTAGGTCTGGACTGACTGGGCCATTCTAGCACATGAATATGCTTTGATCTAAACCATTCCATTGTAGCTCTGGCTGTATGTTTAGGGTCGTTGTCCTGCTGGAAGGTGAACCTCTGCCCCAGTCTCAAGTCTTTTCCTGCAGACTCTAGCAGGTTTTCTTCCAAGATTGCCCTGTATTTGACTCCATCCATCTTCCCATCAACTCTGACCAGCTTCCCTGTCCCTGCTGAAGAAACGCATCCCCACAGCATGATGCTGCCACCACCATGTTTCACAGTGGGGATGGTGTGTTCAGGGTGACGTGCAGTGTTAGTTTTCTGCCACACATATGCGTTTTGCATTTAGGCCAAAAACTTTAATTTTGGTCTCATCAAACCACAGCACCTTCCTCCACATGTTCGCTGTGACACCCACATGGCTTGTGGCAAACTGCAAACGGAACTTCTTATGGCTTAGTTTCAACAATGGCTTTCTTCTTGCCACTCTTCCATAAAGGCCTGATATGTGGATCTCTGCAGCTCCTCCAGAGTTACCATGGGCCTCTTGGCTGCTTTAAGTGGACGGCCATGTCTTGGTAGGTTTGCAGTTGTGCCATACTCTTTCCATTTTCGGATGATGGATTGAATAGTGCTCCGTGAGATGTTCAAAGCTTGGGATATTTTCTTATAACCTAACCCTGCTTTAAACATCTCCACAACTTTATCCCTGGCCTGTCTGGTGTGTTCCATGGGCTTCATGATGCTGTTTGTTCACTAATGTTCTCTAACAAACCTCTGAGGCCTTCACAGAACAGCTGTATTTACACTGAGATTATATTACACACAAGTGGACTATTTACTAATTAGGTGACTTCTGAAGGCAATTGGTTGCACTGGATATTATTTAGGGGTATCAGAGTAAAGGGGGCTGAATACTTTTGCACGCCACACTTTTCAGTTTTTTTTATTTGCAAAAATATTTGAAAGCCATGTATCATTTTCCTTCCACTTCACAATTATGTGTCACTTTGTGTTGGTCTATCACATAAAATCCCAATAAAATACATTTACGTTTGTGGTTGTACCGTGACAAAATGTGGAAAAGTTCAAGGGGTATGAAAACTTTTGCAAGCCACTGTAGTTCATTCAAACACTCCAACAGTTGCTAATAGCTGGAAGGCAGCCTCCTATGTTGCATCGCTGATTACTTGTGGGCTACGAGTTTGAAGTTGACTAGCAATTTATTTAGGCAGAAGAAAATAATTCAACTTTGACATTACATTTGATCAATTAAAAATAACTTTCATTTTTGAGTATTTTTTCTTGCAAATTCATCCCATTATTCTGCCATGGCAAAAATTGTATTGTTTAGTCTGAAGATACCTTCAGAACCAAATGGTGGATGATCCACATTTACCCATTGGTCTTAAAATTACCAACTGCATTAATGGGACAGTGATGGAGAGCTCTCCTCTGACTCTCCGTCAGAAGAAGGGTCTCGACCCGAAACGTCACCTGTTCCTTTTCTCCAGATATGCTGCCTGACCCGTTGAGTTGCTCCAGCATTTTATGTTTATCTTTGGTGGAGAGAGTAAATAGCTTCAAGAACCCGGGTGTGCTGATCACTGCAAATCTGACCTAGGGTCAGCATATCAATGTAATCACAAAGAAAACTTATCAATAGAAGTTCTTTACCAGTTTCGTATCCAGAATCTAGAAGATTGTGATTTGATATGTCGACAAATACTTCATAACCTCATAAGTGATAGGAGCAGAATTAAGCCATTCAGACCATCAAGTCTATTCCGCCATTCAATCAGGGCTGATCTATCTCTCCCTCCTAACCCCGTTCTCCTGCCTTCTTCCTATAACCTCTGACACTCACTCTCTCTCGTGATCTTCTGTAAATGTATGGTAACGGTCATACTGAATGGTTGCATCACAGCCTGGCTCAGCAACTTGAATACCCAGGAATGAAGGAGACAGAGGATGGTAGACAGTACTTGTTCCAACATAGGTACCGACTTCCCCACCATCTTACAAATCTATAAAGTCAAAGTCAAAAGATGGCTGTGGGGAAGTAGCTATTCCTGAACCTGGTTGTTGCAGTCCTCAGGCTCCTGTACCTTCTACCTAAAGGTAGCGGGGAGATGAATGTGTGGCCAGGATGGTGTGGGTCCTTGATGATGCTGCCAGCCTTTTTGAGGCAGCGACTGCGATAGATCCCCTCGATGGAAGGGAGGTCAGAGCCGATGATGGACTGGGCAGTGTTTACTACATTTTGTAGTCTTTTCCTCTCCAGGGCGCTCAAGTTGCCGAACCAAGCCACGATGCAACCGGTCAGCAAGCTCTCTACTGTGCACCTGTAGAAGTTAGAGAGAGTCCTCCTTGACAGACCGACTCTCCGTAATCTTCTCAGGAAGTAGAGGTGCTGATGAGCTTTCTTAATAATTGCATCTGTGTTCTCAGACCAGGAAAGATCTTCAGAGATGTGCACGCCCAGGAATTTGAAGCTGTTGACCCTTTCAACCATCGATCCGTTGATATAAACAGGACTGTGGGTCCCCATCCTACTCCTTCCAAAGTCCACAATCAGTTCCTTGGTGTTGCTGGTGTTGAGGGCCAGGTTATTGTGCTGGCACCATATGGACAGTCGCTCGATCTCTCTTCTATACTCTGACTCATCCCCATCGGTGATACATCCCACAACAGTGGTGTCATCAGCAAACTTGATGATGGAGTTCGCACTATGACCGGCTACGCAGTCATGAGTATAGAGTGAGTACAGCAGGGGGCTGAGCACGCAGCCTTGAGGTGCTCCCGTGCTGATTGTTATCGAGTCTGACACATTTCCACCAATACGAACAGACTGTGGTCTGTGAATGAGGAAGTCGAGGATCCAATTGCAGAGGGATGCGCAGAGACCCAGTTCTGCGCGTTTGGTAACCAGCATGGAGGGGATGATTGTGTTAAATGCCGAGCTGTAATCGATGAATAACAGCCTGACATATGAGTTTTTGTCATCCAAATGGTCCAGAAGGCACTGTTGTCCAAATGGTATAGAAGGTGCTGCCTTAAAAAGGCAGCCAAAATCATTGAAACCAAACCTGGCTATGCTCTCATTGCTCTACTGCCATCATGTAGAAGGTACAGGACCCTGAAAACCACAACCACCAGGTTCAAAAGCTTCTTCCCAGCACCATTGAGCGCTGCACAACACTAATCTCAGCCACTATGATCTTCCGTGGACTATGTCTTTGGTTGAACTATGGACTTTGGGTTATTGCACTATTAAGGCTACCATATATTACGGTTATTAAGTTATTGCATTTTTGATTACTAGTTATAATCTGTGGGTTCTAGCATTGTATAGCCCGTTATGCTGCAGCATTTTATTGCTCCGTTGTTAGTACACATAAAAATTAAACTCTCACAACCTTCAACCCAGCATGTAATAGATACGGAGGATCCTGGCTAGCTAAAACCACACTTAAAACAATGTTCAATCATTTTATCTGTCTTTTACTGATTGAACTTTTAATTGCTTCAGAGTTGCACCTCATTAGTTACTCCCTAGATTAAACGATTTTCCACTTGAAACAAGTTAATTTAGTCAGATGCTAATGGGTTTATGAATCACTCATCTGTAATTTTAATTAAGTCATTATTACTAAAACAGCACCAAATACATTTCTCCAAAAATGAGGGAATAGATGTAGGCCTTGAGGTTGCCGATGACAAACTAACTCATCGTATCATATTTTAAAGTATGATATCCAATGGAGAAAAGCAAAAGATATTATACTACTGCAGCTCAAACATAATGGCAATTCCAACTTGTTCACTACAAGACATCACTGCAATTCAGATTAGATATGGTTGATGCATTCAATACATTATACTCCACAATTGAGCCAAAGAGCAAATTGTTTCCTGGTGTTTGAGCAAATAAACTAAACAATTACAATCATTCTCAACTAAATCAGGGCAACAGAAATTGTTAAGTGCACTGGGAACTCCTCATTCTCCAACTCTGACTCAGATCAAGAGTAACAAAAGATTGCAAAGGAAGTTTTGGAATCAACAGAACTAACCAATTAATAACAATACCCCATTTCCTTTATCACTGTTACTTTTTTGCATATCTTTTATTCACAGTTCTTTGTCTCTCAATATCATCGTCTATATCTCTTGTTTCCTTCATTCCTAAAAAGTCTGAAGAAGGGTCTCATAGAAACATAGAAATTAGGTGCAGGAGTAGGCCATTCGGCCCTTCGAGCCTGCACCGCCATTCAATATGATTGTGGCTGATCATCCAACTCAGTATCCCGTACCTGCCTTCTCTCCATACCCTCTGATCCCCTTAGCCACAAGGGCCACATCTAACTCCCTCTTAAATATAGCCAATGAACTGGCCTCAACTACCCTCTGTGGCAGAGAGTTCCAGAGACTCACCTGTGTGAAAAAAGTCTCTGTGTGAAAAAAGTCTTCCTCATCTTGGTCTTAAAGGATTTCCCCCTTATCCTTAAGCTGTGACCCCTTGTCTTGGACTTCCCCAACATCGGGAACAATCTTCCTGCATCTAGCCTGTCCAACCCCTTAAGAATTTTGTAAGTTTCTATAAGATCCCCTCTCAATCTCCTAAATTCTAGAGAGTATAAACCAAGTCTATCCTGTCTTTCTTCATAAGACAGTCCTGACATCCCCGGAATCAGTCTGGTTCCGATCAATCGGGATCAATCATCCTCGGAATCAGTCTCGACCAGAAACTTCACCCATTCCTTCTCTCCAGAGCTGCTGCCTGTCTCACTGAGTTACTCCAGCTATTTGTGTCTGTCTTCGGTTTAAACCAGCATGTGCAGTTCCTTCCTGCACTAACCAATTATATTGACCCGGAGATTGCAACCAAAGGTGAATGGACCGCACCTGTGTTGATCGCCAGACAGCTAACTTCCTCAATTTGGAATCACTCTGCACAAGAGATATAAACAGTCTGCAAGGACCTGTGGCTGTCGCAACTTTCTGCCAAAAAAGGTTTAGGACTCTTGCATGTGACAAACTAGGAAATAGTAAACGTAATACAGAAAATAAATAAACATTGATATATATGCATAGGGTTTCAGGAGAAATTGAAAGTTTTTTTTAAAATGTTTTTAATCTTCAAAAATTCAAACGTCTGTGCAGTCTGGCAGAATTATACCTACACAAATACAGTCAGTTTTCCAGGGACCGAGAGGATGTTCAATCATAATTCTGACTTTGTAAGTCAAATAGAATGAATCGACTGGGCTTATATTCACAGGAATGTAGAAGGATGGGAGGGGATCATATAGAAACATATAAAATTATTAAGGAATTGGACAGGCTAGATGTTGGAAAATCTAGACTAAGTGGGACCCGTTGGGTCCCAGCAACACACGGGACACAATATTCCACCTATCCACCAATTCCAATATTGGTGGCCAGTAAGGGGGGGGGGGCTTTCTGGAGTGCTAGTATGGGTGTTGTGGGCTGAAGGGACTAGTTTCCAGAGGGCTAGCATGGGCATTGTGGGCCGAATGGATTCTTGGGCTGGCGGCTCAGTCACTCAAGCCTGTTGTGCTGGCAGCTCACTCACGGCTGATGGGCTGGCAGTTGACTCACGGCTATTCCTTGAAATTCCATTTCAAGCAGGGTGCAAGGCCACCAAATTCAAGTGCAGTTTAATACCATATCAAGCAGGATGCAAGGCCACTAAAGACAGCGAGTCATAACCTCTCCCTCCTCCATCTTGCAGAGATTGAGCCACGCCCACACTTCTGGGTTTATAGTCCCTCCCACCAGAAGGGGCGTGTCCTTCATAGAGTGATTGGCAGGAGAGAGAATCTCAACATTTTTTAAACACTAACAACTTTTATATTTTTTATCGATGGGAAAAATCCTCGGCACCTGATGAGCGGAGGAGGACTCGGAGTACGATGGCCAAAAATCACAGCCGTATGTGGCAGCGTTTTTTCTAATCAATATAAAAGGCAAACAGCCTCTCTGTTTTCACAGCATGGCAATGGAGGCATTTGCCTGACCGTAGCAGCTGGAACAGTCTGTTGCTGGGGTGGAAGGGGTCTCCCATGATCTTGTTGGCTCTGGATTTGCACCTTCTGATGTATAGTTCCTGCAGGGGGGGAGAGTGCAGTTCCCATAGTGCATTTGGCCGATCGCACTACTCTCTTAAGAGCCTTCTTGTCCTGGGCAGAACAGTTCCCAAACCAAATTGTGATGTTTCTGGACAAGATGCAGGCAAGGCAACCTTAATTGGGCAAGACAACCTTAATTGGGCAAGGCAACCTTAATTGGGCAAGGCAACTTTAGCATTTCCAGACCAAAGGCAACACAGCTTTAGTATTTCCAAACTATATTTTCAAACCACATTAAGGGCACTGACAGGTCAGTAAAACCACTCACAGTTTAGTAGACATGTTCAGTGTTATTCACAGCTCAGACTGAGAGACATGACCCTCTCGCTCCCCCATCTTGCAGAGACAGACTGAGGCACTCAACACTTCCAGGTTTTATAGTCCCTCCAGAAAGGGCGTGGCCTTCAGGAGAGATAATCTTAACATTTTTTAAATATTAATAACTCTTTTATTTTTCATCGATGAGAAAAATCGTCGTCCTGCGCAGTGGAGGGGGACTCTGAGTAAGATGGCCAAAAATCACAGCTGTAAGTGGCAGCATTTTTTCTAGAATCAATATACAGAACAGGAAGTGATCAAGATCAGACATTTAGTAATATAAATGTTCCCGATGTTGGGGGGTCCAGAACCAGGGGTCAAAGTTTAAGATTAAGGGGTAGGCCATTAAGGACTGAGATGAGGAAAACCGTTTTCACCCAGAGAGTTATGAATCTGTGGAATTCTCTGCCACAGAAGGCAGTGGAGGTCAATACTGTCTCTGTATTCAAGAGAGAGTTGGATATAGCTCTTGGGGCTAGCAGAATCAAGGGGTATGGGGAGAAAGCAGGAACGGATTCTGGATGAGCAGCCATGAACACATTGAATGGCGGTGCTGGCTCGAAGGGCCGAATGGCCTACTCCTGCAACTATTTCCTGTGTTTCCAAAATTAGTACTCCCAATCTAATTTTCTCACTGGTCCTTACAACAAGCGCAGTGGACATCAACAAATCAGTGATTCTGTGCTGTACCATGCACGGAAAGCAAGCAGCAGCAACTGAGGGATTTCTGCACTTACAGTTCTCTAGTAGACACAAAGTGCTGGAGTAACTCAGCGGGTCTGGCAGCATTTCTGGAGAAAAAGGACAGGTGACGTTTCGAATCGGGACCCATCTTCAGACTATCTTTGGTATGAACCAGCATCTGCAGTTCTTTGTTTTTACAGTTTCCCTATTAGTTGCAATTAGAATACTAACAGGCTTTGTGAGCACCTGCTGCATATTGGAAAAATAATTTTCAACAATGTCATTATTATCTAATATTCAGTAGGGAATGTTCCAGCTTTTTCTATAACCCAATGACAACTTAATAGAATAAAAATTGTGGTAGATCTACAGATGGGTGGTCAGGAATAGAGAAACTCCCCAATGTCCACACATAGAATAATAAACTTGCGTTTATAAGGCACCATGTTCAACTTCCTTTATGCTTCACAGAAAATAAAATGTTATGTAAAGTCATTGTTGTTTGAAAACATGGGACAGCTTCCATCAAACATCAACTTCCATCAAACAGAATGAAATGTATACCTTTTACTAGCGGCACAGCAGTAGAGTTGCTGCCTTACAGCACCAGAGACCCAGGTTTGATCCCGACTATGGGCACCGTCTGTATGGAGTTTGTACGTTCTCCATGTGATCGCATGGGTTTTCTCCGGGTGCTCCGGTTTCCCCTCACATTCCAAAGGCGTGCGGGTTTTTAGGTTAATTGGCTTCTGTAAATTGCCCCGAGTGTGTAAGATGAGAAAGTGCGATAACGTAGAACGAGCGTGCAAGTGATCGAGAGTCGGTGTGGCCTCTAGGGCCGGCTTCCATGCTGTATCTCTAAACTAAAATAAGCACTCACAGCTTTTAAATCAGAAGAGATTCTGAGATAAGGAAGCAGGAATGCAAGCAGTGTTAGATATAAGCATACAATCATCTTCAATATTCTCAATCATGCCTCTGGCCAAAGACACTGATGGACACACAAAATGCATTCTGCGCTCACACCTCCATGGGAATTGGAAGAAGCAGACATGAGAGACCCCTGCTGGTTTGTTGGTGCTGCTACCAGTTGTTCTGTGAGAGAAGAAAATGACCCATGTGTGTTGAAGAATATGTTTATATGCTCCGTAGCTATCGTTCTTTCGCTCGTGTGTCAGACAATGTAGCTCGCTGTTGGCTTCTGTGGTCGTCCAACATGTTGACAGAATTGTCACCCGATGCATCACAGAGTGCATCGCGTCATCGCTTTCAGGGATCGCCACGAGGAGGCTTCTGTCACGATCCCCGTAGCTATCATGGGAAGAAAGGATAGCAGAGAGTTGCTCTTAAGAGAAAATCTATATAGAATAATGATAGATTATAATTGGTAGCTTTACAGGCTAGCATCAGATTGTACACATTAAAGCTCGAAGCCTGCAACTGTTCGCAATTAAAGGGCCTGTCCCACTTGGGGTCATTGGCTCGTCACGTCATTGGCGCGCAAAGATTTTGTGAATCCCAAAATCATGGGGAACTGCGCACAACCGCGCGTCACTGCCTACGTCACCACGCACCATCCGCGCGTAATGCACACCATGCGCTCGTAATGATGTCACGTAAATGACGCTCAAATGGCGCCCAAGTGGGACAGGCCCTTTAGAACCGATTAAGTCAGAGAAGCATCTTAATCTTTTTTCTCATCTCTTTTAGTCCATCTCCAAATACTTTATTGCTATGTGTTTGTTATCACTACGGCAGAGTGGAAATTGTCAAAGCTAATCGAGTGCTTCATCTGCAAGGACATTGCAAATGGAATTGAACATTGAACAATTATCCCTGACCAGCCCCGCTTCAGAACTTGCGATTAAAATAAGGCCTTTGGTGAAGTGGCTGAAAATAGTTGGGCCCCAGGCACTGGCCCCGAGGAACTCATGCAAGCTTGCCGTCACACCGGGATGAGTGACATCCTAGAGTCAAAAGCATTAAAGACAAGAGAGTAACTTGGGAGAAGATAGGATCAATCAAGGAAAAAAGAGGAAATTTTTGCTTGGAGTCAGAGGATGTAGAGAACATGTATTGAACAAGTATTTGGCATTGCGATTCACCAAGGAGCACATGCAAGACAACAAGATTAGTGGAGGGAATACCAAAGCGCTCAGGCACTTTGCATCAAGGAGTTGGTGGTGTTGGCTCTCTTGAAAGCATTAAGGTGGATAAACCCACAAGGCTCGACAGGTACGTGGAACTGAGAGGGATTAGAGAAACCTGGCAAATAGAGGGACAGCTTAACAGGTGAACAAAGGAGGAGGACGACTGAACTTTATGGCCTTCCACCACAGTGAAGAATGCTGTTTGTGTTAAATTCTATAATGTACAATGTGATTTTTTTTTAAGTGTATCGCTGCTGGCAAATTTCATTGTACCTTTGGGTGCATTTGACAAGTAAATTTGACTTTGACTTTTGTCATGAGTCTCAGTTCAGTTCATTGTTACATGTACCAAGGTACAATGAAAAGCTTTTGGTGCGTGCTAACCTGTCACTGAAGAAGACAATATCATCGAGCCATTTACAGTGTAAAGATACATAAGGGAATGACATTTAGTGCAAGGAAAAGCCGGTAAAATCCAAACAGAGATAGTCTGCGGGTCACCAATGAGGTGGATAGTAGTTGAGGACTGCTCTCTGGTTGTGGTTGGATGATTTAGTTGCTGATAACAGCTGGGAAGAAACCGTCCCTGAATCTGAATATAGAGTTTTTACACTTCTATATCTTTTGCCTGATGGAAGAGGGGAGAAGGTAAAGTGGCCAGAATGCCACTCGTCTTTGATAATGCTGCTGGCCTTGCCGAGGCAGCTCGAGGTACACCTCACCACACTTGTGCATATGTATGACAATAAATTCAACTTGAATCAACATTTCTGGATGTTTTCAGCAAATCTGTGTTGAAGCAATGGATCCGGTTCCCTGCACCAACGTCATTTCGTGGATCTGTTGAACAAAATAAAAGCTTTACGGTGGCAGCGCGGTGGCGCAGCGGTAGAGTTGCTGCCTTACAGCGAATGCAGCGCCGGAGACCCGGGTTCGATCCCGACAACGGGCGCTGTCTGTAGGGAGTTTGTACGTTCTCCCCGTGACTGTGTGGGTTTTCTCTGAGATCTTCGGTTTCCCCCCACATCCAAAGACGTACAGGTATGTAGGTTAATTGGCTTGGTAAATGTAAAAATTGTCCCTAGTGGGTGTAGGATAGTGTTAATATGTGGGGATCGCTGGTCGGCGCGGACCCGGTGGGCCAAAGGGCCTGTTTCCGCGCTGTATCTATAAACTAAAGCTTATAATGTGTGTTGCATCTTCAAAAGATCAGCTAAGCACAAAATTACAATGTGCAGCAGACATAGTAAAAGTGACAGAAAGCTTCTTGTTACAATAAAACAGTAACAACACACCTGGCATGATTAAAGTGCACAGCAGGAAACTGTCAAGAATAGTAAAGTGCGGCATAATTGCTCAAATTATTTAAAATAATGGTGCCATTCTGTTGTCCCCAGTGGAATTGAAATTGCTGAAAGTGGTAGTCGCGACACGTAAGGAAACACAAGTACTGCGCAGATTTTTTAAACTCTCATTTCTTTCTCCAAAGGGATTTGCTTCCTCCTGTGATAATGCCAACATAAAACACATTTAGACAGTCTTTTCAAGAGACAATGATGTTGGGACACAGAAAACTGCCTCCAATAAACAGCCCCAGAACATCTGGCGTACAAATCGAAGTACAGGTTTAAATCCCAGCAGGGCAAAGTGTACATATGATTCTAAGGAGTTACATTATTCAATTGTAAACCTCCTGAAGTTAAAATAAAATCAGGTCACCCTTCAAAAGCATGTTCATTTGCACAATACCAACGCTATGCAATGTGAACATCAGATGTTCACAGCACCTTGTGCAAACGTCATGCACTGTAACCATCTCATCTTTGCCTGGCACAGAAGATCTGCAACAGTGCCAGAAACCTGGACCGCTTCTGTGAATGTACACATTTCCTCAACATCTCCTCAGATGTTAGTTAACAGCTGGCATCCTGGCTGCACAACAAATAAATGATGTAGGGCATCTTGAAATACAAGTATATTAAGTGTCATTATTACAATGTGCTTCACATGCAATTAAAACTTTTTAAATAAGTGTGTACTTTACCTGGGAACAGAGCGACAAACTATGATAATGGAACTGAGCAACGCCGAGTGCTATCACTTTTAGTTTGAGAAATATAGGACGAATGGCACAGCCTATCTACGGAAACACAAGGATGAGAAGGGAGAATGGCAGAAGATTAGCAATAATTCCTCAAAAAGTGGAAAGCAAACTCGAGGGTACACAGACAATTCCTGTGCTCATTTCATACCTGCATATCCTTCAGGATACAAACATCCCAAGGACCAAAATAAAAGTTTTAATACCATGTTCTGAGAAGAATATTTCCACGTAAACGTAATTGATGAATGAATGCACTAAAGCCAGTTTGCGCTATAATTTCCTCCCTTCCATCGACTCCATCTATGCTGCCTCGGCAAGGCCACCAGCATAATCAAGGACTAGTCTTGCCCCAGTCACTCCTCCTTCTCCGCTCTGCCATCAGGCAGGAGATACAGAAATTTGAAAACACACACCTCCAGATTCAGCAACAGTTTCTTCCAGCTGTTATCAGGCAACTGAACAATCCTCTCATCAGCTATAGTGCAGCCCTGACATCCCGTCTATCTCATTGGAGACATTTGAACTTTCTTTAACCGGACTTTAATGTTTCCACTAACTGTTTTAGGTTTTATCTATGCACTGTGGACAGCTTGATTGTGTTCATGTGCAGTTTTTTTATTATTGGATAGCACGCAAACAAAAGCTTTTCACTGTATCTCAGCACACAGGACAATAGTAGTAAACTAAACTAACTCATTTAGTTAGACAGGGTTTCAGCTAAGATTCCTCACATGACAAGCCCCAATCTCAACAAAACTCAAATACATTTCTCATGCTCAAGTCAAGAATAAAGCATCACAGGGACATCAAGCAGCATCAAAATCTAAAAGATGAATGGACAGCAGCAGAACTAAAGTAACAAAAATACAAGTAGTTATCGTAAAAATACACTAAAACGGTGGCCGTAAAACAGCAAAAATGCCATTGCAATTGGAAAGAATCTCTTTATTCAACCTTTATTTTAACTCGTCTTCAGCATATATTAGAATGCACAAAATAAAAGCAACTTGTCATTCCCTCGTCACCATCAACGGAGACAAGAATTGCTTGACTTTGCAATTAACATCATATGTATTAGAGGGCATAATAAAATGCTTTCAAGCTTGTAGTTCTCGTTTCAAAATTCATTGAGGAAAGGCCAGGTCAAAATGCACGTCAATTAAAATCAATAAAGATCATTGAATGGTGGCGGATAGATTTCAAAAATCTGCCACGCTCGAGACAGGGGCCAAGAAACGTGTGGGTATTTTTGAACATAGCGCTCTTCATGCTTTGTAATGCTGTTCATGGGAGTACCTACCGGCCTTTGTGATAGGAACAGAATTAGGCCATTCAACCCATCATCTACTGTCATTCAATCATGGTTGACCTGGGAAGAACAAAGGAGTACCCGACGTGGGGGGTGGAGAACAATGGACAATGGGGACCCGGCATGCTTTGTAACTTTGTTTAGCATTGTAGTTGGCTGCTATTTGTATACATTGTGTTTGCAAGTAAATAGTCTCACTGTGCCTTGTCACATGTGACAATAAAGTATTCCTATTCCTATCTCTCCCTCCTAACCCCATTCTCCTGCCTTATCCCCATAACTCCTGATACCCAAACTAATCAAGAATCTATCTATCCCAGCCTTAAAAATATCCATTGACTTGGCCTCCACAGCCTTCTGTGGCAATGAATTCCACAGATTCATCACCAGGAAGCACTGAGATGGCAAAGGCAAGGGAGTGGGGACTGAGTTGGATGGCACCAGGGATTGTCTAGCTCCACTGAGATTGTGGATGCTTGACCCATACTACGAGTGCATGGTTATAAACTGGGTCGATCTGTCTGGCACCTGTCCTCGCTAAACTGTTCAAATATCAGGACAATGCATCTTCACATTCAGATGAATGAATTTCAACAAACGATTTTCAAAGGCATCTGGTGTTCTGACAACTACTGCCCTTGAACAAAACGTGCAGATGCTGGTTTACACCAAAGAGTCTCGACCTGAAACATCACCCATTCCTTCGCTCCAGAGATGCTGCCTGGCCCGCTGAGTTACTCCAGCAATTTGTGTCTATCTTGGACAGCTGGATTTTGTACTTGCAACCCAGGTCGAAATTCCCATAGAAACCAGTAGAAACCTTCTACTGGTTTCAGGATCCTAGTGGTTTCTATGGGAATTTCCAGTGGTTCAATATATGATTCCATTAGAAACCAGTAGATCCAACTGGAATGAAGACCAGAAGAAGCCAATAGAAACCAGTAGATTCTATTGGTTTTAAGAGGGGTATAAAATTCCAAAGTCAAACCAGTAGAAACCATTAGAAACCAGTACAGTGTCATGGTTTCAAGTAGGGAGTCAAACCTGTAGAAAACAGTAGAAACCTGTAGAGTCTACTGGTTTGAAATGGTGTGTTGCATACGAAGTTAAACCAGTAGAAAAACCAGTGAAGACCACTACAATTTTGCATGTAAAAAAGAAAGAAATACATAAGAAATAAAAACAGGACTTTTATGCATATAATTTGCATAAATTATGATATACAGTCCAAATAATAATTATGCTATGTTTAGATTTGTAGAGTTTGTTTATCTGTTTGTGTCATTCAAGATTGGTTTGGATCATTCCATGACGAGATCTGCAATAAAAAATGCTAAAACAGTACATTTGCCTACATAACGTGCACTTAATTAGTAATATGCACATTCATTAATTCCTAATTTGCATGACTGTTTCACATAATTCAAACATAAAATTACTCGATTTGACAATGAACACCTTCTTTTTACATATAACAAACTTGAACAGGGATTTCTAGCCTATAAAGGACACTCAAATATAAAAAAACAATTAGTATTTGCATAATTAATTAGGAATATAAGTAAAAATGAGAGGAATAATATCAATTTGACTAGGCATTCATGTAGAGAACATAATGAACTATGTGTACACCAAATTTTGTTGCAATCGGACGATCAAACAGCCTAGATCTATTTGCGTAAGTCAAAGGTGTTTTTTTTCGGTCCCTTTGGACTCGCTTAACCCTAAAAAGACTGGGGTATGGAGGCTGAAATACCCCAGTCTTTTTAGGGTTTAGCCGAGTCCAAAGGGACCGAAAAAAAAAACCTTCTACTTGCGCAAATTTCGACTTAGACAGTACAATTAGTACATGTTTATGACCATATGGACAAGAATTTTTCTTCGACGTCGACATAGGTGAGGTTGACTGTACTAGCAAGTGTTTTTTTCGAGACATCAATATTTGCATTTAGCAACCAGAATGTTCCCCATCCTGCATCTAAGACAACATATCTTGAAAGAAACAACTTCAAAGAAGACCATTCCCAGTTGACTACACATCAAGACATATCATTCAGTGTGGCATCCTACCAAACAGTCATTGAATTCAGTTTAAAAAAAATGTTTCAAAGATCCTCTAACTTTGAAAATTCCTGAGTAGGCAGAATGGATGTAAATTTCATTTTCAGTTTATTCTACATCCACAATTCGCATGCCAATACAGTAATGTCCCTTGGTAATCAATAAATGTTTCCATTCTCTACATGCAGAGAGTTCAGTTCAGGGCCACATAATTTGGAAAGGCAGCAATGTACAGGATGCCATCCACATTCATTGACATACAATTACCCATGGCTTCTTCAGCACGGATAGCAACTATCTCTGCATATCCTGTACAGACCTTAAGATGTGACAATTTAGAATTTGATTCGTCATCTCTAAATGTTACTTCCTCTTGAAGAACTAAGCACTTTACAATCATTATACACTCGTCATCAATGAGAGGATGCTGAGTAATTCACCCACTTTACCATCAGCAAATGCCACAAGTCTGTTATTTCGAGTCATTGCCTCAGTCCTATAACCTGCAGTACAAAACAACATTACCATCTTTTCTAAGTCTGTTGTAAACAAGAACTGAGTTGTCTTCATTTAAAACATAACCAATAGCAGAAAGAGCATCTCTCTCTTGAGGTGTGCAATACCGAGAGCAGCCTGATCCGAGAATGTGCACACCATGCATGCCATAATTTCTTTTCTATTGATGTTTAATATCTTTGCTGTAAAGGCCTTTACACGGGGTGAGATGTACTGATGTCAATGATAATGGCAACATTTGTAATGTAAGGAATTTTTGAACTACCTGCATGATGATACCACGGTTTCCTTGGAGTTGCCGTTTTATACGCCAGTTAGCAGCTTCAAATGAAAAACATGAATGTGTCCAAAGAGGACCCCACAATCGTACACTTTTTGATAAATGTGTTAGGGAGTGGATGTTGAAAGTCATCGCACCTGACCCATACAGTAATTCACAGCGACACACAAAATGAAACATGAGAATATCACTTCTTTGTAAATCAAATACTGATACTGACTTTTGTAAAAGGAGGAAAGAAGCTTCAACAAGAATGATAAGATGTTCCCAATACACTTTAGGTAAAATACCCTTCAAACATGGCACACTGTAGAATATTAACCAGGTGTACCACTCTGAAGCTTTCCAATATTTTCTCTCAGAAATCGGCCTTGGCGCTCTTGCAATAACACTAGGGGGCTTAATAGCCTTCATTCTATTGCTGATTATTGATACCAATCTTTGAGAACCAATGTAAAATGGGTTGACTGCTTCTGATGAAAACCATAGTTCTAAAAGCTGTCTGGCAACTCCTAGTAACAAACAGTGCATGAAATCAGGGGGAAATCCCCAACATATTGGAAAATGATGAAGATTAATGAGTGCACTTGGACCCTTCACCCCCCTTACAGTACGATTTTCTTGAAATGACTGAATCATATCATTTAACATTTCATCATCAGTTCTGTCAGTAAAATCACAAACATCAACTGGATATTTGATCACTCTATCTATTATCTTACCAGGATGGTAACATAAAACCACAACCACTATACCCATTGAACCTAATTGTATTTTGCATTGCAGATCGAGCAGGTGCAACTGCACAACAACAAAGTCCAAATAATTTACTACAAATGATCGCATCACCCCTTTTCCGAGACACTCCGGATTCTGATAATTTATTAGCCTCGCTGGTAAATTTTCCAAAAATACTTGCATTTTTAGGCTCAACTTTCCCAAACCATACGCCAGCCAGTATCAAGTTCTCATACCTGAGTTTGGGTGGCAATTATTGATCATTAAATAAATTGGCCAAAGTGAGTACTTTGATGAATTAAAACTGGAATCCCATCAGAATTAAATGAGTATGAAAAATTATAATTATTGCCCAAAAGTGCATCATCATCTGCCATCTTCTTATACATTTCTCCATCAAAAATATCTTCAATATTACCGTTCATATTGCTTGTGGCGGGTAATCTCGGTATGTGAGGTGAGGTGTAATATCTGCCCTCTCAAAGAGAGATTGAACCTGTGAGGACAAGTTGGCTGTCACAAAAAAAATCACTGTGACTGAGATCGAAACTACACATGCAGTTCTACATTGTGGACAGGATACAGGTATGTTCTCATCACTTACAGAATTAAAAGATCTTACAAATACTAAAACAAGAAAGACAGTAGAAGTGAAAACTAAGCTGAATGATATTGTTACAAAAAAATATGTCTAAGGATAGATTTTGTTGACTGAAAGATGAATCTGCCAAAGAGAAGATTTAAGAGTTCCAAGAGATGACACACAGCTGTAGCTGACAGACAGTGCCTCATCACAAATGACAACACCATTAGCAATGCTTCTGCTTTGGAAACATTTGATCCTTCAAAACAGAGGGTAATTCAGTGTCTCATCAAAGTCAACATGATCACTGTCATCCTCCTGCTCCGACTCGTCATCAGATAAATTAGAAGAATATTCTGGATTATCCCTATCTGCATCTTCTTCATATTCACTGTCACTTTCGCTATTACCTTCATGAACAGTGAAACTATCCTCTTGTTCGTGGCAAATTGAGGATGATCGTTACAGGCTACAACTTCAATATTACTATCCTCTCCACTTGACTCAGTTGAATGAGACCAAGTATGACAGTCTGCTGCCGTCTCTGAGTCTGCTGCTGTCTCTTGATCTACAAAATATACGTTTGCTCGCCTCCGTCGCCATTTGGTAGCTGGTGGAATGGTGTCGTTGCTGTCTGGTTCCAGGTAGACTTTCAGTCGTTTTCTACCATCCTTCACACTCATTGCTGCAATGCACGTATCTTGTGAGCAGAACGAATATTTCACAATTTAAATCGTGGAATCTAGGCCACATACAAACTTGCCGCGCCACTATCGACCCGCTGTTGAATATCAGTATTTTGCGGTTTATACCGGCCAGATTGGTAGGTACCGTACAGGGATTGTGCAGCTGTACGTAACGTGATTACTGCACAGAAACGATCGAATTTGTCTACTACTATACTAAGTAAGCTGATCTGACAGATTGGTGGTGTGTTGAAAATGGCGCGGATTTAATGCATCGTGAAAAGTTTATTTTTAATAAATCGGTTAAGTATTTTTTAATATATGATATAAATAATTTGATAACCACAAAATTATTATATGAATTGAGTATGTTTATCATTTATACATCTGTAATATTTTCAAATTGTGTCGATCTTGCATAAGCCTCAAATCGGCAGGCAAAAGCTGTCAATCCACGGAGCATCGCCTGCATTAACACAATTTTGCAAGCGCAGCACCCACGGGCGGCCTGTGACAAGAGATGAATTATTTTGAAAGAACATTATTTTGTATCTAAAAGTAGGTATTGTCCATCGACTGTAACACAAGAACATCAAATGATGTAGTTATAACAGATTGTATTTTTACATTGATTTTACATTAACCAACTTCAGCCTCAAAATGCTGCATACAAATTTGTAGCGGTCAGTAGCGGGCAGTTTATTGGTTTCTTTTTTTTTGTTTTATTGTGACATGTGATATGACATTAATAAAATCGCTGTGTGTTGCACTATTGCGAAAAACAACTATTTTTGGATCAATTGACATAGATGACCTTCAAAATGTTTATTTTACTGGTTCCTGGTGTGACAACATTTCTGACAAGCCTTCCCTGCTTTATCTCAGGGTTACTGCCGAGCAGGGGAGCTGTAATGGATTGAGACCGTTACACACCACCCTCCCCACCTCAACTAATATCACACATATAAAGAATAAAATCAATAGCTTTAATTTCCCTACCATTTTCAACTGCCAAGCTCAGCAGGTTTTAATGGGCAGAGCCAATTCCTTTTTATTGTTTTAATTGTTTCAGGCTTACAAGTCAATCATCTGGTGGGGCAGTACTCAGACAGCACAGGAGAGTGGGTGTTCAATGATTTGTGTAAAAGGGCAGTCAGATCAAAAACCACAATATGTATTCAATACTGGAGGAGTTTAATCTGTTACCTTCTGGTTACATTACTGTCTACACAAGGTCAAATGTTAACTTAATTATGACCAATATGAAATATAATATTGCATTCCCTTGCACCGCAGTATTGCTAAAAGGCAAATGACTCTCAGAGCACCTGCCAAACTGTAATTACCCATGTTATGATAAATACACCAAAAGATTAAAGGATTAACAGATTAATGTAGTCTTGCTGTCACTGATTTGACTGTTAGACGGCAAAACGTGTGCGTTATGGGCCTGTCCCACCAGCATGCGACTGCGTGCGGTGAGCGCGACCTAACGTGGTCGCTTGAGCCGTCCGGCCCCGCAGGGCCGGTCCCACTTTGATCGCCGGAGCCGTATGGGGTTGTGCGGAGCTGGTCCCGATATCGCGCGGGGCTCCGAAAAACTGACTGTGTTCAAAAATTCCGCACAGCAACGGCCTGCTGGCCCGCAGCCGCCTCGATGCATTACGCACCGCCTCGCATCGTGCCTCCATGACCCTCTCTATATGTGCCTCCGTGGCCCTCTGTGTGCCTCCGTGACCCTCTCTATATGTGCCTCCGTGGCCCTCTCTGTGTGCCTCCGTGGCCCTCTCTGTGTGCCTCCGTGGCCCTCTCTGTGTGCCTCCGTGGCCCTCTCTGTGTGCCTCCGTGGCCCTCTCTGTGTGCCTCCAGTGGCCCCTCTCTGGTGTGCCTCCGTCCCTCCTGTCCCCTCTGTTCTTGCGAAACTTACCACAGACTTTCGCTCCAACTTCGCGCCCACTTTGCGTCAGACTCACCCGACTGGCCTTTGCAGCCCCCGCTGCCAGTTTGGTCGCGCTCTCAGCCGCATGTCAGGCCGCACGCCTGGTTGGGACCGGCACCTGTAACGGAGATCAGACTCGACCCCGCACGACCCCCGCTTCCAGTATGGTCGCGCTTGCCGGCATTTCAGGTTCGCAGGCTCGTGGACAGGCCGCTTAACAAATGCAGCACAACACAATCAAAGAACAAGGAACAACAGGACACTGCAGATGCTGGAGCCTTGAGTAAAAAAGTCGGTTGCAGGAATTCCAGCAAATGTCAGGACAGCATTTGCGGTCAATAGTATAGAGCGGGGGTGGCTTTGGGTTTTGGGTTTGGCCTTCTTCCCTTCAGACTCTTTCAGTTCCCCTGAAGGACCAGACTCTGTGTAAATTTAGATTTGCAAAGGGAGGGGCGGTAGCTCGAAGCGAGCGAAAGATGTGTAGAATGGGCGGAGAGGAATTCAATTGAGAGAAGGAAAATCAAAGGGAACGGCAGCGGGACGGACCCAGGACACGAGAAAAGGAGGAGAGGGGGGGAGTGTTGAGTTGGGTGAGTAGGAAGATTTGAGGGTGTGAGGGGAGGTGGCGTGGCTTAGAGGGTGCGAATGGAGAATCAGGGGAGGGTGGGCGGGTGGAGGCGTACCCAACTTGCCGAGCGTAAGTGGAGGGGAAGCTCATTTATATGCCCCTTGTACTGTTTATCAATTAAATTGCATGTGTGCTCTCGCCTGTTAATTACAGCCAATTTAATAGGTCCCCCCCCACCCCCCCCCCCCCCACCCACCCCAAAATTTTTGGTGGGGGAGTGTGTCCGGGGGGGGTGTGATATAAATGGGGTCACATTCTGCTAGTGGCAGGAATTTATAGAACATGCTTTGGCTACTTACCTCCCCCCCCCCCCCCCCCCCCCTCAATCGGTGTGGATGCAATGTATTTGTCCAACGTTTCTTCGCATTCCCTAATTAGCACACGGTGCACTATGTTCACCCCTCCCCCCCCTCCTTATGATGCAGAACTGATGTGATTTTCAATGACTGCCTAGAGTTACGCAAAATATAGTTAAGCCATGAATTACTTTGCCCCCACCCCCCACTTTGGACGAAACGTACCCGACCGGCCAAACATCCGTTGTAGAGCAGACTTTTAAAGCATTCTTGGATATGTTGGAAAAGATACAAGGAAAATTGAAACTAAAAAAAGATTTTAAAAATAAGATGCCACGAGTTAATATTATTTTCAGCAAATGCTTTAAAGAGGTGTTGTCAATCTCTCTGAAAAAACGTTTGAAGAGGACACAAACACAATTATGCAGCGCTGTGGTCACTGCGATCAAACTGAGGCAGTTGAGTGTTGTAAACTGTTCAGTGACTCAAAACTGGATTTGCAAGATAGATTACTCTAATGACAATTCTTTGAGTTAATACTACACAGCAGTAGTTTGTACTTCATTAATTAAGTCGTGGTGTTTTTAAACAAAACATCATCAAACCACAGCCAAGCAAAAACAATAAATAAATATATAAATAAAAAGAACCTTTTACAAAATCATGTACACCCCAAATTTAGAATTACCAAGTCTGAGGAGGAAAGATTTATCCCACTCATTGGAAAATTGGTAAAATTTTCCTATTTCCTGAAAGATGCACATTTTTGCCAGCAACCTCTAACATAGTCACAGACAATTATAGTCCATATCTTTCTTCACAGATTTTCACAGAATCCATTGATTTTGTCTAATATCCTGTCACTGTGGTTGTGTTGGGACAATTATTTACCAAGGAGCATAGCCAAAGCAGGTTACTTTACTGGCTGCCTGCAAAGTCCATTACTCGTTGCCGAGTAACCGTGAAGCTGACAAAGAGTGTCCCCCTCAATCACAGGAGTAGCTTTTCACATAACAGTTGCCTGCTACACATCTTCCCGTCTCTGGGAGTCATGGACATAAAAATGCACATCACCCGCACTCCTTTTAGAGCACTTTAAATTTTCTTATGACACACAATCTTATTTGCCCTGGTCAACAATGAAAGCTTGTAATTGGAATTCTATGTGTAACCCTTTTCAGAGGATTTGAATTAAGTTGGAATGCTTTGAGTACTTTTATTTACAAAGATGTAAGAAAAAGTCTCAAAAAGCGGTAATAAACTGAACCTTTCAAAGGTGAGTAATAGAACAATAATATTAAATGTTGAACAGAGCAATTTCACAACTAATATTTTTGTTTCAACTCTACTCACAAATTTTCCAATTATCCATTCTCATTTTAAAGAACTAAATCTTCCAATCATGACGCCCCCAATTTTAAATCATTTAAGACTGACATGTGATTTGCAGAAATATAATCCAAATTGTGGGAAGAAATATATATATTTATTTCCTGAATGCATACAATAAATGGCACCTCTGTCAATACAAACCCATTTTTTTTTGATAAAACAGAGGATGTATATGCAAAGATGACACGAAGTGCTGGAGCTTGGCTCAGCGAGTCTCCGGCAGGCATCTCTGGGAAAGCCATGGGTTATAGGTTAGATTTCTGCGTCGGACCCTTTTGTAGAGACCAGAGTTATAACCAGTAACTGCAGTGCCTTGTTATCTACTCTTGTATTAAGCTTGTACTCTTTTCACATTTTGACTAAGAAAGAGATAGCTTCAGAAGCTCATTTTTCGACATGCCATTCACCTCAAAAAAATGAGTTTCTGGTGCATCAATCATAGGCATATTAAAATTAGCTACTTGGCTGGACTGCACTCATTGAAAATGATGAGTGGAAAAATCAAAAAGCGCGAAAATTATCCGAACAGTCTGCATTACGCCTTTCTCTCTCACAGCAGATTTTGCAAGAAGAAAGGCTTCAAACTCATTATTTGTTTTGTATAATGTAAGAGATAGACAACAAAAAACACTGGAGTATACATCTGTTTTAAACGCGCTGTACAGTTTGTGTAATTTCTCTCAATGTTCCAGTCCGGATTCCGAAGCGCGAATGAAGATGAATTTCACATTACAAGAACTTTCCAAAGCAGGAAACGCAGGTTTTTAAACCTTTTGTCTGGCCATCACTAGTTCCATTCTTTAATCTCTCAGCTTTTCCCGAAATCTTTTTCCCCCTTCTTTCGTTTTTTAATCTCTTACTCATTGCTAATTTACCAGATTGCTTTTAATCAGTCACCATTAGAGGGGAGTAGGTAATGCCCAAATCTCTCATCATCAAAGAGTGTTTCTATTGTCATATGCCTGAAACGACAATGAAATTCTCACTGTGCAGCAGCCACAACAGAATGTGTAAACAGCTACAACTTAAAAACCCCCTAAGACAAAAAGTAATGGGGGGGTGTAAAACAAACAATTAAATAACCACCATGAACATGGGTAACTTATGGTAAATTTAAAACCATCTTCGTTTTTTTTTAATGTCCATCATTTAGGCAACATGCTTGCGAGTTGTATTCACATGCTAACCTCTCTCAATTTTCTCTTCTCAAAGTACCCTGATAGTTGGTGGAAGAGATTGCAACCTTACGTGGTCCGCCCCCCGTGCGTACTATGCTTTCAACTCGACGTTGCACAAACGAGATGTGAATAGAACATGTTGTTCCTACTACTTAGGCGTGACGCCACACAAAAAGAAGAAGTACCCTAGTGAATTACAATGCTTTGATCAACGATGTCTTGGTTACTCCTTTCATGGAAATTAAAGCTTCCGATGGTCAGACAGCTGCCAGTTCTCTCACAATGTGTGACTACTCCCAGATCTTTTTACGCCGATGGTGGAAATAGAATGGCAGGCTAACGTGGCATTGGGTTCAACAATCTATCAGAGACTCTCCACAACTATCACACAAACCCCCAAGCGTTTTGTACTGATTTTATGCCTTTTGACAGTCTTCCCACGAAAACATATTGAATCTGTAAACATTGATCACACACTTCTAGAATTTTCATTTCTTTTAACAAGTCCAGTGTGCTGGCTCGGCAAATGTTGAGTTGACACTCATTCATTGTTCAAGGAAAGCCTTCATCTTGTCTTCACTAAGGAGTTAACATGCAACTTGGACATCATTTCCATCAGGACTTATCTGGATAATCTTTTCCTTCAGGAATGCATGAAGGAATCAGACATTACCCAGGATGATCTGCCTTTTGCAGCATTTACATTCAGGTATTCTGACATTTCATCTTCACAGCAGCTCTAGCTGCTACATAGGTAGTAAGTTATCTGCCCAATTTTTATCGTGTTGGAAGGAACTGCCGATATGTTTAAGTCTGAAAGATGTTGTCTCGATCTGAATACGCACCATTCTTTCTCTACATAGATTGCTGCCCGTCCTGCTGAGTTACTCCAGCATTTTTGTGATCTAACATATTTTATCCTTGCCTAGTCCCCATTTAATGCATGCACCTTCGATAACTTTAAGTGTGAACACACCCTCACCTTAATGTAATCGTCACCAATTTCAGTGATCTTAGATATAAGTCTGACAATCTGATTTATAAAAAAAAAAAATTAAAAAAACACATATCACATAGAAACAAGACTTTTGTTCTCCAGTGTTTGAATGTACCCACTAAGTTACGCCAGACAATTTGTGGTTCAAATTGTTTAGTATTTGTTTTGAAACAACAGGACATGAACAAGTGCGATTACTCACAACTTGAAGTCTGGTTCATAAATTACTCACACTTGGACATCACATTGACATAGACTGAATTCTTCACCCGATTTACATCATCGCATTACACTCCAACCCAAACGCCATTATTAGCGACGATCTTAGTACATACACTTATATAATTCCTGGAATGCACAAACATATTTTCTGTTTGGAACCCATTGCTACATTGAATAATTCATACGTTTTGTTAGCAAAAATATAGTTTGCCAATCCATTCATGCAATTCTACCAGCGCTCTGACAAAGAAGAAATTATTCATCTTTTTTGGATTAAATAAATGAATTATTCACGTGCACTACGCCTATCTCTCCTTATAAACACTTGTTCCTTGTAAATGAATGATGAAGAGAACTGTGGGGACTTGGAGTTCGAAACTGAGCAAATGGCGATCGTTCAATCATTTAACTAATTTTTCTTTAATGAATACTCACACACGTATGCTATAAATTGAAACAGAGTTTGTGGAATATCCAAGATCAGTACAGTGTCGGAAACGGTGCAGGGATCGAAGGGCCAAATGGCCTCCTGCTGCACTAGTTGTCTATGTTTCACGGCAGGGCTACTGTAAGGCGTCAAACAGTGCCAATTCTAAACGGGGCATCTCAGATTAGATTGTTTGCAGGGGGGGGGGATGTTGGTTTTAAACCAAAGATATATACAAAAGAGCCGGAGTACTCACGGGGACAGGAGCATATCCGCTGGAAGAGAAAGGATGGTTGACGTTTCAAGTGAGACCCTTCTTCAGACCAAAGATACTAGCTCCTCTAGTTATCTTTGCTTCAGACAGTTAGTGAAAAGTGAGAAACACGAGAGGATATAGATGGTGATATAGGAAGAGGTAAAGGACAATGATGCGCGTGCGATCCGAATGATATGTACAAATATGTTTTTTAAAAAAACAATCGCGTCTCTTTTTCATTGTGTGGGGGTGGGATGGGGGGGGGAGGTTTCATTTTAAACAAAAATTGCAATTTTCATGTGGGCAGGAGTGGAGAGAGGGGAGCGTGAGGGTGTGGAGCCAGCAGGGGTAGAGGGAGAGGAGGGGGGTGGGGGGACGGCGGGGGTGGGGTTGGGGGAGAGGGGTTATGGAGGGACGGAGGAGAGGTCGACTGAGGATAGGGGGAAAGGAAAGGGAGGGAGGGGGTTCGTGAGGGGAGAGAGGGAAAAGAAGGTGAAGAGGGGGAGGAGGGAGTGCTGGGGATGAGGGGGAATGGAGGAGGATAGGGGTAGGAAGAGGGATGGTGGTGATGGAGGAGGGGAGGGGAGGGAGAGGAGTGGAGGGAGGGGTGATATTTTACAGGTTATTGCCATTTTCAACTTTAAAAAACGTCACTGTCGTGCCCCCACCTGCGCGGTTGGGGGAGGGTTTGCCGTGATTCTCTTCACAATAGGGATCTCTGGCGTCACAACAGGAACCCATCATCAGTGTCTGCGCAGTTGGGGGCTACGGGTCATTGGTGGAATATTGCCTTGGGGGACGCGCCCCGCGGGTACGCACATTTCTTAAATTGCAAAAGCCAGAAAACATTTTTGATTCAAGCTTTGGATATCAGTGGAAAGGCACTGCAATTATAGGGCCTTGGTGAGGTTGCAGCTGCAATATTGATTTCTCTAAATTCAAATAACCCTTACATTTCCTCCCTCCCCCCTCCCCACTCCACCATAGTTGTACAAGTTCCACTGTTCGCATCCTTGTATCTTTTTGTTATCACGTCTTCCCCAGTTTAACAATGGGCCATTATGGGCTCCATCCTTCCTTGGTCATCTGTTGCCGTCCCTGCTTTGTTTTGGCCTTTTTTTCCCTCCAGTACCCTCCCCTTTACTCTCAGTCTGAAGAAGGGTCCTGACCCAAAACATCACCCATCCTTTTTCTCCAGAGATACTGCCTGACCCACTAAGCTACTCCAGCACTTTGTGCCTATCTTTGGTGTTTACCTACATCTACAGTTCCTTTCTGCACACATCCACAGGTCAGCTTGGCTTCCCATTATTCTTGACAGAGATTTGTCAAACCCACTCCAGGACTAGACCAAATATTCTGAGTTTAACAGTGTTAAAATGAAATAGTGCTGTGCGGATTCCAGATACTAAATAAGAGCTTGTGCTTCAAAAGTCACAAATAGATGAAGCAGCAACATAGAATTTCAGGAGGGTTAAGATTATTTCTGAATTCATCACAAAACAAAGTTACATCGAGCAAAGAGCTGGGGGGGAATGCCAACACTACAAGACTTCATCCTGGATAATTTACAAGCATGACAGAACTGTCCATTTAAAAAAAACACATTATTTTCAAGTTTGCAAATTATTTAGTTTAGTCCGGAGATACAGCACAGAACCAGGCCCTTCGGCCCATCGAGTCAGCACCGACCAGCAATCACCCCATAGACTAGCACTATCCTACACACGAGGGACAATTTACTATCTTACTTACAGGCCAATTAACCTATAAACTCGCGTGTCTTTGGAGTGTGGGAGGAAACCGGAGCACCCAGAGAAAACCCACATGGTCACACGGGGAACGTACAAACTCCATACAGACAGCACCCATAGTCAGGATTGAACCTGGGTCTCTGGCACTGTAAGGCAGCAACTCTACTGCTGTGCCACCGTGTTGCCCCTTCTCGTGATTCGCCCTTTCTTCTGGAGATTATTTCAGGCACACAAGACCTGAACCTTGGTATACTCCATCATTTCACAAAAATGCATGAATTAATAGACACTCTCATTTCCTGACCCTGCATCTTGAGACACTGTCCTCTAATACATTAAGTGTAAAAGTAGGACACACCAATTGCAGCATCAAGATTACCAGACCATATATTATGCAAGGGGATCATTTGGCTTCACAATGGCATTCATCTTCAAACTCTCTTCGATTTTATTCTCCTAACAATTAAAGCCACTTTGCAACCCATCTGTTCCCATTACACCGGCATCTAGCTGATCCCTGCTGCTACACTATTCATCATGGAAAACATGATTTCAACCACAGAGTTACAAATGTTACAAGTAGTGCCAATCGATATTCTGAACAACAAGCATTGAACCATGTCCATTTTTCACAAGGAAGGTCTACTGTTGTTTCCTTGGCCTCCTGATGAGAAACAGCAAAGCCACTTAATTAATGTTTCTGTTGTTGAACTCAGAAACAGATATTTACTACAAAATAGTTAAGGAAATTAATAATTTCAATAGACTCGGTGAAGATTCTTTCTGTGGGGAGTAAATAATAAGAACAGATTTACTGTTTTGATGCAGAATGATGAACCTAACTCCATTCTCAATTTAACGCTTTACAGAAACCAGGTCATTCTCCCAGAGTGTGTGCCATGTAACTGGTATCCATGACCAAGCATTGACAGTACACCATTTTAATAGGCTATGGTGCAATGACACATGAGCCTTCACTGATCCAATACTCGCATGCATTTCTAGCTAACAACAATGGATACAACTTATGAATAGTCCTAAAGATGAGAGCAGACTTGTTAGATATAAAAGTATCGGGTGATAAAACTGGGCGACATAGTAACGCAGCGTCAGAGACCTGGGTCCAATCCTCACTGCGGGTGCTGTCTGCACAGAGTTTGTACATTCTCCCCGTGATCTGCGTGGGTTTTCTCCAGGGGCTCCAGATGCCTTACACACTACAAAGATGTGTAGGTTTGTTGGCCAATTGGCTTTGGTAAAATTGTCGGCGTGGACTCAGTGGGCCAAAGGGCCTGTTTCCATGGTGATTCCCTAAACTAAAAAAGTCATTTTCCAGCCATTGTAATCAACATTATTTCAATGAATAGTTTAGTTATTAGCTTAACTTAATTGATGGTTAAACTATCACTTTGTTGATAGTTTAACTTAGTAGAGTTTAATGGTTTACAGATTAAGTGTACAGATTAACAGTTTTCAGTTTATGGTTAGCAGTATATCTTAGTTTGGAGCTATAACGTAAAAACAGTTCCTTTGGCCCACCAGGTCCATGCCGACCAACGATTATCCATACATTACTCCTATCCTACACACGAAGGACAATTTACAGAAGCTAATTAAGCTACAAACTTGTACATCTTTGCAGCGTAGGT
Organism: Okamejei kenojei; assembly: GCA_035221665.1. Lineage (NCBI taxonomy): Eukaryota > Metazoa > Chordata > Chondrichthyes > Rajiformes > Rajidae > Okamejei > Okamejei kenojei. The sequence continues at coordinate 44,717,731 of CM069146.1, forward strand.
GGAAACCGGAGCACACAGACAAAAACCCACGTGATCACAGGGAGAGCGTGCAAACTGCACACAGACAGCACCTGTAGTGAGGATTAAACCAGTGTCTCTGGCGTTGTGAGGCAGCAGTAACACAAGTTACTTGTCAGTGATACCTTTGTCACAAGTATTTAAAATTATGCTGCTGTTATGTGTGCTAAAATGTATGCAGTTATAAGCTTGATACATTCAATAGAATTTGTCACAGAAAGTATGATGTCAAACATATTTTTATGATCTATCACAGGGACATCTGAACAATGGAAACTCACAAATTTTCACAAAAACTGTGAGAAAGCAAAGGCCGTCTCTTCATGTCACAACCAAAATGCATTGAATGGATCGAGCATCTGCAAGTGGGGCAGAAACTGCTGACTACTATTGGAACTGTGCTCTTTAAACCATGTCAATTGAATCTATTGCTCTTTGCATACAAGGTTACACTCATTTAATATTATGAACTGATCATTACAGTCCGGTTGACCTGTATTTGTACACAGCACAAAATCCATGTGTCAAAATTCATTATTCAAGTTGGCATCGGTCCCTGGTGAAGAAGATTACTCATAATAATTCTCATCGAGAAGTTTCAAACATATTCACCTTTTTCAATCTTGATTTATATATAAATATAACTGGCATTCAGAAATAAAAGCTAGAACCTTTCCTCAGGTTATTGTAATATTTAAATAACCATACAAAGACAACAGGTTTGTAATAAGAGCTGCTTATTCCAGCAGTCTCCTGCTAGAACATCTGAGCAGCCAGTTGCCAACATCGGGATACTCATTCCTCGCTGTTGCTACACATCTGTTTCTGAGCTGATGGGTTTATTCTGAGTTTCTTTGATGCAATTAATACTTGCACGTTGTAAATGCAACACAAGCAGCAGGAAATATCACAAACTTTTATCCATCCTCTCTCCAAGAATGTTTTAAATGTGCAAACATGCACTTGTTAGAAGATGGGTCTCAACCTGAAACGTCAACCCATTCCTTCTCTCCAGAGATGCTGCCTGTCTCACTGAGTTACTCCAGTTTTGTGTGTCTATCTTCACTTTTGTTTAGATTGTTTGTTTTCAAGCAACAAATTCTTTCCCACTAAATTTATATTTATTACTTCAATGTAAAGAATCTTAGTGCACACAGCAAGGCTGTGAAGTGCAGTAGATAGCCAAATATCATTGCCATCAAGAAGCAGAAAACGGTATGAACATTGCATTCTTCAATTTCAAGTAATACCACCCTACCCCATTTCCCTTTTTATCCCCATCTCCGTCCCTCCCACCGATATCCTTCCCTCTAGCTTTACATTTCCCTCCTCTTCTCTCCTTATCTGACGCCCTTTTGTCTCCTTTATCATTGATTCCGCCTGTCATGGACTTCATCAACTTCACCACCAATTTTCTTCCTGCACTCAAATTTACTTGGACCATCTCCGACACCTCAACCCCCCCCCCCCCCCCCCCCCCCCAACCTCCCACAGTCTCCATCACAAGAAATAGACTATTGACTGACGTCTATTACAACCCCACTGACTCCCACCACTATCTCAGCTACATTTCTACCCATCCGACCAATTCCTCCTTTTACCCCGCATCTGCGCCCAAGATGAGGTGTTCCATACTAGAACATCCGAGATGTCCTCATTCTTTAGAGAATGGAGGTTCCACTCTCCCATCATAGATGAGGCCCCCCACTCGTGTTTCCTCGGTACCCCGTAGCTCCGCCCTTGCTCCCCCTCCCCCCGGTTGCAACAGAGACAGAGACTAGGAGCTTTAAGGCCTCCTCAGTCATACATCTACAGATTATGTGATAAAAGGTCTTTACTTCTACTGGGATACGTCAATAACAAATACAATGTTAATCTTTGCTTAACATTGACATACAGTTGTTGTTCAACAAGATACAGTATTCTTCAATATATAGAATTTCATCTGTGATTTCCCTACTGTTACACAGATTTTAAAAATATCAATTCACCCTTTATTTAGAGAAAACAATTAATGTGTGTCATCTCAAATCAATACATTTTACAGCACTGTGCACCTCACTCGCACACAGTTTAAATATCTCAAAGAACATCAGCCTCCTTAAAGCGCATCCCTCCTGCAAACACTGCAGAAAAAGCACTCACATTTAATTTGCAATGAGAGTGATTTTTATGCAGTGTTTGCAGGAGGGATGCGCTTTAAGGAGGCTTTGCAGCTAATTAAGAACATTTGCAGCTTATGAACTATTGTGATGTTGAAGTTTCAGATATAAAAGTCAATAGACATGTAGGGCTAATCGAGGACTAAATAAAAATAATTCTGGTTGCACAAGGGGCCATAGCTGAAGTACTAACTTCTGACTTTTTTGGTTCCTTTTATTATCACTAGCGAGGTACAGTGAAAAGCTTTTGTTGCATGCCATCCAGTCAACGGAAAGACCATATATGATTACAACTGAGCCATCCACAGTGTACAGATACGTGACCAAAGAGTATAATGTTTAGTGCCAGAGAAAGTCCAGTAAAGACCGATTAAAGGTAGTCCGAGTCTCTAATGAGATAGATGGTGGCTCAAGACTGCTGTCGACAACTAGAGAGTGGTCCTGATCTACCATCTACCTCATTGCGACACACAAACTATCTTTAATAGGACTTTACCTTGCACTAAATGTTATTCTCTTTATCAATTTAACAAAAGAGGAAGCTGAAAAAGCTGCAGTGAAGGGAGAAAAGTGCATTTCAATTGGATAGGATTCAAATAGATAGAGGTAATTAAATAATTGGCAGTGGTCAAATTGGAACAGTCCATTCTTAAAGGGTGCAAAGTTACTGAATTCACTTCACTATGGAAATAGCAGCAGCACAATTGTTCAAGCCTCTTTAGATATAGAAATATATCAGATGATGAAATTGCCAGAATCCTGTTCAAAAATGGGGGGAGAAGGATAAATCATAACTGAAGCATCAGCAGGGAAGCTTCTAGATACACAAGAGCAATATTAATTGTCACTTGTAAAAACTATACTTTATATATAGCAGTCACTAGGAAGAGGTTAAAGGTAAATTATTTTACTAAATTGATTGAGTTATTTGATTAACTGGTAGATTGTAAGGCTTCACACAGGCTTCCAATAGCGCTTAGTAAATCACCACATTATAGATTTCTTAACACAATTGAAGGCACTGGGATTTAAGGAACAATGGAGCTGAACACAATGTAGAAAGGAAAAGAAAAGAGTCATGGAGACACAAAAGACTGCATTAGCTGAAATCTGGGCAACACAAACCGCTGGAAGAACTCAGCAGGTCAAACAGTTTATTTGGAGGTGAATGAATAGTCGATTATTTAGGTTGATCACGATTTAATCCTGCATCAGGACTGAGAAAGAGAGAAACTAGCTAATATATAGAAGGATAGAGGGAGGCTGGTACGGAGATTGGTATACGATGGTTGGAACAAGATGAAGCAGGGATTATGGGCAGATGCAAGCAGGTTGGGGAAGGTAAAGCAAGGACTAAGGGATAAGAAACTCAAGTAGATTGTGGCTGATGAGAGAAGGGGTAGAAAAGGTGAACAAAAGGAGAGAGACCCTGGGTGGACTAGTGGTCTAGGAACAGTGTTACAGTGTGGGACGTCTGTCAGGATTCCGTTTGTTTCATCCTGCAGATGTGGAAAGCTCAACTGCTGCCAAGTGTCGGCTGTGGACCGGCAGGTTAGTGGGCTGGTTCCAGGACAATCTGACCCCATGTATTTCTTGCACCTGCTCTTGCAATATTCCAGTGCCTGGATACAGGACTTCTATGTGTCATGTTCGGAAATAAATTCATTGGCTGAAAATCCATCAATGCCTTGAACAGAGAACTTGATCAACAGCAGTTTCTAAATGACAATAGATAAAAAACAATAGGTGCAGGAGTAGGCCATTCAGCCCTTCGAGCCCACACCGCCAATCACTGTGATCATTGCTGATCATCCACAATCAGTACCCCGTTCCTGCCTTGTCACCACATCCCTTGACTCTGCTAGCCTTAAGAGCTCTATCTAACTCTCTCTTGAAAGCATCCAGAGAATTGGCCTCCATTGCCTTCGGAGACAGAGAATTTCACAGAATCACAACTCTCTAGGTGAAAAAAATGTCCACATCTCCATTCTACATGGCCAACCCACTTATTCTTAAACTGTGGCCCCTGGTTCTGGACTCCCCAAACATCGAGAACATGTTTCCTGCCTCTAGCGTGTCCAATACCTTAATAATCTTATTTCAATAAGATACTCTCTCATCCTTCTAACTGTAATGCAATCTCGTGGACATCCATTAACCTGAATCTGCAGTAGTTTCCACTTTAAAAAAAATCAATCATTTACGTTTAACAGTTCCACAAAAATTAATGTTGTCATACTCTGAATTAATTCACTACATCAAGTCTGCAAATTAGGCAAATCCCCACAAGTATTTCTAAGAAAACATTTGATCTGAAGTATTCAACATTTGTATCCATGTTCTATATAAATTATGACAAGCATATGCAAAAAAAAGTCATTTGTGTTCTAATTATTCTATTATTTTACCTCTTTGGGAATTTAAACATGCCAGGAGCTATATTCAATTACATAGTAAAATTTTGTGAAGTTATGTGGAAGAAAACATATTATTTTGCTGCAAGCTACAAAACCAATTCGACGCTTAGCAGATTAAACAAGACGTTATCTGAAGCAACAGCAGTTATGCTTACCTGGAGGTGTCTAGCCTCCGGATAGTGCCATGGATGGGAAATTTAGCTAATGTGGAAATTATGAAAAAAAAATGCAAATTGATGACTTGACGATGAAATTCATTTACAAAGTTATTTATATTAAATAGGTTGAAGCACATTAAAAAAAATCTAATGAATCTCCAAATAATCCTTTCAACCACCTCATTTCAAAATGCAAAAAAGGTCATCACATCAAAAGGATGTAAAAATGGATCTCATTATTTCAATGCAAATATGTCAAACCTCGTTAACACGCGAAACTTGATTGAAACACCAGAATTCGAATTACCACTTTGTTTAAAAAATAAGCGGTTCATAAACTTGGTATTACAAGTTGTGCACAACTGTACAACTCAAGTCAGATATTTTAAATGATGTGCCAGAACCCTGAAGGGTCTCGACCCAAAACGTCACCCATTCCTTCTTTCCAGAGATGCTGCCTGACCCGCTGAGCTACTCCAGCATTGTGTGTCTACCGTAGAAATTTGTTAACAGCTGCTGGTGCTGAACTCTCATCAATATTTGTGACTCCATATTCCACCCTGCTTCCAAAAAAAAGGGTGTTTTTCTCTCCCCATTTTCCAGGTGTTAAGGACCAGTATTTCTGGTCCGTTACTAATTGCTCTTCAAAAGGTTGCTGTGAGCCGCCTTTCCCAGCTGTTGCAGTCCTTCTGGTGAAAGCACATCTATGTTTTTTTTTTAAGACAGCAAATTTGAGGATCTTGACCCAGCCATGAAGTAACAGACATATAGTTGCAATCAGGACGGTGTGCCTGTAATTGATGATGTTTCAATATGCCTGCTGCCGGATCCTTTTTTCATGTTATTGGTGCAGAATTAGGCATTTTGGCCAATCATGTCTATACCACCATTCAACCATGGTCGATCCATCTTTCCCTCTCTCCTGCCTTCTCCCATAATGACTGACACCCGTACTGATCAAGAATCTATCAATCTCTGCCTTAAAAATATCCTACTTGGCCTCCACAGCCTTCTGTGGCAACAAATTCACCACCTCTGACTAAATAAATTCCTTCTCATCTCCTCCCTAAAGGTACGTCCTTTTATTCTATGGCTATGTCCTCTGATTCTAGACTCTCCCACGAGTGGAATCATCCTCTCCACACCCACTCTACCCACGCCTCTTTGATGGCAGTTCCTACGGATTTGGGGGCTGTTGCTGGCAGGTCCAAGTAACTGCAATATCTTTTATAGATGATGCCACAATATTTATAGATTAAGTCAACATTGGAGGGAATGAATGTTCAGGAGGGTTGCTGGGGTATCAATCAAACAGGCTGCCTTATGCTGGATCAGTTTAAACCTCATGAGTGCTATGGGAGCAGACAGGCAAGAAGAGAGCATTCAATCAGAATTAAAGGATGTTCTTTTAGGAAGGAGATGAGGAGAAATTTATTTAGTCAGAGGGTCGTGAATCTGCAGAATTCTTTGCCACAGAAGGCTGTGGAGGCCAAGTCAGCGGATATTTTTAAGGCAGAGATAGATAGATTCTTGATTAGTACAGGGGTTATGGGGAGAAGGCAGGTGAATGGGGTTAGGAAGGGGAGATAGATCAGCCATGACTGAATGGCGGAGTAGACATGATGGACCAAATGGCCGCCTTCTACTCCTGTCACATACGACCTTATAATCACACTCCTGGCTTGAAACAGTGGGGGAGCGTCTGTCGAGACAAAGGTAAACAAAAATGCTGGAGAAACTCAGCGGGTGCAGCAGCATCTATGGAGCGAAGGAAATAGGCAATGTTTCAGGCCGAAACCCGTCTTCAGACAAAGGGATGGTTTCAGGTCAGGACCCACATCCCACCAAGCTCCTCAAGCAGTTTGTGTTTTGCTCCAGATTTCTTCTTCTGCCGTCGCTTGTACTTCTGGCTTCTGACTTGCAGATGGTGGAAGAGCCTTGAAGAATGAGTAGATGAATCACTCATTCCAAGGTACTGTGCCTCTAGCTTGCTTCTAGCTACAAGAGTAACTTGGCTGACCAGTTGAGTTCCTGGTCACTGCTGAACCCACCGCATCCCCTCAACAGATTGTTGATAGTGGAGACCTCAGCAGTGGCAATGCCACCAACTGTGAAGGTTAGAAACAAGGAACTGTAAGTGCTGGTTCATGAAGGCAGGGTGCTGGAGTAACTCAGCAGATCATACAGCACAGGAGAACATGGTTAGGTGGTATTTCAGGTTGGTCGCTTTGAATTTTTTTCTCAAATGCAGGAAGAAATCTTTTCAGTAAAGCATATTAGGCAATAGTTTATAAAGTGGGTTCCAGCCAGGGAAAGGGAAAAGTGCTCATAGGAGGGTAGTTGGTAGAGATGCAAGTAAATGTTACCAACATACCACCTTGAGCACCAGAAGCAGTTCCCAGAGGTATTGCAGCAGTATATTACAAGCATCTGCTATCTGCAATGGGAGCTACTGTTGAAATTATTGATTTTCATGGCCAGGTGTCTTCTAGCAAGTTTAGGTGTTGTCCCAGAAACATGCGCTGGGCATCAGTGGAACATTGCTGACAGTCAAAAGCAGGAAAATCAAAATGGGAGTGGGACACAGAATAAAAGAGGTCAACAACCATATGCTCAGGGTCATGCCTGGCTTTAACTTTCTGACTCATGAGATGAGAATGCTGGCTCTGAGCAACAGCTGACACTATAAACAGGCGATAAACAAACCACAGCTATAATCCAAAACACACCCAAAATAATTCCAAGACATCCATTTAAAATATTAAAAGACATGCCAACTTCACCATCTCAATATCTTTATCATGTCATTCAGAGCATTCTGTATGCAGTCACTTTGTTTTTTTTATGACTTTGTTTTTTTTTAAATATACAGTCTTAATGAAGAAAGAAAAGACAATTGGTCAGAATAATGACTAAATTACTACAGATAATTTAGACTATCAATTTCTCCTTTAGCTTTTCAATTACCAAAGGACCTGACAGACTTCAGGACCTTCTAAGATCAAAAAGTTCTCCACTTCAAACTAAATGTTGCCTATCCTTAAATCTTTTGCTTTACAACTATTTGAAGATGAAGAAACGTGCATTGTTTTTTTTGGCAACTCAACTTCGACCAAGTTTTAAAGATAATAATTACTTGAGATCAAAGATTATTTATATTTTTTTACAATCCGAATATATCACAAATGCTCAAAGGGTGTATGAGATAAATTGTGCAAATAGCATGCGTGATGTTTTTGAGTGAAATGTTGCTTTTTCTCTAGCGAGAGATATTGCATCAAGAACACATTGAGCTGCAGGGAATATTCCACTGGGTACCAAAACAACACGTCAGAATTGTGAATCACCCAAGAAATGACAGCTTCCACCAGAAGAAAAGCCACGGGGCAAAATAATATTAAAAGTAAATGTTATGAAGATAGAATTTAAATCATTGATCCAGCAATTTAGATGCAGAGCTGAATAAATAATAATGCATTTCGCCGTTAAAGTTATTCAAAGACCTTATATCCAAGTACACAGCTGACCAATAAAGAATAATTTACAGATGTTGATGAAGTTTATGGTCTGTGCCAGATTGCAAACTTACATGTTACACTGGCTCCTGGGAAACCAGAGTTTGCTCTGCTAGATATCACCCGTCCTTATTATTGAAATCAGTTCATAAGTGACAGGAGGAGATATAGGCCATTCGGCCCATCAAGTCTACTCCTCTATTCAATCATGGTCGATCTATCTCTCCCTCCTGGTTTGGCCGAGGGGATTGAAGGCTTTGTGGCCAGGTTTGCAGATGATACGAAAATAGGTGGAGGGGCAGGGAGCGTAGAGAAAGCAGGGACTCTGCAGCAGGACTTGGACAGGTTGGGAGAGTGGGCAGAGAAGTGGCAGATGGAACATAGTGTCGCAAAGTGTGGAGTCATGCATTTTGGTAGTAGGAATAAAGGCGTAGTCTATTTTCTAAATGGGGAGAGAACCCAGAGTTCAGAGGTGCAAAGGGACATGGAACTGCTGGTGCAGGATTTCCAAAAAGTTAATCTGCAAATTTAATCGGTAGTAAAGAAGGCAAACGCAATGCTAGCATTTATTTCGAGACGGTTTGTATACAAAAACAGGGATGTAATGCTGAGGCTCTATCAGGCGCTGGTCAAGCCGCATTTGGAATATTGAGAGCAATTTTGGGCACCGTATCTGAGGAAGGATGTGCTGGGAGGTTAACAAGAATGATCCCTGGAATGAGTAGGTTAACATATGACGAGCATTTGAAGGAACTGGGCCTGTACTCACTGGAGCTTAGAAGAATGAAGTGGGACCTCATTGAAATGTACAGCATAGTGAAAGGCTTGGTTAGAGTGGATGTGGAGAGGATGTTTTCACTAGGAGAGTCTAGGACTAGAGGTCGTAGCCTCAGAAATGAAGGACGTTCTTTTAGGAAGGCGATGAGGAGGAATTTCTTTAGTCAGAAGGTGGTGAATCTGCGGAATTCTTTGCCACAGGTTGTGGAGGCAGTCAGTGGATATATTTAAGGCATAGTTAGATAGATTCTTGATTAGTACAGGTGTCAGACGTTACAGGGAGAGGGCAGGAGAATAGGGTTAGGAGGGAGAGATAGATCAGCCATGATTGAATGGCAGAGTAGACTCGATGGGCCTAATGACCTAATTGTGCTCCTATCACATGATCTTATGATAATTTACAGGCAAGCCATCAATTACTTTTTTTTTTTTTTTTAAATCATGAAATGTTTGTATGGTGTGACATGCATTTTGCCAAGAGTCAAGAGGGCTTTATTGTCATGTCCTGAATCAGAACAATGACATTCTTAATTGCAGCAGCATAACAGATTTGTAAACTTAGTATTCACTAGTTAATATAAAAAGCAAAAAGTAATTCAATTAATAAAAAAAAACAATACAGTGCAAAAACAAAACAAAGCCTAAAGTCCCCAGTGCAACCCAGGAGTTTTTGCCCACCTATACATTCATTCACCCACTTTAAACCTATATCCTTCTGTGCCTTACCTGTTCAAGTGCCCATCTAAATACCTCTTAAACGTAGTGATTGTGCCTGACTTCATTATCTCTCCTGCAAACAAGATCAAGTAATCAATAACTATTTGTGTAAAGATCTGACCCCTCACTCAGTTCCCTTTTGAAACTCCCTCTTCTCACCTTCAACCAATGCCACTGTCTTTTGATATGCCTAATGTGAGGGAAAGATCCGGACCACCTCCTTTATCTAATAATTTATATAGCCCCCTATAAGTGGACCCATAAATCCAGGGAAACCAAACCCATTTTATCCAATTTCTCCCTGTGACTGAAGTCCTTCACTCCCTGCAACCTTTTGGTGAATCTCTTCTGCTGTCCATGCATTTCACTTCCCCGGGTTCTCCGGTTTCCTCCCACTCGCCAAAGACGTATGGGTTTGTAGGTTAATTGGGATTTAAAAAATAAAAAAAAACTGTAAATTGTCCCTACTGTGGAGGATGGTGTTGGTGTGCGGGGATTGCCGCTCGACGCAGGCACAGTGGGCCGAGGGGCCTGTTTTAGCACTGTATCTCTAAGCTAAACTAAACCAATTCAGTGTTTGACCTGGTTGAGACGCTGACTCCTGCAAAATCAGCGACATTTCAGTTTTTAATTCAGAAGATGAATCCCGACCCGAAACGTTACCCATCTTTTTCTCCAGAGAGGCTGCCTGACCTGCTGAGTTACTCCAGCATTTTGTGTCTATGTTTGGCATAAACTAGCATCTTCAGTTCGTTGTTTCTACATTCTGCCTCCAGTGTTGCTACACCACTCAGACTGCTCAACGATAAATGTTCTGTGAATGAAAATAGCTTTTTCAATTGATCTACAATGTCTATCTTCTGGTTTGTTAAAAATAATACAAGATTTAATATATTTGTTATCATCTTTGGCAGATTGCAAATTACCTATTAACCTGTAACAATGCAAGGTAAATGGAAGGTGTCATTTTCCACAATAAACTGTGCACCACTCAACATATTGAACTATTTGTACAATTTGACAGCCTAGAAATCTGTTGTGGCTTCCACTTCTAGTTCAAGGCCCGAGTAATTTTTTAAGATAGTACACTTCCATTGAAAATACAAAATTGTTGCTATGTGAGAAAGGGCTAGAATGATGGCTTCAATGCATGAAAGAGGCACACAGTATTAGGAAGCAACCATGTTCTAAGGAAATCACATCAGTTTATATTTGCCACAGAAGGCGGTTGATGAACCACTATCTGCGCAAAGGACTTGGTTCTTAAATATAAAAGCAAGTTGAAAGCAAAAATTATTAACCGAACACTACAAGAGTCATGATTCATCGTCAAAACTACCCTGCTCTCATAACAAAGATGCAGTCTCTAACAAAGTCAGTGCGGCGTAATGGGCCAACAGAGAATGCTGCTGCCTCTCGGCTCCAGAGACCCGTGTTCAATTCTGGCTTTGAGTGTGTCTGTGTGAAGTTACACGTGCTCTCTATACGTTTCAGTTTCTTTACACATCTCAGAATCATAGAGACATACAGCACAGAAACAGGCCCTTCAGCCCAAGCCGACCAATCTTCGACACTAGTCCCATCTGCCTGCATTTGGCACTTATCCCTCTAAATCTATCCTACCCATATACCTGTCAAAATACTTCTTAAACATTACATTAGTAGTACCTGCCTCAACTATCTCCTCCGGCAGCTAATTCCATACACCCGCCTCACTATGTGTGATAAAGTTACCCCTCGGGTTCCTCGTTACCTTAAAAGCTGAGATGTGTTAGTGCGTTAATTGGCTATTGTAAATTGACCCTTGGTGTGGGTAAATAACATGGAATCACAATGGAATTGAAGGCCCTGTGAGATAAGTTACAATGGATGGGAGAAGAAGGGGGCAGGAGCGGAATGTGATTCATCACATGGAAGTAATATACAAATGCTACACATTGCATGATATCGTAAATGCACTTGAGGTAATTTATAAAGGTCAACTTCTGAAAAAGATAAATTCAAATTTAATGAGCACATTCAATCTGCAGAAAGCACAATTTGGCCTAAGCTTTGCAATATCCTTCTTCAATTTTGCATCACATTATTAGGCGTAACATAGCCATCAACTTTCATTCAAGGTACTTGCAAAATGAGAAAGCGTTTAATTGCTAAAACCTGTAATCATATTAGAAAACTAACATTTGTAAATTAATGCAAGCTATCACACTCCCAAATTTCTTGTACAAGAATCAACCACAAAGAATTTGCCTGTCCTTTACAAAGTCAAACAGAGAACGATGAGGCAATCAATTAAAATAAAAATTAATTTTATATACAAACACGCTTTTAGTTCCAATTGCTATTATCCTTCGATAACGCTCATTCAAATTAGTATCCAGAGTACATTCACAGTCTCATACAGTAAACAATGTTACTGCCTGTTCTGTACATGAAGCTAAACACATGAATTCAATTATATAGTCTTCTTGGGATTTAACATTTAAATCCCTTCAACATATAAATAATGTATTATAACAACTTCTCACACGTAATAACACTTCAAATACAACAGCGATGTCAACAAATGGTTTCAAAATGAAATGTATTACCATAAATGAATAAGTGGCTTTCAAATAAGCAGTTCAGAATCTTCTGGTGAATAACAGTAGAATGAAGATTAACTTATTAAGGAATTAGTGTTTAAGAAGGAACTGCAGATGCTGGAAAATCAAAGGTAGACAAATGTGCTGGAGAAACTCAGCAGGTGTGACAGCATCTATGGAGCGAAGGAAATAGGCAACGTTTCAGGTCAAAACCCTTCTTCAGACTGATGTAGGGGTGGGGGTGGGGGAGAAGAAATTAGAAAGGAAGAGGAGGAGCCAGAGGGCTGAGGGATAGCTGAGAAGGGGAGGAGACAGCGAGGGCTACCGGAAATTGGAGAAGTCAATGTTCAAGCCGCTGGGGTGCAAACTACCCAAGCGGAATATGAGGTGCTGCTCCGCCAATTTCCGGTGGTGCTCACTCTGGCCCAGCACAGAAAGGTCGGATTCGGAATGGGAGGGGGAGTTGAAGTGCTGAGCCACCGGGAGATCAGGTTGGTTAATGCGGACCGAGCAGACGTGTTTCGGCGAAACGATTTTGCCAAGCCTACGCTTGGTCTCACCGATGTAGATAAGCTGACATCTAGAGAAGCAGATGCAATAGATGAGGTTGGAGGAGGTGGCAGATTGCAAATTACCTATTAACCTGTAACAATGCAAGGTAAATGGAAGGTGTCATTTTCCACAATAAACTGTGCACCACTCAACATATTGAACTATTTGTACAATTTGACAGCCTAGAAATCTGTTGTGGCTTCCACTTCTAGTTCAAGGCCCGAGTAATTTTTTAAGATAGTACACTTCCATTGAAAATACAAAATTGTTGCTATGTGAGAAAGGGCTAGAATGATGGCTTCAATGCATGAAAGAGGCACACAGTATTAGGAAGCAACCATGTTCTAAGGAAATCACATCAGTTTATATTTGCCACAGAAGGCGGTTGATGAACCACTATCTGCGCAAAGGACTTTGTTCTTAAATATAAAGCAAGTTGAAAAGCAAAATTAATAACCGAACACTACAAGAGTCATGATTCATCGTCAAAACTACCCTGCTCTCATAACAAAGATGCAGTCTCTAACAAAGTCAGTGCGGCGTAATGGGCCAACAGAGAATGCTGCTGCCTCTCGGCTCCAGAGACCCGTGTTCAATTCTGGCTTTGAGTGTGTCTGTGTGAAGTTACACGTGCTCTCTATACGTTTCAGTTTCTTTACACATCTCAGAATCATAGAGACATACAGCACAGAAACAGGCCCTTCAGCCCAAGCCGACCAATCTATCGACACTAGTCCCATCTGCCTGCATTTGGCACTTATCCCTCTAAATCTATCCTACCCATATACCTGTCAAAATACTTCTTAAACATTACATTAGTAGTACCTGCCTCAACTATCTCCTCCGGCAGCTAATTCCATACACCCGCCTCACTATGTGTGATAAAGTTACCCCTCGGGTTCCTCGTTACCTTAAAAGCTGAGATGTGTTAGTGCGTTAATTGGCTATTGTAAATTGACCCTTGGTGTGGGTAAATAACATGGAATCACAATGGAATTGAAGGCCCTGTGAGATAAGTTACAATGGATGGGAGAAGAAGGGGGCAGGAGCGGAATGTGATTCATCACATGGAAGTAATATACAAATGCTACACATTGCATGATATCGTAAATGCACTTGAGGTAATTTATAAAGGTCAACTTCTGAAAAAGATAAATTCAAATTTAATGAGCACATTCAATCTGCAGAAAGCACAATTTGCCTAAGCTTTGCAATAATCCTTCTTCAATTTTGCATCACATTATTAGGCGTAACATAGCCATCAACTTTCATTCAAGGTACTTGCAAAATGAGAAAGCGTTTAATTGCTAAAACCTGTAATCATATTAGAAAACTAACATTTGTAAATTAATGCAAGCTATCACACTCCCAAATTTCTTGTACAAGAATCAACCACAAAGAATTTGCCTGTCCTTTACAAAGTCAAACAGAGAACGATTGAGGCAATCAATTAAAATAAAAATTAATTTTATATACAAACACGCTTTTAGTTCCAATTGCTATTATCCTTCGATAACGCTCATTCAAATTAGTATCCAGAGTACATTCACAGTCTCATACAGTAAACAATGTTACTGCCTGTTCTGTACATGAAGCTAAACACATGAATTCAATTATATAGTCTTCTTGGGATTTAACATTTAAATCCCTTCAACATATAAATAATGTATTATAACAACTTCTCTCACGTAATAACACTTCAAATACAACAGCGATGTCAACAAATGGTTTCAAAATGAAATGTATTACCATAAATGAATAAGTGGCTTTCAAATAAGCAGTTCAGAATCTTCTGGTGAATAACAGTAGAATGAAGATTAACTTATTAAGGAATTAGTGTTTAAGAAGGAACTGCAGATGCTGGAAAATCAAAGGTAGACAAATGTGCTGGAGAAACTCAGCAGGTGTGACAGCATCTATGGAGCGAAGGAAATAGGCAACGTTTCAGGTCAAAACCCTTCTTCAGACTGATGTAGGGGTGGGGGTGGGGAGAAGAAATTAGAAAGGAAGAGGAGGAGCCAGAGGGCTGAGGGATAGCTGAGAAGGGGAGGAGACAGCGAGGGCTACCGGAAATTGGAGAAGTCAATGTTCAAGCCGCTGGGGTGCAAACTACCCAAGCGGAATATGAGGTGCTGCTCCGCCAATTTCCGGTGGTGCTCACTCTGGCCCAGCACAGAAAGGTCGGATTCGGAATGGGAGGGGGAGTTGAAGTGCTGAGCCACCGGGAGATCAGGTTGGTTAATGCGGACCGAGCAGACGTGTTTCGGCGAAACGATTTTGCCAAGCCTACGCTTGGTCTCACCGATGTAGATAAGCTGACATCTAGAGAAGCAGATGCAATAGATGAGGTTGGAGGAGGTGCAGGTGAACCTCTGTCGCACCTGGAACGACTGCTTGGGTCCTTGAATGGAGTTGAGGGATAAGGTAAAGCGACAAGTGTAGCTTCTCTTGCGGTTGCAAGGGAAAGTGCCCGGGAAGGGGGTGGTGCGGGAGGGAAGGAAAGAATTGACCAGGGAGTTATGGAGGGAGCGGTCTTTGCGAGTGGTGGGGTCACGTTGGAGGTGGCCCTCCGGTTCTTCCTCGACCGGAGAACCAACCAATCCCCATCTACAGATGCTCTCCTCCGCCTAGCGGCTAGTTCTCACCCATAATTTTTTGTTTGACTCCTCCCATTTCCCCCAAATACAAGGTGTAGCTCTGAGCATGCGCATGGGCCCCAGCTATGCCTGCCTCTTTGTAGGGCACCAATTTCCGGTAGCCCTTGCTGTCTCCTCCCCTTCTCAGCTCTCCCTCAGCCCTGGCTCCTCCTCTTCCTTTCTTCTCCCTGCCCCCCCCCCCCCCCACATCAGTCAGATGAAGACTTTCGACCTGAAATGTTGCCCATTTCCTTCACTCCATAGATGCTGAGTTTCTCCAGCACTTTTGTCTAATTTATTAAGGAACCAGAAATATAACTAACCTGCCTTATACAGTTTTGTGATGCACACATGTTTAATTACCATCTCCAAAGTATCATGCATAAACTTAGCATTTATGTACTTCGGAAAATCTCCATTTAATTCCATTCATAACTAATTTTGATGCCAGGGTTTCGGGTGGAAGACTTGTGTCATTCTGTGTATCAGAATTTCAAATAGATGTAGTGGCAACATCCAAAATACACACTTCATGAATTATTATCTTCCACGACAAGGACCAAAACTATTTCTCAGCCATTCCACTGACGTATATGTAGAGAGTTTTCTCCATCAGGTAATAATTAGAACACATTCCAATATCTCAGAAAACTTTTGTCAAATATGCAAAAGATAAAAACTCAATGATAATTTGTTCATAAATTTACATTCAAAATATGAATGTCACTCAGAAGAATGGATTTATCCTCCAGATATTTAGGCCGTAGGCGCTATCTAAAAGTGTGAATTATACGGGTACTGTGAGGTAAGGTTGAGAGGAATATCTACCAAGCCTTTTAACATCTTTTCTGTTAGTTGAAATGATTCCCAGCTATAACTGTTTAACTGTATATATGGACTGTATATGATCAAGGGCATATATGCTGCAGACTGTTTTTCAACATACTGAACTCCTTGCCTAAAACAACAACTTAACAACTTACTATACTCACTATAACTAAAAACACAGCCAACGGTAAAATAATTAAAACCAGAAAAGGAAGGGGTCAGAGTTGGAAGAACAGTTATCTCATGGGTTATGGGACAGGCAGAATTTTAAGAAACAGGATAGATTCAGGCAAGACAACATATATTTATAGGTTTAAGGTGAAGGGAGAAAAATATAATATTAATCTGAGGGGTAACTTTTTCATACAATGGGTGATGGGTGTATGGAACGAATGCTGGAGGAGGTCGTTGAGGCAGGGACTATTGTAATGTTTAAGAAACAATTAGACAGGCACATGGATGGGCCAAGTTTAAGTTGCGACTAATGCAGATGGGACATATTGGTCAGTGTGAGAAATTTGGGCCGAAGGGCCTGTTTCCTCGCTGAATGACTCTCTCTATGGCTCTTCAAGACCGTAACTGGTTATCAATGAACCATTCCAACAGTAGGGAGGTTCTGAAGGTTCGGCGAGGGACTGAGAGCACATTGGGTCTTCTTTGTTCACTGAGACTTGGTGCAAACATTTAGGACTGAAGTTCAGTGTTTTCAAATCTAAAAGCAGCACTTACCTAACGAAGACCACAACAATCTCCATTGCCACTCAGTGCTTCTCCCGGCCTCAACGAGGAAGAGCCCACACCTGTGCTCGGTGTTGCAACAGGTTGGCGCAAGGGTCACCGGCCACTCTGGGCGCAGCTGCTGCAACTTGCATTAAATGCAACGGGAAAGAACGGAAAACCCACCTGACTGACTCACGCACATAGCTGCACGAATAAGGTAAACAGCTCGTTACAAAGTGACGCGTACCGCCTGCTGCTTCTCAACGTAAACTACAAGGTTGTTAAAAAGAAATGTCTTTATTCACCAGAACTTCTCAACGCAAAGGTGATGATCGCTGCTAAATACATATTCTGAAGAAGGGTTCCGACCCCAAACGTCACCTATTCTCTCCCTCCAGAGATGCTGCCTGCATCACCCGCATTTTGGATCTGTCTTCGGAAATCAATTTTTAGGTTCAGATTTATATTGAAACAGACTGAAAGAATAATAACTCGACCACAGAGACTTGTTTGGTTTTTACTGTCGTCTTCGGTTGCACTTGAAACTCGTTGATATGTGCAGCGCCAACCTTTAATAACTTTGGACATTTATTTATACATATTAAATCGCTGTTTATCATATAACACACAGCGGATGATCATCAGCAGCAGCTCTTTATTTCCTTGGAGACTGATGTTCAAAGTCTGTAGTTAAATGGCTCGCAACGGCGCACCCCATTATAGATAATACCTAGAATTATGATTTATTTCCTCGGAGACTCTAAGCAAATTCTAAAATAAATTAAATAATGATAATCTCCCTGATCATATGGACAATGCAATAAGACGAAACTCAAACATTAGTTCTCACTTTTATTGTTTCAATAATACTCATATGAAATACTCATATATTACTTGGTTTTAATTTACGTTACTCTCTAGTGATTTTCTCACGTAAGCATGGCAACTAATTGAAATACTTTTCAGACACTCGTCCGTTAAAACAAAAACAGAATATCGACGCCGATGGTGTAAATGTTTGTTTCGACTGATTATTAAAATTGTCCGAAAAATGAAAACCGTCAGAATTCTCTCTCAACACTAGTTTGCAGACAACACAAAAAAAAATGGTGAGTTATGGATAGTGTAGCCGATTATTAATGGATACTGCAAGATGTAGATCAGTTGGAATTTGGGAGGAGAAATGGCAGATGGAGTTTAATCCCGACAAGTGTGAGGTGTTGGATTTCAGAAGGCCAAATTCTAGAGGAAATGTATCAGCAAATGGCAGGACTTGGAGGGGTCTCAGGGCTCCAATCCATAGTACCCAAAAGTCACAAATGGATAGGACAATAAAGCAGACCACATGCTTGTCATCATTGGTCAGGACATTGAGTACAAACATGAGGAAATCATGTTGCAGCTGTTTAAAACGTTTGTAAGGTCACGTTTGGAGTGATATGCACAGGTCTGAGCATCATGCTGTAGGATAGATGTTGAGGCTTTGGGGGAGGTTGCCGAAGAGGTTCACAAAGATGTTGCTTAGATTGGATTTTATTAGCTATACTACAACGCAGTTGGAATAACGTGAATTGTTTTTATTTTCTGGAGCAGAGGCTGGGAAAATAGTAGAGTATTAAGCACGAGCAGAGTATTAGAAATGTCAAATACTAAAGGGAATTCCTTTAAGGTGAGAGGGGTGAGGGGGGGGGGGGGGAGGGGTGAGGGGGGGAGGGGGGGAGGGGTGAGGGGGGGGAGGGGGGGGGGGGGGGAGGGGGGAGGGGGGGAGGGGGGGGGGGGGGGAGACTGATGGGATTGAAGGATAGACTGATGAGATTGAAGGCTGATAAATCCCCAGGGCCTGATGGTCTGCATCCCACGGTACTTCAAGAAGTGGCTCTAGAAATCGTGGATGCATTGGGGATAATTTCCCAATGTTCTATAGACTCAGGATCAGTTCCTGTGGATTGGAGGGTAGCTAATGTTATCCCACTTTTTAAGAAAGGCGGGAGAGAGAAAACAGGGAATTATAGGCCAGTTAGCCTGACATTGGTGGTGGGGAAGATGCTGGAGTCAATTATAAAAGATGAGATAGCTGCACAGGACCGGTAACAGGACCGGTCCTAGTCAGCATGAATTTACGAAGGGGAAATCATGCTTGACTAATCTTCTGGAATTTTTTGAAGCTGTAACTAGGAAAATGGACAAGGGAGAGCCAGTGGAAGCAGTGTACCTGGACTTTCAGAAAGCATTTGATAAGGTCCCACATAGGAGCTTAGTGGGAAAATTTAGGGCACATGGGATTGGGGGTAGAGTGCTCACATGGATAGAGAAGTGGTTGGTAGACAGGAAACAAAGAGTAGGGATTAACGGGTCCCTTTCAGAATGGCAGGCACTGACTAGTGGAGTACTTCAAGGCTCGGTGCTGGGTCCGCAGCTATTTACAATATACGTCAATGATTTGGATGAAGGGATTCAAAGTAACATTAGCAAATTTGCAGATGACACAAAGCTGGGTGGCAGTGTGAACTGTGAGGAGGATGCTATGAGAATGCAGGGTGACTTGGACAGGTTGGGGGAGTGGGCAGATGCATGGCAGATGAAGTTTAATGTGGATAAATGTGAGGTTATCCACTTTGGTAGCAAAAACAGGAAGGCAGATTACTATCTAAATGGCGTCAAGTTGGGAAAAGGTGAAGTACAACAGGATCTGGGGGTCCTTGTACATCAGTTTATGAAAGTAAGCATGCAGGTACAGCAGGCAGTGAAGAAAGCGAATGGCATGTTGGCCTTTATAACAAGAGGAATCAAATATAGGAGCAACGAGGTCCTTCTGCAGTTGTACAGAGCCCTAGTGAGACCACACCTTAGGAATATAGGAGTATTGTGTGCAGTTTTGGTCCCCTAATTTGAGGAAGGACATTCTTGCCATTGAGGGAGTGCAACGTAGGTTTATAAGGTTACTTCCCGGGATGGCGGGACTGTCATATGCTGAGAGAATGGAGCAGCTGGGCTTGTACACTCTAGAATTTAGAAGGATGAGAGGAGATCTCATTGAAACTTATAAAATTGTTAATTTTGACAGATCTGAGATGATCTATTTTGGTAAGACAAACCAGGGCAGGACATACTAGAGGCAGGAAACATGTTCTCAATGTTGGGAGAGTCCAGAACCAGGGGCCACAGTTTAAGAATAAGCCATTTAGAATGGAGACGAGGAAACACTTTTTCTCACAGAGTGGCGAGTCTGTGGAATTCTCTGCCTCAGAGGGCAGAGGAGGGAGGTTCTCTGGATACTTTCAAGAGAGAGCTTCATGAGTGCAAAAGATTATCTGTGACCAGTGCTGGGGTCACCATTGTTCCCATTTACGTTAATGATGAGGATGAGAATGTATTTAAAGTGGTTAGTTTTATGGATGACATCAATGTTGGTAGTAGAGTGGAGAATGAGGAAAGTTGCCCAAGTTTACACAACGATATGGGCCAACTGGGGAATATGGGGAAATGGGTCAAAGAATGGCAGGTGGAATTCAATTTTGACAAATCTGAGATTATATATTTTGGTAAGACAAACCAGGGCAGGACATGCTAGAGGCAGGAAACATGTTCCTGATGTTGGGGGAGTCCAGAACCAGGGGCCACAGTTTAAGAATAAGGAATAAGCCATTTAGAACGGAGACGAGGAAACACTTTTTCTCACAGAGAGTGGCGAGTCTGTGGAATTCTCTGCCTCAGAGGGCAGAAGAGGGAGGTTCTCTGGATACTTTCAAGCGAGAGCTAGATAGGGATCTTAAAAATAGCGGAGTCAGGGGATATGGGGAGAAGGCAGGAACGAGGTACTGATTGGGATGATCACATTGAATGGCGGTGCTGGCTCGAAGGGCCAAATGGCCTCCTCCTGCACCTATTGTCTATTGAAAGTTTAAAGATGTGCAAGGGAAGTTTGTGTCCACAGAGTGGTAGGTGTATGCAAGTTATTTAACAGGTCAAATGTATATATTTTATCACTGGTGTGAAAAACCTCGATACACCTCCTTTGGTGAGTAGTTTTAAAATGTCTCTACATGAAAGAAACGGGATCTAAATTACTACTGAACTTATCATCAGACAGCCAGACCTGGTTTAATTCAAAATAGGCATCAGGTCTACGAGCTGTAGGTGTTTTTTATTTATTTATTTATTTTTTTAGTATCGGGCTGAATATTCACTGTCTTATTGAATATTCACTGTCCATCTTCAGAGATGAAATTGCAGCCCTTCATGAGTGCAAAAGATTCTGTGACCAGTGCTGGGGTCACCATTGTTCCCATTTACGTTAATGATGAGAATGCATTTAAAGTGGTTAGTTTTATGGATGACATCAAAGTTGGTAGTAGAGTGAAGAATGAGGAAAGGTGCCCAAGTTTAACAACGATATGGGCCAACTGGGGAATATGGGGAAATTGGTCAAAGAATGGCAGGTGGAATTCAATTTTGACAGATCTGAGATTATGCATTTTGGTAAGACAAACCAGGGCAGGACATGCACACTAAATGATAGGGACCTGGAGAGCAGTTTAGGGCAGGTGGATCTAGGGGTATAGGTGCACAGATCCCTTAAAGTGGCCATACTGATAAACAGGTGGTGAAGATGATGTGTGGCTTGCTTCTTTCATCAGTAAGGGTGCTGAGTACAGGAATTGGAATGCCTTGCCAGATTTACACAACATTGGCAAAACTACATTTGGCGTATTATATGTAGTTACGATTGTGGTATTGGAAGGATGTAATTAAGCTGTGAAGGATACAGAAAAGATTTGCCATGATCTTACCAGGACTGAAGTTCAGAGAGGCTGAAGAGGGACATTTTTGTCCCTGGAGCATGGGAGGCCTAGGTATGACCATATAGACGTATACAAAATCATGAGATGCAGATAAGTCGAATAGCCGGTATTCTTCTCCCCTCTCACCCGCAAAAATGTCTTTACCCACAAGCAATGCATGCATGGAATGAAGTGCAAGAGGAAGCTGTGAAGGCTATAAATGGGAACAGATGCATAGATAGGACAGATTTAGAGATATGGTCCAAATGCAGGCAATTGGACTGACTCGGCTACAAAATCTGGTTGGCATGGACAAAGTTGGGCCAAATGACCCATTTCCAGGTTGTAAGACTTGACTCCAAGAACCTTACTGAAATACAACTCACCTTTTCATTCCAAGAAATGACAGCTGATAAAGAAAATACTTAAAAAATTATCAACAATTCTCCCAAAGCATGTTTTTAAAACCTTTGAGTTACATATAGGTGTTTATATGAATGCAACAATGCAAATCTAATGACCAAGTAGTCGCAACAGACTAGCTCAAATTGTTCAGTCTTTTCAGTGACATAGCTAATTGTACAAAACTGCAGAATGAAAGTCATGAAATAATTAACCCAAATGATGTTAAATCACATGGTGACCAGCACCAGTTAAGAACAAGTCACATGGGAACATTCCAATATTAGAGAAATTGCAATGTAATCAAGGCTGTTTTCAAGTCTTGCATGTTTCAATTCAGAAATAGCCAGAGAAAGTGTCTTCTTAGATTTGAAAATATCAAAACCTCATATAAACATCTAAGATTAATCATGGTTTGAAGATGGCATATTAATTTGTATCCAAAGTGGGATAGGTCGTCAATGATTTAAACTGATTAAAAAAAAGTGTAATTTGGACTGCAAGCAGGAAACTTGTAACCCATTGGTAATTAAAATGGACACCCACAAAGTTATGGAGGCCAAAAATAAGTTAAGACAGTCGTGGAACACAATGGATAATTCCAATCAACGGGCCAAACAAAACTTCTCAACCACAATTGCTTTATTGAAAAGCTTTGCTGATAAGTGATACAGATATACATCTTCTGCATCATGGGCCGTCTGCCTCATTTTAACTGCAATTTCCAAACTCTGCAAGAGAACCGTTTATACTTCTCCCCTTATAAATTTTAATCAAGTTAAAACCCATCATGCCAATGTTTGCCCAATTTTTTACTTTAAACACTAGAAAGTGTTAATATCCCACATTTCTGATGCGCAACCCAGTCAACTGAAGGCATAACTTTGATTTTCCATGATTCAAATCAATTCCTGCTAATCCAGTATTAATAGGGAACCTAACTTCCACTGTTCTTAGTATTTAAGTCCCTCTCTCACCACCAGCACACATTAGGAATCTTTAACACCACAATCAGCATCAGAGCATGAGTTGTTCTTCATCATTCACAAAGTATTTAGCAGAAATACTTGTCCAGCTGGCAAGTATTTCAAAGCATGAGGCAAATGATTATGCCTACTTTATTTGCATCAGTAAAACGTGTAACAATGTGTAATCTAGGTGTGAATAACTTCAGCTATTCGTGACTGGACGCATGAAGCCAGAGCTGCACCATAATAACAATAATAAGGTGCCAAGTGGAAAGAAGGGCATTGCACTATCCATTATTTTTCAGTATCAGGCCTTGCAATCAATGCAAAAATAAGTCAACCTTACTTTTCATTCAATTTAATAACACCTTCTCCCAAATGTCATGCTTTCCTTTTTAACCATTTCAAGTACATAAGAAATAAATTTAGGATCAGATTGTCTAATTCTTCATGTTTAAAGTTGGTTATTTTCCGATTCATGTGCAAGTGAAAATAGTACAACAATCTACAACACTCCAATTGACAAATTTGACTGAACGAGGCTGGACATGAATTATTTATTCTTGAAATACTAGTACCCATCATTTGCAGTGAATCATTGCACCATTAGTGCGTCATGATATTCCAGTCATAAGATGCATTACAGCAACTTTGACAGGCTTACATGATAGCACTTCGTCAATCTTCCATCTTGAAGGGCAAGGGCAGTAACAGTGGGGACTCCACCTTCAATTTGCCCTTCATGCCACACATCATTAAGGCTTGGACCCAATTTTGCTCCTCTCTCACTTTTGCTGTTTGAAAGCATGGAACTCCCTCCCGCAGAGCACTGTGATATGACTGATGCATTTCAGGGCAACAGTTCACCACCACTTTAATGGCAATAAACAATGTTAGTCCCCACACATCGCATGCATATAAAAAACACAAATGAAGGATTAAAACAAAGTTAGCAAACCAGAGAATTGCCTGTTCAGCAACAGTGCAAGTCAAGTTTGAGGAAAAAGTATAGAATAAATGAAAAGCAAATTACTATTCTTTAAACTGGATCAGATGAAGTCGTGGAAGCAAAAACTAGCAATTTAAAAAAAGATCAACTGGATAGATAAAATAGATTTCTGTCTACAGCACAAGCATGGTCAGCTACATTACCATGTTACAATATTTCATTATAACTGCGTTAGCATATATAAGTAGCTTGTTGTAGAATCTTTTCAAATGTCAATTGCCAATATTACTGTTTCTGGAAGTGGAACATGTTTCTACAATACCATTATGGAGCGACAATTAGGTGGGTAAGAGTAAAGAGGAAATGGCTACATTCAACTTTCATTTCTATCTTTACCAACCTCTCCTGTGTTTTAAGCTTGGAAATGTGACCAACTCATCATTCCAGGTTTATTTAAGAATCTAATCTGATTGTAAAGTTGGTTATCTGAAACATTACAAAGATAAAAAGCTAGGCTGGTGCATTTAAAAAAAAATAGAAAAACTCTGCTACTTCACCCCTTGTACAGATGCACACCTGATCAACAGAACTACTCTGTACTGTCAGAATTCTCCCAGGCGATACGGAAAACAAGATTAAAATTCAAAAACATTTTTGCTGATCAGATTGGTAAAAAACTTGTGAAACTATTGTTTAATTAGCAACTTAAGATGCATATTTGCAACCACAGCACTGAAGAGAAACAATGTTACAGCGCAGATGCATCCTGTAAAACTTTACATACCGCTTGGGATGAAGATTATTAATTATCTCATAAGAAAGTTAATTTAAGATCCCACAAAACTATATCTTTAGAATATTCACTTTAACAAGTGCAAAATACTACATTCACAGGAAAGACAAGACTGCCAATCTTGCAGATTGCCAGTTACGTGCAGTCATTATGGCCTCTGGTAAACCTGTGCAAATTTTATCAACGGGAACTGGAGTGTATCTCCAGACTGTGTCCAGATATAACATTTATTGCTTTATATGAATACTGTATTGAAAGCCATAGCATTCAGTTTACACACAAATTATACAATTATATAACGTGTCACAAAGGCAGTGAACAATTACAATCTACAAAATCTACTTACAGAAATTTAAAAATTCTAAATATCAAAAAGTACAGTTGCCAGAAACAAGTACAAACTTGACAGCCAGTAATTGTGGAAGTTAGTTGAAGGATTTTGAATATACAAGCTGGAAATCAGAAAACAACACAAGTACAGATTATCATTTGTGCTTTGAGTTCTCATCTCCAAAGATGTACAACCACTGGCTGTCAATATGTAGTAGCATGTTCAAAAATATCTTTCACTTCAAAATTTTGTACAAATCACGGTGGTTCAATGCACCCCCTAAAATTGTATTACCAGTACACAAGATCTGGCACAATACTAAATTAACAGGTTAATTGCCGCAGCTCTTCAACACAGTCAGTGGTATAAGTGTAACATTGCTGTCCGCATGCTACAAGTATTTTAACTGAAAGGGACTTAGTCAAATGTTCGCAACGTTTTAACCACTGAGCATAAATTGAGCAACTACTTCCCACCTTTTTCTGCTTGAACAGTGAATTTAAAAAAAAGCATTTATTCTGCAACCAAAACTGATTTCGAAGATTTGATGTTTCACTTTTATGTAAACCACTTACTGTCTTTTGAGTAATAAATTCCATCAATGCAGGATCAGAAGTAAATAGAAGTGATGTATAATTGAGTTTTTTCTCTGGAATGTGTTGTAACTTGTGGTTTTTGCAGTGTTTTAAGTAAATGTATTAAAAAGTTGAAACAATGACCAAGAAATTAAATCTTGAAGTTTAAAAACTAGACAAAAATAATTACAGTAAATGGCCTAGCTCAATGAACTGCAAAACATTGTGACAATTTATCCAGTTTAAAAACTTTCTCTAAATAAAAATCTATGCATAACCCACTGATTTGACCAAACAAAACAAAAATGATGGGAGCAGTAGATGAGATCTAAAGGAGCTGGTTTCACAGTTCTCATCTAATACAGCTCTTCCAGGGATCAGAGAAGGACTATTCCTCCTCTTCTGGAAAACAAAGGTCCACTTTATTACATAAAATTTATACAGTGTAAAAGCAACACCTCATGGAAAATACAGCACAGATTATCTCTACTCTTAGTCCTGCTCCATTGGTTCTTCTGTGACATCCGCACTGTTCTCCATTGGGCTCTCAGAAGGCATTTCTGGAGTTTCGGGGGGTGTATCTGGTTTTCCTGCAGCACTGCAGTCCACACTGTTTCTAATAGTATCAGTATTATCACTGATTTCACTTTCTTCAGAAGTTAAAGTCTTGGTTAGGTCCGATTGGTCCATTTGATTTTCATCTGAAGTCTTGATGTTTTTAAATGAAACTTCAACTTTCTCTTCATCAGATTCAAACAAGGCTTTCATTTTTGCACTTGATTCTGTAAATAAACAAAATATGATCAGAAGCCCATTCCCCAATGCTATGCAGCAATGCGCCCGTTGTGTAGGTTCCATTGTTTGATTGTTACTGTGCTGATCTCACAATAATCATTTGACTTTGTTAACCTTCTGCATGGTAGACTGCTCTGAAAGATTAGATTGTATGGGATCCAGGGAGATCTTGGTAACTGGATACAGAATTGGCTTCATGATAGGAAGTAGTGGGTGGTGGTGCTGGAAGGTTTTTACTTGGACACGAGGCATGTGACCAGTGGTGTGCGTCAGGAATCAGTGCTGGGCCCATTGCTGTTTGTAATCCAACATTTGGATGAGAATAATCAGCAAGTCTGCAGTTAACACTAAAATAGGTGGTGCTGTAGACAGTGAAGATGATTATCAAGTGTGATCTTGGTTAACTGGGCAAGTGGACTGAGGACTGGCTAATTGAGTTTAATTCATATAAGTGCAAGATGTCACATTTGGGAAGTCAAACCAGGGCAGGGCCTACAGTGAATGATAGGGCCATGGGGATTGTTATAAAGCAGAGGGATCTCAGAGTTACGAGGCCAAACTTCCCTGAAAATGGCAAAACAGGTAGATGGGCCAAAAGGACGAGCTTATACAGGAATACCTAGGTTGGCATGGACAGGTTGGGTTGAAAAACTTGTTTCCATGGTTGTAGTCCATGGATATATTGTACAATATGGACATAGTTTTGAAGTTCATGACATTGTACATTCATATACGAGATTGTTGGAGAAAATAGAAGAAAACCGAAGGTTCTTGAGATTAAACCATTTTAAGCTCTCCCAGAAGAATAAATTAATGATTGGGTGGGGAGAAATGTTCAGCTTGATGGTGCAGACATCTCATTAGGTATGCCACGTTAAACATATTCTTAATCTTCCCGCCAATTATGTGAAAGCATCCGAGTACAGAAAGAAAATTTGCATCTTCAAATTGGAGAGAGAACCGATGGAGTTTGGTATATAAATCTCTCAAATATAAATTAATTGATACATTTCATTTCTTTAGTAGGGTACATCAGTATCCACTGCAACATTAGTGTTTAGTTTAGAGATACAGTATGGAAACAGGCCCTTGGGCCCACTGAGAGTCCATGCATAACCATTGATCACTCATACCCTGGTTCCATGTTATCTCACTTTTGCATCCTACACAGAAACCAATTTACCAACAAACCTGCACATCTTTGGAATGTGGGAGGAAACCAGAGAACCTGGAGAAAACCCACATGTCAAAGGGAAAATGTACAAACTCTGCAGACAGCACTGGTCGTCGGGAGTGAACCTAGGTCTCTCGCGCTGTGACGAACCAACTCCACAGCTGTGCTACTGTTGTAAGATTAGTTTAAACTGCTTGCTTTGCTTTGAGGGAATGATCCTAGTTTTACATTCCTCATTTGTATTGAAGACTGAAACAAGTGATTGTAGGGGCTTGTTGGCAGATCATTTTGCATTAGTAGAACTTTTAAGTTTTCTGCTAACCAGAATTTTACTTCATATATCCAAGGCAATATACAATACCTTTTTTATCTACGTTAGCTGGATCATCTTTGGCTTCTTCCTCCTTCTCTGTATTCTCACTTTCTTCAGGCATTTCTGAGGAAGTCTCAGAATGTACAGGTTCATTTTCCTCATCTTCCGTGTCAAATTTCAGTCGTTTTACCTCAGGAGCCTCTGCTTCCATTGTGTCTTCCAAATGTTTATTTTTTGAGCAGGTACTTGGAACGTCCTCTTCATGGGATGTGGGTGATTCACTGATCAAAATTTTTAAAAATGCATTAGATGCAACAATTTGGCACACAACAGTGTTAATGGTGTAGATCCCTTGTCAAATACAGGGTGCTAACTTTCTATCTTTGATCTTGTGCACTTGTCAGTTTCCAAGTTGTTAGACATATCGAACATTGCAGCAGGAACCTGATCAAGTGCATCCCAATTCATGTAGGAAGCAAATTGCTCGGGCCCTGCAGAGATATTTATATAATTGTTAGCCAAAGCTGAGGTGTCGGAAGACTGGGAGATGGCAGCAATGTTTTTTTAATTTTAGAAAGGCTGCAAGGCCAAGTCAGGGAACTATAGGCCAGCGAGCCTGATATCAGTGGCGGCAGAATTACTGGAGGGAATTCTGATGGACTTGATCTACCGGCATTTGAAAATGTAGTGACTGATTTGGGATAATCAGCATGACTGTGTGTGTGGAAAATTGAGTCTTAAGAATTTGTTTTTTTCAATATGATGAAGGTGACTGACAAGGGCAAGGGAGTAGACACTGACTATATGGTCTTTCGCAAGGCCTTTGACAAGGTCCCATGAGGGATCCAGGGTGAGCTAGTCAATTGAATACAGAAGAGCGGAGAGAATTACAAATTGGAAACCTGGGACCAGTGCTGGGATCTGTACCAGATCACATTAGTGGCAAGATAAGTAAATTTATAGCTAACAAAGTAGTGTTATAGTTGACGGCGAGGAAGGTCGTCAAAGCTTACAACAGGATCTAGATCAACTGGGAAAGTGGCAAAGGAATGCAAGGTGGAATTGAATTCAGACATGTGAAGTGATGCCTTTTGGCAAGTTAAACCAGAGCAAGGCAGTGAATGTTAGGGGTCCGAGAGTATTGTACAACAGCCTAAGAGTACGTTCATAGTCCCTTGAAGTAGCAACACAGGTGGATAGGAAGGTGAAGAAATAAATGTGCATAGCACGCTTGCCTCAACTGGGGCATTGGGTACAAGAGTTGCAACATCATGTTACAGTTGTGCACGATATCGGTACAGGAGGATCGTGTACAGTTACGGTTATTATGCTATAGGATGTGATTAAGCTAGAGAGGATGCAGAAACGATTCACTAGGATGTTTGTGGGATTGTAGGGTTTGCGTTGTAAGTAGGGATTGGATATACGCAATGTTCTTCCTGCAGTGATGGAAACAGAGGGTGTGACCTTAGACGTTTATAAAATCATGAGGGACGTTTAAAAGACATTTGGACAAGTGCATGGATAGGAAAGGTTTTGAAAGACAAGGGCCAAAAATGCCAATAGGTCTACCTCAGTTGGATACCTTGGTTGGCAAGGATGAGTTGGACCAAAGGGCCTGTCTCCATGCTGTCCAACTCTAGGACTCAACTCATTTCCCCAACACCTATATCCAATGACTTTCATTGGCACCAGGTAAACATTTTCACATTCTCAATATCAAATCATATTCTCTCTAGTCTCATACAATCCTCACATTCGCACTCCATAAATCTTGAAATACAATTTTATTTCTTCAACTGTTATTTCGTCAGCTCAAATTTTCTCCTTAAATCTCTCTGCCTTGTTGCATTTTCTCTCTCTTTGAGATCATCATTAAGACTCCCTGCTTTGACCAAGCTTTTGCCAGTCATCTAGCATCTTGAGCTTGGTTGAAATTTTATTCAATAACATGAAGCACCCAAGAAAAGATGACTTGCTTACAACAGAAATTTACATTGGATCTTGACATATGCATCACTTTAAAACTTTCCCTTGAACTTTTATATAAAGATTACAAACTCTATTCAAAGAGTTAGGTGATATACCTATGAGACTTGTCCTCTGTTTGTTGTACATTTATTTCTCTATCAGAGCTGTTCGGCAAACCGTTTGTTGTTAAAGGACTTGATAATGAAACCTTTGATCGACTCAGAGGTCTTGGAGTACCGGGACCATTGATATTAGATCTGAAATTAAAATAAGTACTAAGCATAAGGAATTACAAGGATCACTGTTTTAAAAAAAAAATCCATTCTGAAATTAAAAGTTAAACATGCATACTAAATTTAACCCCTTTTGATAATTCCTTTTAAGGACATTTTTACTCTGCATTCAGTTTACAGAAACATGTGCTAAAATTGAATTATCGAAATGGGGCTAAATTTATTGCTCTGCATTCAGTGGCAAAAACAGTCTACTATATGCATTGCTTCAATGCAACAAACTGCTGTCAATTCATATCTCAGAGCTATGATACCACCAGAGGGTTCCATGTTTTCATGCCTTTTAGATGAGAAATAATCGGAAATTATAAACAAATTAAATACCTCAGGGTACGTAAAACTAATCCTGCTGCGAGGAAGATTACGGTCGACTCCATTTTTCTCACTGAGGATGGAGTTTACCGGCTTCAAAGAACATGGCAACCCAAAACACTAAGCAAAATTATCAATGGAACCAAGAAATGAGATTTCGAAATGCAAATAAACATCTGAACGCATAAAAACATCAATTGCATTACCCACTGAAATCCAAAGTTATTTTACAGCAAATGCTGTGAATAATCTCACCCTCCTGCACAAAAAAAATTACATTTCCTTTCATTTTTCAAATAAAAATCACTTAAAAGATTCACAAAACAAAGCAGACTATGGCTCACCTGTCTGTGTAACCAGTGTGGCTTCCTGACAGCATGATGCCATTCACACGATTCAAACTATTTGAGCTAAAGTTGTATTTCCTGAAGAAAATCAGGGAAAATTCAATTATTTGAAGCATTAAACAATTCTTGGAATATAATTATACTGTAAATTTGTTTTAATTTTTTTTATTGTACTTACTCTGTTGAGGGATACACACAGCTGACAACCATAACGTTCTGCAAATTTACAAAGTAGAAGTATGCATGATTTAAGGAAATATTTCTGCACCTAATAGCTTGCTATATCATAAATCCATGCATTTCATTAATTTCAAAACATTTCAGCAACAAGTAATAGGTATGATTTTAAACTGGATATCATAGAAACATAGAAAATAGGTGCAGGAGTAGGTCCTATGAGCCCACACCACCATTCAATATGATCATGGCTGATCATCCAAAATCAGTACCCCTTTCCTGCTTTCTCCCCATATCCCTTGATTCCGTTAGCCCAAAGAGCTAATATCTATCAGATATTAATAGACAAAGTACATCCAGTCTTTACCATTTACTCCATTTGGGATCAAATGTTCTGTAGAATGATAAATGGGAAGAACCAAATGCCTTTCCAATGCAAAATAAATCACCCAATATCAAGATGTGACACAGTATCACAAATCTAGATTGATTGAGAGATTAGCACATCATGGAAAGTATGTATTCATATGGATAAAGTATTTGATAACCAATAGGCCACGTCAATTATATTTGACATGTCACTGGAAGCAATCTTGTGACAAAGTTAAAAGTTAGTTTGGAGGGGGGCACAAAATGGTAGAATGCAAAGATGTTCCCCCAATAATTTGGACTGTAGCCTCAGCTTTTCACCAAATATGATTGACATTTCTCATAAATGCATGGAATGCCCAAAACTGGAAATGAAAGTACGTTATATTATGACACCAAGTGTTAAGGAATATAGCTCGACCAGGTAAATCACTTCAACTGCCACAGATGGAGTTCTGTGGAAAAGAATTAAATCACCCACATTGAACCCAAGATTCACTGTTGGCAATATAGAAAGTAGGTTTGGATTTCTCTGTACACAGTTAGATACGGCTGACAAGGAGGCAAGGTACCAAGTTATTCAACACAGGATCCTCAGCCAGACCTAATCTGTCCAGAGAGATGGAAAATATAATTCCAATCCTTAATCTTTGAATTACTTAGGACTTGGTGGTATAATTAAAAGTGGATGCTTGTGGGTTAAATAGTTAGTATCAAAGTTAAAATCAATTTCTCATTTCTTGGTTACCTTTTCAATTCCTCTGAGAAATTTATCTGTACCAGAGTAATTCTTCTTCGGATCAATAAGCAGCTCACATAGACGCTGAATTGTGAAGGGAATACTGTAGACGTAAACAAATACATTATCCATTAACTGGAGCATGCCCGGAAAATTAATAAAAGCACATGGAGGAGCATTTGGAGGCCCGGATACAGCACAATAGAGGGAATATAAAGTTTGCAGAACTATCAGTTAAATTTCTTTTTGAGAGCCCAATTTCTCATGCTTTTATTTCCAAACTTGCCTCTTCTCTCACATGCTACTCCGTCAAACTATAAAAGTGATATAACAACCAAGATATAAGCAGACCTAACAAGAAGGGAAAGTAATTGCACGTCTACAACAAAGTGCCAATTGTGTCCAAGATTGGTGCATGGTTACAAACTGTTGCTCGGTGACTTTAATCAGCCTGTTATACATTATCAGCATGACTGCAGCAATACACTCCCACCAGAGATTTAAGGTTATGCACTCAGATCAGTTCAGCATAGCATTATAGCATGTAAATCATTGACAATCTGATGTAACACACTGCAGTACAGTCATTACAGGTAGTCTTCAAATCAATCTACGTGCTGCCCAAAGACAAAATCCACGTTTTAATTACAGACCAGTGATCATCACATTCGCCACTTTCAGAAGGTTGACGGTTTCAATACCATTTTCAGAGACATAAATCTAGGCTGGCAGTCTTGTGTTATTCTGATTTGTTATACATATCTTACTGTTAACACATCAAAACCAAGCTCTGTGCACCCTATGTTAAAAGCAAGTTCACAGTCTAGGGTAAACAGGCACAGTTACTGCCTCAAGTGGACAAAAGTAAAATGAAGGGGATTGAATTTATCTGTATTTACAATTATTTGAAGCCTTAAAGTTTTGGAACACACCTAGGTGATTCTGTAAACAACTGGCAAAGATGCACAGTATAAATAAGGTGTCCTTATATTTTACAAGAAAAAAAATAATCCCATATGCCTTATTAATTAATTAATTGATCCAGCTCAATATAGAGCTCTATAGGAAGTCACAGCTGATAAAAATCAAAAAGCCATGCTTTAAATAACTCCACAACCAGTACAAGCATTTAACCTTTTCAGAATGTGCTGAATGGAAACATTTCAAGATCTTGTTGCAGCAGTCCAAAAATAAACTGAAGCCCATCCATTCATGAAACATTGCGAATCTTAAACTTTGTAAGCAAAACATTATTAGAATACTCAGCCTTTTCTAGAAAAAGAGAAAGCAATGTGTATTTTACAATCAGCCTTTAGAATAGAAAGTGGAACACACAGCACATGATGAGTGAAACTGATAACATTTCAGAATAACATCCTTTCTTAAGGGTGAGAAAAACAGTGATACATTTGAGGGGCAAAATCTGTGGTGGAATGGAATACGAGAGAGCAAATGGCAGAATTAATCAAGGCACATGACAAAAGGGGTGGGTGGAGAGCAAGTGAATGTGTGCACAATGAAATAAGATCAAATAGAACAAGCTGTCCTACAACTTTAGGCTGTGCATGCCATACGCAAGAAGACGACTGATAGCTCTAGGGAAGATTTAAGTGAGAAGTGCTGTGGGACCACAGCAGAGTACAGAAGGTTGCAATGTCACATTAGATGGCAGTTCAGGTGGCAGATTACTTGCAGAGGAGACTAGCGAGGAGTATAACAGTATATTAAGTGAAAGCGATAGAGAAATTGTTACTTCAGTACAGTGCCTTGTAACTGTAGTGCAGTATTGTAATGCACCTTTTGTCGCAACACAGTATATTTCCCATATTTAGGCAAAATGGGAATTGCAGAATTGAAAATTATTTTGTGTAACACTAATTAAGTTTAAACTCTTAGAATAGAAAATTTACAGAACCCCTCTGAACTTCAACCATATGAAGAATAAATTGTTTGTTTGCCTTAAAGTTTGGTGCACAAATGCAACAATTATTTCAGCAATTACGTGCGAGAAAATGTGTACTGAATGTTTCAAAACTGAAGTAACAACCTGCAGTGGAGGAATTCAAATCATAGTTGCTAACACATACATTATACCGTCATGTAATTTTGAACTGCTCAGATTCCAAATGGAAAACTATAGTAATAGTCACACTGGTAACCAGATACTCCTCTGCTGCTGCTGCACCTGTTGGCTCATTAAGAAGCCACCTTACAGCTGAGCATGTAAAACATCATAGTGACTCATACTGTAATAATCAATTGTGACAAGTCAGTTAAGTGGGTCAGTTTATAAAAGGGAATCCAGTTTCCAAAACAATCACCGATCGTTGGGTGTTAATAGTGTTACATGAATGGACTAACGCTGACTCAGTGGTTCAGTAGCGGTTGATGAAACAGCTGAACATATCAGCTAATGCAGCCGAAAAATGGATGCTTCAAAATTACACATTTCTGTGGCCAGAAAATTGAGAATGTTTACAAATATGTACATGGCTCAAAGAAATATAAAAGTAAACTACTGCCATATCTACACAATGCCAGCATTTGGAAAATAAAAGAGTTTATTTAAGAAACACATGAGTAAAGGGTGTCACTTCAGATGAAGCAGGATAAATTAAAGGGGTGCATAGTAAAATGCACAATGACAGATGCACAAAGTGGATGGATTCAAAGTTCCACAAGCTCCTATTTTCTCTACTGCAACATCAGTTAACACCTGCCAGACGAAAACTGATGCCATAGTGGTGTTATATTGCATGCGTAAACCAACACTAGTCTTCGGAATAAATACACAATATAATTTAAACTGCGATGTATTTAACGTCGAAAAAAAGAGAAATGTGAAATACTTTAGTATTTCCATACAATCATATATAGAAACAACACATTAAATAAAAGGCAGCCAAAGCAACTACTTTTTGTGATACTCTATAACAATTAGGGCTAAATGGCAATGAATATAGCATTGGTTAATTGTGCAGAATCAAAGATGACATACATAGCATTTTGTTTGCTGTCAAATATCATAATTGATAGCGTAATTTGGCCAGACTACCATTTGGCAGTAAGCAGTTTAATGCTATCACCAATGCAGTAGGAAACAAGTGATTTACAGATGTTTTGCATACTCCAGCACAATTATCTCTGCAAAAACAAAAAAAGATGCAAACTTAGAGAGAGATCCAGGCTGAGTTGGTTGAAGAGAGAGTGGGCTAAATTGATCAGATTGCACAAAACATAATTTTATTTCTCATATTGCACTGAACACCTGTGTAGTGCATCTTCAATTGCAATGCCACTACACAAAAAAAATGGAACAAGGCCAACCAAAAGTTGGGAAACCAATACACAAATTTGATCATTACGTTTTAGATCCGTGGGCAGGGAATCAAGGACAAATGGGCTAAAGCAATTTGGTCAGAGGTCAACCACAAAATTATGAACAGCAGCAGAATGGGTTTGAGGGGCTCAATGGTCAACTTTGGAGGGAATATTTTTTGTATCAGATACTGCTGTGTAATCCGTTGCTCTAAATGGTGTCTGCAGCGATCAGCTGTTTCCAGTAACTGACCCGTTGTTGGGTCTAATGGACTGAGTGACAGATCTGTCACTCCTCTGTCGCACTACTCCATCCGGAGTAAAGTGTGCAACTTGCATAACTTATCTTTAACCTCTTTATATCAGAGGCATTTAACAATGTTCAGGTAGTTTAATACCTTTGGAAGGAGAGGTCTGGGTCCCAGCCTACCATCCTTGACAAAGAGCAACATACACCAGCACTATATCTTGAATAATACCTTCCAGGTTTGTGGTTTAGCTCAAATTAATTCTGTATCTGGCCACTTCAGCAGAGGCAAACAGTATAATCCTACCATGAATGGAAGCTCTACAGCTACTGCTTTCAAATTGCATCCATCATATAATATTTTAACTTTTCAATGTTTATGTATAGCTTGACTGAGCCTGTGGATATCAACATTGTTTCCCTATCTGCAAAAAAACTAAAATATACTGAGAATGTTGAAGAGAGGTTATTTTACATAGAATGTCAGCAAATTGGGCATTTCTTCACTGGAATAAATGCAATGGAGAATTCAGGATTAACCTTTGAGAATGTGGTTGGAATATAAACTACACGGTTCAGATGAAAAATACTGGTGCATATAAAGAGAAGCTAGATAATATGAAGTTATCGATGGAAACAGCAGAAGTTCAAAGAGTGGCGAGCGTTCTGGAGCACAAACATGCCATAAACCTATTTATTAAAGCAGTCTGTTTCTATGTAATAAATGTGCAACATTATGTTGCAACTTTTGTATGGAACACCCAAATCACCCTTAAAATGTAAATAGGGTGAATTTGTCAAAAAGGAACTGGATGATCAGGATTTTGCTTTAAATTATCGACTCTGGACGCAGTATTGAAACTGATGACAAATAGAGCAAAAACAATTGTACCCACCTTTGTGGGAACAGTTGCAACAAGACATTTGGACATATACAGGAATAGGAACCGTTAAAAGGGTTGTGGGCCAAACGCAGGCAATGTGGACAAGCTCAGACAGACATCTTGGACGAGTTTGGCCAAAGAGACTGTTTCTGTGCCGTTTAACTCTGACTAATTTACATGTTCACCAACTACCGGATGCCCAGAATCTGTCACACAGTAATGCCATGAGACTACTTCAGTTGAGAAGAATTAAGGCAAAAACAGTGGCACGCCATCATGCCTCTACTCTCTGCATTTGTGCACATCATCTATCCACTCACCCGAATGTGTTACTTTTGCAGGAAGATGAGAATATCATAATACAAGCAGTTGGTGCAGTTCTTGTTTTCAGTTCTTCAAATTAGGGGAACTCACTGAATTGCTGTGCCATAATTTTGATAATGTGATTAAGATTTTAAAAATGGAACAGTAACCCACTCATCACTAAATATGTAATTTCCTTATACTTTTTAAACATTGCAGGAAGATGAATTAATGTGTGATCATTTTATCATTTATATTATTCACAAAATTTAAGTCTGAAGACTTTAAAAATGCTGATAAACAACCCAAATAGCAATAAATATTTATAAGAAGCCTAGATGTTAGCAGAATCTTATTTCAGTCACCCTGGAAAGTAAAGAGCATAGAGTGCTCTCTAGTGGCAGGATGTAGGTATCAAATCACAGCAACTAAAGATTTCTGGACACAAGGAGCAATGGCTTATTATTAGTCTTCTTGCAACAGCTTTAAGAATCTTCCACTGAACTGCAAGGCTGTCATTTTTATTTTTATTGCGTTGAAGCTGAAAGAAATTCTGGTGAAGGCAATAATATGGGTGAACGTAATGGCAACATTTAGTAAATTATATTGATTTCTGACAATCCATCACATACTTGGAAAGGTAGCCAACTATTTCTAGCATTATAATTTTTTGTAAAACTTTCTTGCTATTGTGTACAAATATAAAAATTAAAATCAAACAGAGTCACCAATGTCTGAATAAAAGCTTGAGATCATTCACCACTGTTAATAACCTTGCAGGGTTATTTTGCTAGAATCATTAAGTTAGAAGAGAGGTGGGAACTTCAAGGTATATGCTGCAAAGTAAAGTGCAAAACAGGCTATGAATGGCAAGGTGTATGTGAGTTTAGAAGCCTAAACAGGCTATGAAGAGGAAACAAATACATGCCTTTGGTCATGTTTAATTTAACGAAAGATATCTACTAAATGAGGTCAATGAACCTGGTCACCAATAGACATTTACATGAAGGATATTGTAGCTAGTACTGATCTGTCATTAAAAAAAAGCCAAGAATAGCAGCTCAACTTTCAAACTTTCAAAGTTTTCAGATGTTAGCTAACATTAGCAAACAAGAGTGGGTTAATCTTCTGTTACCATTTTCTTTGTATTACATTAAAACTTTTAAAATGAAATTGTTTTAATGGTTCATCATTAAATCATTTTAATGGTTTCTATCACAATTATTGGATAAAAGCAAAACTAGTCATTATATGAAATGCGTGAATTATCCTGTTAAAATAACACCAGACATGACATCACTGGAAAATTTTAAATCTAGAAATCTCATAGTCATTTTAGAAGGAGCAATGTAACATATTTTTAATGCCCAGAGTAATCATGGATAGCTTTGGACAATTAATAGTGGGGCACCAAGTGAACCTGAGATCAGGTAAAACTCAAGCCAGACTTCATTCTCAACTAATAGTGTCATAATTACACAAATACAAACAGCAATGGGAATCCTCCCTCATCTCCCTAATAAAAGAACACATAACAACACACACTGCTATTAATTCATTCCAACTGCAGTTTCACCCTTGGACAGAGGAGGGAGCAGGGCAATGCGTTTTGTCATCACAAAAAATGTTGTAAATTCAGCTTTTGTTTACTGTACTAATTTAATTTAGTTTATTATAACATATACAGTGCCCTCCATAATGTTTGGGTTAAAAACCCATCATTTATTTATTTGCCTGTACTTCACAATTTGAGATTTGTAATAGAAATAATCACATGTGGTTAAAGTGCACATTGTCAGATTTTAATAAAGGCCATTTTATACATTTTGGTTTCACCATGTAGAAATACATAGTCCCCCCATTTCAGGGCACCATAATGTTTGGGACACAGCAATGTCATGTAAATGAAAGTAGTCATGTTTAGTATTTTGTTGCATATCCTTTGCATGCAATGACTGCTTGAAGTCTGCGATTCATGGACATCACCAGTTGTTGGGTGTCTTCTTTGGTGATGTTCTGCCAGGCCTGTATTGCAGTCATCTTTAGCTTATGCTTGTTTTGGGGGCTAGTCCCCTTCAGTTTTCTCTTCAGCATATAAAAGGTATGCTCAATTGTGTTCAGATCGGGTGATTGACTTGGCCACTCAAGAATTGACAATTTTTAGTGTTGAAAAACTTCTTTGTTGCTTTAACAGTATATTTGGGATCATTGTCTTGCTGTAGTATGAACAACCAGTCAATGAGTTTTGAGGCGTTTGTTTGAACTTGAGCAGATAGGATGTGTCTATACACCAGAATCAATTATGCTGCTACCATCTGCAGTTGTATCATCAATGAAGATAAGTGAGCCAGTACCTTTAGCAGCCATACATGCCTAGGCCATAATACCCCCACCACTGTGTTTCACAGATGAGGTGGTATGCTTTGGATCTTGGGCAGTTCCTTCTCTCCTCCATACTTTGCTTTTGCCATCACTCTGATACAAGTTAATCTTCATCTCATCTGTCCACAAGACCTTTTTCCAGAACTGTGGTTGTTCTTTTAAGTAATTCTTGGCAAACTGTAACTTGGCCATAGAATGTTTGCAGCTAACCAGTGATTTGCATCTTGCAGTGTAGCCTTTGTATTTCTGTTCATGACGTCTTCTGTGGACAGTGGTCATTGACAAATCCACACCTGAAGTGTGTTTCTGATCTGTCAGACAGATGTTTGGGGATTCCTTGGCCTGCCAGTCCCTTTGCGATTAGTAAGCTCACCAATGCTCTCTTTCTTCTTAATGATGTTCCAAACAGTTGATTTTGGTAAGCCTAAAGTTTGGCTGATGTCTCTAACAGTTTCATAATGGCTTCTTTGACTTACATTGGCAAAACTTTGGTCCTCACGTTGATAAACAGCAATAAATGTTTCCAAATGTGATGAAAAGACTAGGTGCTGAGAGCTCTCTTGCATTGAGGAGGCAATTAAACATACCAGAGTAATTTCAAACGCCTGTGAAGCCATGTATCCCAAACATTATGGTGCCCTGAAATGGGGGGGGCTATGTATAAAAAACACAGCTGTAATTTCTACATGGTGAAACCAAAATGTATTAAAATCCCCTTTAATAAAATCTGACAATGTGCACTTTAACCGCATGATTTGTGTCTATTACAAATCTTAAATTGTGGAGCAGTGGCAAATAAATGATGAGTCTTTGTCCCAAACATTATGGAGGGCACTGCAAGGTTTCAGCTCATTCACTCCCAGGTTCAACTGGCACTCTATTATGAATTGATGCTCTTCTATACAATCCATTTGTTCATGGCAAAAGGACAATTATTTAAGTGGCCGGCTGGGAAACACTTTGATTAATACCGTGAATGGGGGCAGGATTTTGAATAACTGAATTCAACTTCCATGGAGCACAAAACAGAATTTGGCTAAGTGAGGAATATGGTCTGCTATGCCCCTGGTGCCGAGGCCACTGAAAAGCCATGAAAATGATCTGGGATGGGTGCATAGATGAACAGCAGAGATCTCAAACCATTTTGGGATTGACACGGGTGAAATCCTGCAGACATGAGTACCCACAGTGCCAGTGAATAGAAAATTAGATGAACATGGCTGAAAGATGTGCAAGGAAGAGGTTTGAGGGTCAGGCAGAACAATTTTGAACATAGTAGGGCTTAAGAGACCAGACAGGGTCAGAACTAACATCCTCACAAAACACAAAGTGCTGGAGAAACTTGAGCAACATCGGTGGAGGGAATGAACAGCAGATGTTTTGGGTCAAAACACTTCTTCCCAAAGTTACCTCCATAGCTGTTGACCTGCTAAGTTCCTCCAGCACTTTGTGTTGTGTTCAGGATTTCAGGATCTGTAGTTTGTCTCCAAACATCCTCAAACGAGTTTGTTTGTGCTGTCAGAGACTCTTCAGGCTGATTGCAGTAGGAAGTAGAAAGATGGAAGAGAGGTGGGGGCATAACAAAACCTGTCAAGTGATAGATGGATACATGCGAGAGGGGTTTGATTGCTAGATGGGTGTAGTAAGTGACAAAGGCTACAGGTGAAAAGGGGACAAAAGAGTGTCAGGAAAGGAGAAGAGGAGAGAAATGCAAAACCAGAAGGAGAGATATAGATGAAAGGAGACAGGTGAGAGGGTGGAGAAGAGGGACTAAAAGGGAAATGAGGGACTCGAGGATGGGAGATGCATTTACGAAGGAAGAGGGAAAATGAGCATTGTGATGGGGAGGGGAGGAGATAGTGGAATTGGGGGTGCACTGGGGAAGCACATGAAAGAGTCAGACAGTATTACTTCAAATCAGAGAATACACTGCTGAAATCAAAGGTTTGCAAAGGTAAAGACTTATTAATATGTTCCAAGATGGATTCTTAACTTACATAAAGTTGATCTTGAACAAAACAACTAAATGGAATAGAAATACATTTAAAGTTTGCAAAGGAAGCCATTAAAATCTCCAATGACCTTTTAAGAATCCATCTTGGAAAGTATTAATTAATTTTTATTACTGTGCAACAGTAGATACAGACAAATCTTTAACAAAGTCCACAGTGAATGAGATACGGCCGTGGGTTTGTTGGGTGTTAGTTGTTCCTTGATGCCAATCAACATGTTGCAAAACATTTTTGTAAAAGAATACCAAGCAGTAAATGTCGACGACTAAAGATGGCACAGGTTTGTGTACAGTGCTTCACTCAAGCAAGAGACACAGATGGAAGTGTATCCTTTCATGCTGTTTGAAGCAATCCGTGGAATTTGGCAGGAACAAAAGGCGATACGATGCTACACAGTAAGGCAAGAGACGATGACCTTTGGCTTATTGGGTCAACAGGAAGACATGCAGGAGTGGGGGAAGGGAGGGGGTTGTAGAACTAATAGGGCAGTGCCCAGCTGTAAATATATTTTAAGCTTGGAGGTTCGAGAGGACAGCCACATGAACCTGACAGACATTTTGGGGCTAATTAGTCAGTGCTAATAGATCCTTCTGAACAATACATGTCACCATAATTGGGCATTCAGAAATGCTTTCCAGCAAAGCTCCAGACACTTGATTTACTAGAGTCCAGGTAAACATTCAGCTTTCAGCCATGCTGTCATGCCCAGGATAAAGTGCTCAATGTCTCAGAGCAAGAATACATGTAACCAATCCGTATCATTGAATAGCAAATTCACTTCCTTGGAAAAGTGAATGTGGAAAACTCTGCATAAAGATGCATATTTTTAACTGGAGGAATTCACAGATTGTGTAGAATTACAGTACAGTAACTAACCAGTGCATATATGTTTTTTTTTAACTATCAAAGTCTATCATTATCATCTAATCTGTCATATGTTTATGTGTTAACGAAGAAACTGCAGATGCTGGAGAATCGAGGGTTACACAAAATGCTGGAGAAACTCAGCGGGTGCCATATGTTTATATAGCTTTCCCTTAAATGCATCTACATTACTCAACTGAACCCATCTCACTCTGGAATTATACATTTTCACCCCATTCCTTACGGAGTTAATACATTCCCAGAAGAAATTCCTTCTGAATTCTCCATTTGACTTCTGAGCAACAAGTTTATATTGATCAACTCTTTTTTTCTGTCCCAAGTGAAAAGGAACCATCTATTTTAATAAAAACCTTTCATAATTGAGGACCTCCATAACTGAAGACGCCCTGAGATTTGTATTTGATAAAATACCAAATGTATCTATTCTGAAGCATGTAATTTAATAATTCTGTTAACGGGTTTGAATTTCTTGCACACTCACTCCCATACCTTTACATATGTTGCATAACTGTATATGGCAATTGGAGCACCGTCAAAGCAAAATTTCATTCAGGATTTAGCAGAACCTGTTTTGATGTTTGTTCACATATTGCCTATTCATCTGTTCATGCTTCAGCTGAGCAGGAGAGGCAATGGGCAGACTCTTCCTGCACTTGCTCTGCCAGCTGTGGCTCCTGTCTGCTCTCATGTGTCCCCAAGGTGGAAGCCCGATCTCATTGCTCTGCTGCATCTTGGTGTCAGGTGACAAGAGGAGTGGGAGAAGGGAGGGGTGGTTATACAGGTGGTACACAATCGAAGCCCATTGCTGGAGCACCTTGACAGGCTATGACAACTATTTTTAAATGTTTCAAATGGATGCATATTTAATAAAAAATATTGCAAATTAAAAATAAGCGTAAAACTTTACTCACCTTGCGCTTCCCTTGCAAATCGACATGTGGAAAATCCCATTCTATGTCTGGTCAGACCTGACGTAGGATCAGAGAAATGTCTCCCAGAAATGATGCTGTGACAGACAGGACCGTCTGCCACTCACTACAACTCAGGTTGGGGACCCTCACTAATCTGGGACTTGCTCGTTGGAAATCTGTTCAAAACAATCCCGAGCCAGGAAGATTCATCTCCATGTCTCTCTAACCGTATCCATTTACAAATGTGTAAACAACCAAGTTCTGTGCCCTTATTTCACTTGTTATAAAAGATAGTTTCATTTTGCATGCAAGAAGTGTAATGCCCCTGTCCCACTTAGGAAACCTGAACGGAAACCTCTGAAGAAGTTACACCACACCCAATGTTTCCGTGAGGTTCCCGGAGGTTTTTGATAGTCTCCCTAATGGTCGAAAGTGGTTTCCGTTTTAAAAATCGGTAATTTTTTTAGTCGAAGCCGGTTGTGATGCTAGTTGAAGGTGGTTGCCGGAGGACAAAAACCCCCGGGAACCGCACGGAAACCTTGGGTGGGGCGCAAAGTCTCCAGAGGTTCCGTTCAGGTTTCCTAAGTGGGACGGGCATTAGATAACTATTTACCACTCATAACAAAATGTTTCATGCAGGGAATATATATTGT
Source organism: Okamejei kenojei (assembly GCA_035221665.1). Classification (NCBI taxonomy): domain Eukaryota; kingdom Metazoa; phylum Chordata; class Chondrichthyes; order Rajiformes; family Rajidae; genus Okamejei; species Okamejei kenojei. The sequence continues at coordinate 44,761,700 of CM069146.1, forward strand.
TTCTTGGAGAAAATTTGAAAGTATCTTGCTTATTTTCAAAAATTTAAGTATCTTTAAAAGTGAATAGATTGGTTGTCTAAAATATAAATACATGTAAACAACTTTGATATGCACCAAGCATGAATTGCCCATCATTTTCCATTTTTTTTCCAGGTTTTTTTTGTCACACATGATGCCATAGACCTCGAAAACTGCTAATGCGATACTCTTGTTCTGCAATGAAGTGCATTGCAGAACAAGAGTACTGTTCTGCACGTCTTGTTTTCTGTGATGTGCTTTAACGGCTTGGATTAAATCTAATGTCATGATTAAGTTTGCCAATAATTCCAGAAGTGACAACTGGGAACAAAGTTCAATATGACAGGAATAAAACTAGAGTAAACAAATTTATCCCAATTGCAGGATACAGATTACCAGTAAAATCAGGACTGATAGGTGCCAGGTCCTGGAAGATTCAACTCCTTTCCTTGGTTGTTTGACTGAACTATCAGCCTGTAATTTTCACCACCAAGTTGATAAAAGAGCAGCAGGTGAATTGAAACACCACTAGTTTTAAGTTGTAGAAACAAGGAACTGCTGGTTTACAAAGAAAAAGTGCTGGAGTAACTCAGCAATTCACACAGCATCCTTGGAGGATACAAAGTGGAAGACACCCCTTCCTTGTAAGTTCCCTTCCAGGCTATGGACAATGCTCATTTGGAAATATGTCACCAATCCTTCATCACTAGTTGTACATCCTGGAACTCCCTACACAACAGCATTGTGCAGAGAATCTGAGATTAAAAAAGGTGGCTTTCCACAACCTATGCTTGAGTTATTAGGGGTGGGTAATTGATACTGACCTTGCCAGTAATGCACAGATTCTAAAAAGTGAATGTGAAAATGTTGAGGAACTACATGGCTACAGAGCCCAGAACGCAGTAATACTAATAGTTGGGGTTAAGGCAGCATAAGGATGGTTTAATCTGCTGAGGCACATACGTTAAGGAAGTAAATTAAACTTGACAACCTAGTTAAACTAGTTATAATACTGTGGACAGTTCTGGCCACCTCACTACATAAAGAATGTGACAGTGGAGGGAGAGCAGTACATTACATGGATGTTGACAGGGCAGGAGAGGTGGGCTAGGCTGTAGTTCTATTCTTTAAAACAAAGGAGACTTGAGTTTTAACATGTTATTGTCCTTGTCCTAAATAATTGTCCTTGATAGCATTAATTGGGTGGACTCATTGACAAGGCAGAGGGGTACTTTAACTGGGAGATTCAGGTAGAAGGTAGAAGCTGGTTGGAAGTTGGGCGGAAAGCAGAGGAAAATAAAAGTCAAAATATATTGGAGGTCCAGAAATCACCACTGCAAAGATGAATGCAAACAGCACAATTTTGTAATGTGTCACTGAGCTACTTCTGAATTTATCTAAAATTAAGGAACTCAACAGAAAATCTTGGTTAAAAATGTGGTTTGATATTAGATTAAGGAATAGAGGTAAAACTATTTCTGTCAATACTAAATTGATATTACGCTGCAATAGCCATCCTCACATGCAAATAGTTTTAAAAATTAACATTAAAAAAGTCATTGCTCATCAACTTACCCCGTGAAACCATTAACAATTTTAAGAATTCGGTCCTTCATTTCTTCATAAGGAACATATTCCACATTCGGATTAGGTGGAGCTCTCGGTTCAGGAGCAGAAGCTCTGAAGTCATCCATGACTTTTTCCAATTTAAATACAAAGTAGCATTTAAACTGTGACCAGGGAATCCTGAAATCACAACCCATAAAAAAAAATGAACACATGTAAAATGATGCTATTCTAAATTAATAGAAGTGAAATCAAATTAAAGAACAGCATATACTGAAAAACATTTCAAGTATAACATTATTTTTAAATTAAACTGAAAAATGACTGTAGACTTTTCTGTTAACATGCAAATTATCCTAAATATTGTGATCTGTAAACTTCACCCAACTGCAGTGCTCTCCAGTAACACGGTCTCCTGTAATCTTTGTCATTTTTAGACTTGACCTTTATAAAAATACAGTGAACACGTTTTCTTTTTATTAATATTGTATGCATCCACTTCTTATACCAATTTTGTTGCCACGCCTGACAGTCTTAGCATTCCACATACATGTCTACCTGCCATTTTATAGCAACTTCTAATAAACACTGTTGTTCATTAAATCTGTCGCAGTAACAAGGGATGGTCAACCATAAAAACCTCTGCCATTAGCTGAAGACCAAAGTTGGAGGTTCGGCCACAACGTAATCAGTCAAGGTTTATGTTTCACTCGGGGTGATAAGGTTAGTCCAACAACATTTGTTGGCATCTGTTATGTTACCAGCAGGTAAATAAGCAAGCAGCAATAGTTTCCTTGACAGATTATCTAACGTCATTATGCTCCTATCCCACTTAGGAAACCTGAACGGAAACCTCTGGTGACCTTGCGCCCCCACCCAAGGTTTCCATGAGTCGCCAGAAGTTTTGGTCACTCGCCTGAAAAGCCTCGACCGAAGCGTGAGCTGCATCTACTGACCAAAGATCCTACAGGATCTATGCTACCGACCACACACACTCTCTCTCACACACACTCTCATCGCGAAGGTGGGGGCCAGGGACGCGGAGGAGCACTGTCTGCGCGATGAAGAGGAAGGTAAACGGCTGCCAGAGCATGGTAAGTCCTTCAGAGGGAGGGAGGGTGGGGAGGGGGGAGGTGGGGAGGGGGGAGGGGGAGAAAGTTTTAAGAAGTTTAATTAAGTTAGTGGGCATTTTACCTTCCGGCGGATCTTCTAGGTCCTGAAAATAAAAGATCCTATAGGATCTTTGCTGAAAACTCCAATGAGCCAATCAAAATGGCCGGTCAATGAAGGAGATTGCCTTTGACTGCCTGTAAGTAAATAGCGACCCTACTCCACTGGCTTCGACCAAACGGTAACCTATTTTTAGTCGAGGCTGGTTTTGATTTTGTTGAAATAAGCGCAGGAACATAGAAGAAGCCTCGACCACACGGAAACCACTTTCGACCATTAGGGAGAGTGACCAAAAGCTCCGGGAACCTCACGGAAACCTTGGGTGGGGGGCAAGGTCACCAGAGGTTTCCGTTCAGGTTTCCTAAGGGGGACGGGGCATTATTAGATTCAAACTCTTAATTCATCTTGACATAGAAAACCATAAAGAGTTCAATTCAATTGCATAAGCACATACAAGGTAAATGCATTTGCATTGCAAACAATTTACTGTGAATATCTTTAAAGTGTGATACATCTAGATTGAGCAACTGTTACTATGGTGCATCAAAACAATATTAAAATAGGAGCAGGATCGCCCAAATGATATGCTGCAGATACAAAGATTGCAATTCATGTTTCGCAACATTCTAGTTGAAGCTTCCTGGTTGTTCCAGGTTATTTCTGTCCTATTGCACAATGCAACTGGGAGTACAATTTGACATTCGGCTGATCACGGCAGTTCAAACTGCTTGACAGATGTCAGCATACTATGTCTGCATCTTCACTACCGAAAATACAATGTTATGTTTATTCATTAAATGCATACTCAACATGTGGCTTATTTAAAGCTTTTGAGAGCTATGACTGAGAGAAAAAGCTTGATGTCAGAACTTGCCTTCATAAGAAAGTGATGGTTTTAGTTAAACAGGGTAAAAATTAGCATTTGCAAAAATTTAGTGTTTGGTTATGGATTCTACCTCACAAGAATTTGTTTGTATTTTAAATTAATAATTTAGATACCGATGTTTGGAAAGCAGTACCTAAATTTGCAAATAAAGATGGTTATGTATTCAGATTCAAGATCACAACAGCAAAGTTATCGAAATTGCCAAAACAAAAAGTGCAATTTATGCATTTCCATAATGTACACTTTCATCAGAACACATACATAACAAAGGAGCATAAACAGCACTAGTAAGCCAAGTTGTTCATCATTCCTGCTCCGCCATTCATTAAGAACACGGCCTTTTCTTCAGCCTTGCTTCCAATATTAATCTCATATCCCTCTGCACTTGAAAACCTACACTTCTGTAAATCAAAATATGACCATTCCTGATCCATCTATCACTTGCCAGCTCTTGCCCCAACACTTCCCCTCATCTCTTTCTTTACAAGCCCTCTCCTCTAAAGTCTTGAGTTGCAGTCTAAAGAGTCCTTCCTGCGACTCAAACACCCAGAAACAAAGAAAATTGCAAAAAGTGGTGAACACCGCACAGTCCATCACGGGTACTGACCTCTTCATTAATGAAGGGATCTACAAGACTCACTGCGTCAAAAAGAAGCCAGCATCAGAGACCCACATCACCTTGGCCACTCTCTCCTTTCACTTCTGCCATCACAAATGTAGCACAGAGGCCTGAAAACTGTAACGTCCAAGTTCAGGAAGACCTTTTTCCCCCCAACAACCACCAGGCTATTAAACACTTTAACCTCCAAATAGGCTTCGAACAATGTAGACCGAGGCTTTATACTAGACGATAGAACTTTATTTATCCCAGGAGGGAAATTGATCTGCCAACAGCCATAACACACAAAATACATGAAACATGAAATTAAAGTAACAAGTAGAAAAGATTGGGGATGTGCAAAAATTGGGATGGGGAATCAGTCTACCCCACAACATAAGGGAGTTGTACAGCTTGATATCCACAGGGAAGAAGGATCTCCTGTGGCATTCTGTACTGTATCTTGATGGAACCAGTCTTTTGCTGAAGGTACTCCTCAGGTTGACCAGTGTCATGGAGGGGGTCAGCTGTATTGTCCTAGACGTTTCGCAGTTTGAGGAGCATCCTCGCCTCCAAGACCACCTCCCATGAATCCAACTACGCCCCCAGGACGAAGCCAGCCTTCTTGATGGTTGTTAATGCTATTGGCATCTGCGGCCTTCGCCCTGCTGCCCAGCACACGACAGTGGAGATGATGGCACTGGCTACCACCGATTGGTAGAACATCTGAAGCATCTTACTGCAGATGTTGAAAGCGAGGAGCCTTCTCAAAAAGTACAATCGGATCTGTCCCTTCTTGTACAGGACCTCAGCGTTCCTGGACCAGTCCGGTTCACAATCCAGGTACACTACAAGGTATTTGTACACCCTGGTAAACTGCACATCCACACCATTGATGAAGACAGGGGACTGGGGTGTTCCTCTCCTCCTAAGGTCCACCACTAACTCCTTATTCTTATCATTGTTGATCTGCAGGCGATTCAGCCCACACCACTAAACAAAGTCGTTGACTACACCTCTGTATTCAGCCTCTCTCCCCTCACTGATGCAGCCCATAATTGCAGAGTCATCTGAAAACTTCTGCAGGTAGCAGGAGTCCGAGTAATAGCTGATGTCCGAGGTGTAGATGGTGAATAGGAAGGGAGATTGGAACGCCCCCTGTGTGACTCACTCCCATGTCCGAGACACAGTTCTGTAGCCTGACATGTTGTGGTTGTCCAGTCAGGTAGTTGGTGACCCAGGACACCAATGGACCATCCACCCGCATCTTTATCAGTTTGCTCCCTAGCAGTGTAGGCCAGATGGTGCTAAAAGCACTGGAGAAATTTAAAAACAAAAACAAAAAACAGGACTCTCACGGTGCTTCCCGGCTTATCCAGGAGAGCAGAGGAATGTTGGAGCAGGTGGATGACAGCGTCCTCAACCCCCATGTTTGTTTGGTAAGCGAACTGCAGGGGCTCCAGGTAGAATTTAACCAGTTTAACCATCACAGAAACCCTCTCAGGCTGAAGATATGCTGGAGTACTCCGCACAACTGGCTGACACACCCCTCGAGTACCCTAGGGCTGACACCATCGGCACCCGTGGCTTCACCTGGGCGGAGTCTGCTCAGCTCTTTTCTCACCTGCTCAGCCTTGATGGTCAGGCACAACAAAGAAAGGGCAGAGGAAGTGGACCAGGGGGATTGAAGGGGAGAGTCTGTCAGGGAGCAAGGGGGAGGGTGGGCAGAGGCCCCACCATCAAATCAATTAAAAAAAAACAGGTTTACCTCGATGGCCCAGTCCTGATTGCTTTCCCTCCCCAGACCACTGGTCTTCTTGTAGCCTGTAATGCTCTCCATACTGCTCCACAAATGTCTCTTGTAGTTCTGCGGATGTTTTAGCTCCTGTAGTCGCCTTTGCCCTGTCTCACTTGCCTTTAGATCTTTCTGCACCCGTTTCAAATCCTCCCTGTCACCATTCCTGAAGGCACTCTTCTTCTGGTTGAGAAGGGCCTATATATCACTGGTAACCCAGGACCAGTTGGGGGAACAGTGTTCAATCTCCTCAGGGACAACATTATCCACACAGTAGCTGGTAACAAAGTCCATGAGTCCATCAATGTCCTCTCCATGGGGACTACAGAATGCGTCCCAGTTTGTGACCTCAAAACAGCCCTGTGGAGCGTCACAGGCGTCCTGTGACCACTTCCTCACTGGACTTGTGGTCATAGGCAGCCTCTGGACCATTGGCTTATATCAGGGTAGTAGGTGAACCAGGTTGTGGCTGGACCTTCCCAGCAGCAGAAGGGCTATGGAGCTGTACGCCTCTTTAAAATTGGCATACAGGTCCAATGTTTTCATATCCCTGGTAGGACAGCCAACAAACTGAGTGAAAATGGTAGGGTAGTGTCCAAAATCACGTGGTTGCAAACCCTTGAGATGGCAATGAAAGCACTCGAGTGCTGCGTCTGGAGTCTCGCAGTGACTGTGTGGATGATGCCACTCACACGCAACAAGATTTTTTGGCTTTGCACTTATTGTGTATTTATTTCTGCTATATACACACACACACACACATATATATATACATACTATACACACACTCTATAAATATATACACACACTCTATATATCTATATATACACACACACACATACACTCTGTGTGTGTGTGTGTGTGTGTGTGTGTGTGTGTGTGTGTGTGTGTGTGTGTGTGTGTGTGTGTGTGTGTGTGTGTGTGTGTGTGTGTGTGTGTGTGAGAGAGAGAGAATTTATTGTTCTGTTTCAGGACGTATGACAATAAAACACTCTTGATTCTCAACTCTTTTAACCATGCTGCTTCAAATAAATTGATCTTGTAGGATCCACACTGTAACAATTCCAAGCTTTTATCCTTCAAAACTAGTGATTACCCAAAGCACATTCTCAAATTACAAGTGCAGTTCTGAAGTATTTCACATGTAAGCCCACTTTGGATCATAGTTACACAGCGTGGAAACAGGCCCTTCTGCCCAACTTGCTCACAACGGCCAACATGTCCCATCTACACTAGTCCAACCTGTCTGCATTTAGCCAATATCCCTCGAAACCTGTCCTATCCATGTACCTTTCTAAATGCTTATTAAACATTACAATAGTACCTGCCTCATCAACTTCCTTCTCCGGTAGCTCGATCCAGACCCGCCACCCTTTGTGTGTAAAATGTTACCCCTCAGGTTCCTGTTAAATCTTTTCTCCCCCCTCTCACCTTAAACCCATGTCATCTGGTTCTCGATTTACACTACTCTAGGCAACTGACTGCTCATGATTTTATACACCTCTATAACATCAATAAAACTTTGAGCAAGATGCAATGTATAGTCTATTCATTTTATTATTTATTAAATTGTCAAATTAACCAATTGCCCAAACAAATATGCAATATACTTAAATTGCAAAAATGATGCTTAATTTTAAACATTTTCACCCTGGAGTACCACGGAAGAATGCTAAATTAAGCAGCTATGTTTCAATCTCAAGGCCTTGCCAACTATCTGAGATATCATTGTGAAGTAACGAGGATCGCTATTCATTTATCAATATATTGCTATCAATAGCACCATTCTCCTTGTGGTAATGTCAACATTGCAAAAGTTAGAACACAAACTTTTTTGGAAATAGTCTACATACATATATATAAATATCTGAATAAATTAAGTATATTATATTTATTTATATATATATATATATATATATATATATATATATAAACTTAAAAAATGCATTCCCATTAAAGTGGTTAGCAAGCTCTTATTGGTTTTAATGGCAGCGGAGCTGGAAATTTGATATGTTTTTTTTCTCTCTGACTATGGTTTTCTAATTTCAAAGTAGCAGGATATTTCCCAAATTTACTGTAATATAACCTTTTCGGGAAGACCAGACGCGCTAGTGGGTTCATTTGCTCATGTGACAAAATACATTATAAATAAAATTACACACAAGGAAAAATAAGACAAAAATTACCAAAAAACATTAGAAAATTTAATCGAGGATTAATGATATTTTGTGATAATGACTCACAGGTGAATGACTGAAATAGTTTAAGCAGCACTGGTCTACATCAAACATATTTCAAAATAAATGAGTAAAAATGATATTTTAAGTATAACATTTGAAATTGACAAGCATTCACAAAGTAATTTTTTAACAGCCATCCTTCACTGATTAGCTGGCATGTTGTTCAAATATACAGTATATTAAAATCCCGAATTAGATCTGTGGTGCTTTCCAAAACTGACCTTAATTGCAATGTCAGTACAGGTCAAATCAGGTTGATTCGAACCCATGCAAATCTGCTCTCACTCGAAGTGTATTTCATTGACCTTTTATCAGGCACGACCTCGCTCATCTACTTTTGTACATTATTGTTTGGGCTCTGCAAGCCAATTAACTGGGGATCAGATCGCAATCTAAATCCAAACAGGACAAAACAGTTGAACTCCAGACGTACTACCTGATATCACAGTATTTGACCCTGTGAGCTGTATGTAAGCCTAAATAAACCATGGAGATTAAAGAGGAACTGCTCCACTGGCTGCTGTCTGGCCAATACAAGGGTAGACACCAAGTTAATCACAAGCCAATCATCTCAGCTCATTTCATGAAAGTGGCCTATACCCAATGACCTTCAGATGCTCAATGAACTCCATTCAGGTTCACAAGTTAAAGGAGTAGAATTAGGCCATTCAGCCCATCGAATTTACTCCGCCATTCAATCATGGCTGATCTCTGCCACCTTACCCAATTTTCCTGCCTACTTCCCATAACCCTTGACACCTGTTCTAATCAAGAGCTTGTCTATCTCTGCCTTAAAAGTATCCACTGTCTTGGCCTCCACAGCCCACTGAGGCAATGAGTTCCACAGATTAACTACCCTCTGACTAAAGAAGTTCCTCCTTGCCTTCTTTTTAAAAGAGCGCCCTTTAATTCTGAGGCTATGACCTCTGGTCCTAGACTCTCCTACCAGTGGAAACATCCCACATTATCTATGCCTTTCATTATTCTGTAAGTTTCAATTAGGTCTGCCCTCAAACTTCTAAACTCCAGCGAGTAGAGGCCCAGTGCTGTCAAACGCTCATCATATGCTGGACTCATGACTGCATCGTTTGGCTATTCTATTTGCATTTTTCCAGTTCACAAAGCAGCCCGTTTCCACGTACTCCGCCTATGCAATTTTCAGGCTTTATTTGCTAAGTGCCAACCAACATTTGTGCCACACAAGTCCCTGGCAATGAGTATATCCAACAAGATTCTGGCCGCCCCCATTGACATCTAACATTATCATCGCAAATTTCCACATCAACACAGGACAACTGCTGAATGGAAACATAACTGGATCACTAGTAATAATACTTCAGCGTCAAGAGTTAGTCAACAGCTGTGCATTTTATGGCAAATTGCTCTGTGGTCTGGAAGGGTCCCGCAATAATCAAACAGCCCACCTGCCTGGCACCCGTATCACAATGTTAAGCATTCACATACTCCACATGCACAGTACATAGTCTACAAGATGCACTGGGCATCTTCTCAAGCTCCTTCCAACTGCCTTGCCATCCTGCAAGACATAATTTGATGGCATATGGAAACAGTACTCCATGCATGGTTGCACACAATCTTGAACTGAACATAATGCTGTGCTCTTATCACACTGGGCCAAAACCCCAACTTTATCTAATTATACTTTGGGCTTACTTGCACTGCATGGTCAGCACGAGTTCTCAACTTCTTTTATCCAAAACGTCATAACTCAAATTTGTGGCTTTTATTTGTTTTACTCTTCTCACTGACATGAATCATTAACTCTTTTTTCATAAATACTGCTCAAAGTACTTCGAGCATTTGTTGTTTAAATACATTAGTTTATGTCAATCTTGCGTTATACACATTTCATCATCAGTTGATAGATCATTATTGGTTCTTCAATTGTTTCGCATTTCTGAATTAAAGTATAAAAAGTTTGCTCGAGCAACAGGTAACAATTGTTAAAGATCAGTGTCTATAAAATATTGTTCCAATGAGATAAAACTAAAATTGGCAATTGTTGATGACCAATGGTGTTAAAAATTATCAAGAAGTTCAAGTCACATTACAGTCTACTCAATTAGATCAGATGAATACCTGCATTATTGGGGTAGAAGTATGCAGATGCTGCACTTCTGAAATAAAAGTAGAAAATGCTGGGTAGATGCAGCATTTCCATCTGAAAAGTGGTTAGTGGAGCCTAATCAGAGTAAGAAAGGCTATGATTTCCTTTATGTTCATGGTATGATTAACCCCAAGAGAAATGTTTGCATGGCTTTTTGGATCAGGCGCCACTGGAGGCCTCACAGGGGTCATATGAGCGTACGATTCGGACACAGTGCGCAGCAGCAGAGCAGTTTTGGAGGACACTGACAGCATTGCATTGCCAGTCCGACCCCTCCAACTCTGACAATGCCGCCACCAGGACTTTTAAGGCCAAGTTAAGACTCTACATTTGCAAGAATTTTGGAACTTGAAAGATACAAGTGGCACCCGAAGATATACTCTTGTGTACTGCCCCAGTGTAATCTACTATCTTTCACTTGGGTATGATTGCGAGATTTTATTGAATTGTATGCAAAAAAGAATTTTATTTTACCTAGGTACGTGACAATAAAGCACCATTGAACTCTACATGAGCAGTTTCACATTCTACTCGGATTACTAAATTTTGTGCTGATCTGTTACTTCTCAACAGAATAGGAAAGTTCAAAACAGTCAACCATTGTTCATTTTGCATTGTCATGAGCTTATTGTGTACACTACTCCAGGAATAACTCTGCTGGAGGAAAATAAGTAAAAATGAAGGTTTCCTCAACAAACCTGGTAATAGAAAACTGTAGATGTGGATGCTGAGAAAAAAAAAGTGACCTAGTGCAAAAAATTCAGAACTTTTCCAATGAGTTTTAAAATTAAGGCACTACTAATTCTTGGGTTCTAGATTCAGTCCAGTCTGCATTCAAACTAGAATTAAAAACTGGTCATGAGAACTAGGGTGGGAGATTGCAACCTTCATGTGGTCCACCCTGTTTCGACGAATGCAATCAACCCGGCGTTCACAAACAGAAAATCAAACAGAACAAGTTGTCTTACAACTTTAGGCTGTGCACGCCATCAGCAAGAAGAAGAAGAATGCACCTTTGGACCACCAAAAATCTAATCAACCATGATTCCCACCTCACATTATCAATGAAAAAACTTCCACAGACACTGATTGATCATCATCATATTTCAGTCCACTAACCTGTCCTTACTAGACTCTTGCAAAGAATAGCACGTTGATTACATCCTTGAGAGAATCTTGACGACAGAACACTATTCCAATGAGTCAACTCATTCAAATTATTTTCATGGTTTTACTGCCTGATCAGAGCGATTTCTCAAGCTTTCTCAATGAAAAAAGTGAGCTATTTTATGATGCATTCATTTTTACAGAAAATAGTGCTTGGGATGTCCTAGAATGTGAAGCAACTTTGGAATTGCAGCTATCATCCAAAAATTAGCCTTCAAAATATTAATAATAATGTCATTAGAACAGAATTCTTAGGATATGAGAAAAAAGCAGGAACTGATTTTAGATGATCAGCCATGATCATATTGAATGGCGGTGCTGGCTCGAAAGGGCCAAATGGTCTACCTATTTTTCTATGTTTCTTAGGCTGGCAAATCATACTGCACCCTTCCTATGATAGGCCTGTTCAGTCGTCTGAAATGGTGGGGAAGAAGTGAAGGTGGTCGATGGAAAGGGGTGGGGAGAGGGGGTAGGCTGATTGATGGTCTGGGCTTTGCAGCTTCTCGTAGTGTTGGCTACAGCGTTTGCCAAACCAAGTTGTGATGCAGTCCAATAAGATGCTTGCTACAGTGCATCTATATACATTTGTAAGAATCGTTGGAGACATGCCAAATTTCCTTAGTGTTCTGAGGAAGTAGAGCTAGCTATTAATGTGCTTTCTTGGCTCTAGCATCAATGTGATTGGACCAGAACAACTTATTGGTGGTATTTATACATATAAACTTGAAGCTTTTGTCCATTTCCACTTTAGCAGCATTGATGCTGATTGTGCCATGCACGCCATCCCATTTCCTGTAGTCATTGACTATCTCCTTCATCTTGTTGACAATGAGGGAGAGGTTGTTGTCTTTACACCATTTCACTAAACTCCATATCCTTCCTGTACTCTGTCCCATCAATGTTCTAAATCATTAGTTAATTATTTATTTTGAATAACAATTGCTAAAAAGACAGCATTTCCTTAGTGCTAAAGCCTTATCTGTATCTATTGTTTATGGGCTAACACTTCTGAATCAAAGCAGTTATAAATTTTAAACCCATACTTCAATATTCAATGCATTTTGCCCCTCAATCCCCATTGGCATGGTAAAACTGAATTCTCATGTGTTTTTGTACCTTGATACAGTCTCATGTGTTTTTGTACCTTGATGCTGTCTCATCACATGCTAAACAAGGTAATCGCTCTTTTCAGGAATAAGAGTTTTATTTTAAACACACCAAATTGTTTGTTGACTTTTCTACAGATAACCAGTTTGGCTTTAAAGCTAAATATGGCACTGACTTATGCATATATGCCCTAAAGGAGATTGTAAACAAATATAGAGGCAAAAACTCTTCAATCCTTATGTGCTTTATTGATGCCTCCAAAGCCTTTGACCGTGTTAATCACAGAAAGCTGTTTGGTAAAATGCGTCAAAGAGGGGTGCCTAAATACATTGTGAGAATACTGGCCTACTGGTATGCCCACCAGACTATGCAAATAAAATGGGGCAATAGGGTCTCAGCCCCATTTGGGGTTAGCAATGGTGTTAGACAAGGGGGAATTTTATCCCCAGTCCTTTTTAATCTATATATTGAAGATCCGTCTAAACAATTGAAAGCTTGTAACACTGGGTGCGTGATTGGTAATATTCTAGTGAACCATATTATGTATGCAGATGATCTTGTGGTCTTTAGTCCATCTAGCGCTGGTCTCCAGCAGCTCCTTACTGCATGTTCCGTGTATGGTTTGGAACATGACATTAAATATAATGCTAGTAAGAGTGCTGTTATGGTCTGTAGAACCAAAGAGAATAAAAGCCTAAAATATCCTGACTTTAAATTGTCTGATAACAATCTTAGTGTCTGTAATAAGATAAAATATCTAGGGCATATTATTACAGAACAAATGACAGATGAGGATATTTATAGGCAACGACGCATGCTGTATATACAGGCGAATATCCTCTTGCATAAATTTGGTGCGTGTGCAGTTGTGGTGAAGATGTCACTATTTAGAGCATACTGCACACCCCTCTACACTGCACACCTGTGGTCGAACTATTTAAAGACAAGTATGCAGAGACTAAAGGTGGCATATAACGATGCCATGAGAACACTTCTAAGGCAACCAAGATGGTGTAGTGCCAGTAATATGTTTGTGGCTGCAGGAGTCAGTACTCTAGAAGCTATCCTAAGACACCACATGTATAAATTCATTTGCAGGATAAATGACTCTAAAAATGTGCTTATTATAGCCTTGACAAACATAAGGGTTAGCACTACACGCTACGAATCCCAGTTGTGGAGACACTGGTATCGTTGTCTCGTTGTACGACATTGATCTTTTTTTTTACTCTGGATTTTTAAGTTAAGTATTGTGGGTTTTTTAAAAAAATATATATAAATGATGATGTTTTTATGTGATTTACCTTGATTTTATATATATTTATGATATTTGAGATGCAATGCATTTTTAAAGTAATGTTGCCCCTTGTCTGGACATTGAGTCCGTAATAAAGTTATTATTATTATTATTATTGATTTACTCATTAATAATATTTAGGCTGGAGACAACGTGATGTACATGATATATGGTGCTATGATGTGCGCGCCAAACTTTACTAAATTGGTTCAACCCAAGGCAGATTTTCCAAATTAAAGATTAAGTAGACTAGGGTCTGTATTTGCTAGAGTTTAGGCGAATGAGAGCAGATGCCATTGCAAATTATAAAATTCTTACAGGCTGCATGCAGAAAGGATCTTTTACCTGGCCGAGTAGAACAAATTGCTTATCTCAGCACAAGGACAGCCAGTTTATGATTGAAATTAGAATAAATTGTGTCTGTCATTTGGAAGCTCAGTCAATGAGCTCATTCAAAACAGATCAGTAGTTTTCCAGACTTCAAGAGATCCAAGGGAAACGGAGCTAGTTCAGAAAAATGGCAGCAAAATTCATGATGTCAATGAATGGCAGAGCAGGCTCAAAGAGCTGGATTATCATCTCCTACTCTACATTATATGAAGGGACAGCTACAAGAAAAAGTAAAAGGTACGTTAATGGAATTTAGCTTCATGCACAAACTAATAATGAAGAACATTTTATTTTATGTACCCAATTTCTGAAGAGCTGCATTTCAAACTGACATGGGATGAATTGTTCACATTGGCTGTGGTGCAATAGCATCGAGAAGTCACTTAACATGATCCCGAATAATCTGTTGCAGGAACTCAGCGAGTCATGTTGAGAAAAAGGAATTGTTTACATTAGAGGTCAAAACCCTGCACATAAACGTGGAGAGATCATCAGTGTAAAGAGTGGAGGGCATGTGAAAACACAGGGCAGTGGATGAATGGATGACAGCGGATGGGTGAAAAATGATGGCCTCATCTGAGCCTCCACTGCTAGAGCTGGGCCCACGTCAAAAAACAATATCTAACCACCTGGGTAGTCAGCAATCCATGGTATGAAGATTACATTTTCCAATTTCTGGTAACAATGGCCTCCCCCATATTTTCCACCACCCTCTTTCTCATATTCTTCCAGTCTCCCCATTTTTGTCCCCTTTCCCACGCTCCCACCTCCACACCCTTAATTATACTTTTCAATCCATCCTCCTCCCGATTCGATCCACCCATTTGTTTCACCCACCAGGTTCTGGTTGTACCGGCCCTTCACCCCTCCCTAATGGTTTCCCATTATCTCCTTCCTTGCTCTGGTCATCTTTGTGTTCCTGCTCATCACACTCCAGCAGCTGTCACCACCTTTCACCCTCTCTCCCCTCACCTGGCTTTGTCTACCTCCACGTACCTTCCACTTGATCTGTCTCCCAACTCCATCCACTGCTGAGCTCGATCTGCCTGCAATTCTTCACCCTCAGTCCACCATCTACTAGCCTCAGCCTCAATACTCCCCATCTTTATACTGTCCAGTCTCAGAAACATAGAAAAATAGGTGCAGGAATGGGCCATCCGAGCCATTCAATATGATCATGGCTGATCATCTAAAATCAGTACCCCGTTCCTGCTTTTTCCCCCATATCCCTCGATTCCTTTAGCCCCAAGAGCTAAATATAACTCTCTCTTGAAAACATCCAGTGAATTGGCCACCGCTGTCTTCTGTGGCAGAGAATTCCACAGATTCACAACTCTCTGGGTGAAATTTTTTTAATCTCCGCCCTAAATGGCCTCCCCTTATTCTTAAACCGTGACCCCTGGTTCTGGACTCCCCCAACAACGGGAACATTTTTCCTGCATCTAGCCTGTCCAATCCCTTAAGAAATTTATATGTATTCGTCCTGATGCGGGGTTTTGATTCAAAGTTGACTATTCTGTGCCCCCCCCCCCCCCAATAGTTCAACTGTTCAGTTTCTCCAGTAGATTGTTTGTTGCTCCAGATTTTAACATCTTCTGTTGGTTATATCAACACAACACCCAATGAAGCTTGTGAAAAATTAATGAACTCAGTAATGTGACAATTCTTTTTGAGAAAGCAGGCCAGGCCCATAGATGCAATAAGTGTGATTAATGTTGGAGCATCATAGTCACACAGCATAGAATACGTATTTGGGTTGCACAGTAGCGGAGCTGCTGCCATGCAGCGCCAGAGACCTGGATTCAATCCTGACCATGGGTACTGTCTGTATGGAGTTTGTACATTCTCCCTTTGACCATATGGGTTTTCTCCGGCTGCTCTGGTGTCCTCACACACTCCAAAGACGTACAGGTTTGGGGGTTAATTGGCTTCAGTAAATGTAAATTGTCCCTTCTATGTAGGATAGTGCAGGGCTCTCGCTTAACTTTTTTTCCCTGTTGCCAGCCGGGCAACATTGACAGCTTTTTAGGTTGCCAAATGACAGTTTAGGTGGTCATTGAAGACGGTTTGCATGACGCGTGTGATAATGTGCTCGGACGAAGTGCGTAGTTATCAGTTGGAATTATGCTCAATGAAACATTCACATATTATGTTCAAGAAGGAACTGCAGATGCTGGAAAATCGAAGATAGACAAAAGTGCTGGAGAAACTCAGCGGGTGCAGCAGCATCTATGGAGCGAAGGAAATAGGCAACGTTTCAGGCCGAAACCCATCAGTCTGAAGAATGGCGTCCGCCCGAAACGTTGCCTTCGCTCCATAGATGCTGCCGCATCCGCTGAGTTTCTCCAGCACTTTTGCCTACATTCACATATTATTTCTGCTTCAAATAACTCAAACTAAACATATTCACCAATCAAGACATGATATATACCACAAGGATATGCAGCTAAATTATAATACAATATCTCAACTCTTTTTACACATTGCAATTAATGCAATTTCTATTAGTTCTTTCCACTTCCAAACAAAAATGTGGTTGGATTATTCAGCGTATGATTAACCCGTGTCAATAAATCCTGGATCATGGTAACATATATGCTTAACCATGCACACTACAGATTGATGCATGTTTTCTGTAAAGGACCGAAAATTACAATGACAAGGCCATAGCATGGGTCATATTGCTATTGGCACAGAAACACTCTGGCTTCCCACATAATTTATCCATAACAAAATAAACAGGTTGCAAGGAAATTTCTAAAGGCATTTTATGATAATAGCTGTTAAACCCATCTGACAGGTTAAACATTACACTAACTGACAAGAAATGGTCAAAGGACATAACTGCAGCAAATTTTCTTTTGGTAATATGTTTAAAGGTGTCAAAACAAATAATAAAATTGGGAATTAAAACACATTTGATTACATTCAGTTATCAAACATAATAAATGTTCGCTCTGAAGCCCATGAAGCACAATAGGGTCAGGGGGTGTGTGAATCAGTGCGGAGTGGATAGATGGTTGGGGGGGGGGGGGTTGAGAAGGCAATCAGTGCGGAATGGATGAATTGAGGCAAGTGAATTAGTACGTGTTGGTTGGAGTATGTAAAATTGTGAGGGGAGAGCACAGGGGATGTCAGTGGTGTTGAATGGGGGATCAGTACGGGATGGATGGGGGGGGGGGGGGGGGCGATCAGTACAGGATGATGGGGTAGACAAAAATGCTGGAGAAATTCAGCGGGTGAGGCAGCATCTATGTAGCTAAAGAAATAGGCAACGTTTCGGGTCGAGACCATTCTTCAGACAGTTCCCCCCATTCTTCTTGAATGGGAGGATCAGTACAGGATTGATGGGGGGGGGTCCAGCACAGGATGAATGGGGTGGGGGGGGTTGAGGACAGTGTGGATCGGAGGGTCTATGCAGGATGAATGGTGATCACTACAGGATGAATGAGGGGATCAGTATAGGATGAATGGGAGATCAGTACGAAATTAATGGGGGGTTCAGTACAGGATGAATGAGGGGATCAGTACAGGATGCATGAGTGGATCAGTACAGGATGAATGGAGAATCAGTAAAAGATGAATGGGGAGATCACTACAGGATGAATGGGCGGATCAGTGCAGTATGAATGGGGGGAGAAGTGCAGGATGGATGGGAGGGGGGGGGGGGGGGGGGGGGGGGGTCAGTACGGATGAATTGGGGGTCCAGTGTAGGATGGATGGATTGGGGGGGGGGGGGGGCAGGAGAATCAATGCGAGATGGGTAGGGTGATGAATAGATTGGGGGGAAAGAGTACAGGGGAAGTCAATGAGGACTGAATAGAGGAGGGAAGGAAGGAAGGTCCGCGCACCTCGGACAACATCGCCCCGCTGCCTTGGCTGTCCCTGTCCAACGCCAAAGTGCTGCCGACTCCTCGCCACCGCCTCCCCTCCTCCAGCCAACAGCAAGGTGCGGGGCCTAGCGGTGCAGTTCAAATATCCTATAGGATCTGTCGTGCAGCTGCTTCAGACGAGTGAAGGAGACCTCCCTCTCTCCCGGCCTCGGCGCGCGACACGGGTTGATTTGAAAGTGCTGTTCGCAGAGTTGCAAGCAGCGATCAGGGCGATAGCAGCTGCAAAAAGGAGCTTTCAAACAACCCGTCACATGCCGACGCCCGGAGGAGGGAGGGCCTCGTTCCGCCGGGCGGGGTGAGGCAGGAGGAGGAGGAGGCGGTGGAGCCGCTGTCGCAGCCCATCATTCGCTCCGACCCTTCGTCACCCCGCTCCTAGCAAAGATATCTTTGCCTCGCAATTAAAGATACTAGAGGAATACAGCCGCCGCCCTCACGAAACGTCAGTTCCTATACTCCAGAGATGCTGCCTGACCGCGGAGTTACACCAGTTTTTTGCGTCTAGTATTTGGGTGCCAAGCCGGGCACAATGAGTCGGCATTTAGGTTGCCCGGCGCACTTTGGGTGGTCAATGGCACCCGGGCAACCGCTAATTTCGAGCCCTGTAGTGCTGGTGATCACGGACTCGGTGGGTTTGTTTCCGCGCTGTATCTCTAAAGTAAAGAAACAGGTCCTTCAGCCCATCACATTCATACCGACTATCTAGCAATCTACCACCTACCATCAATAATCCTATTTTTCCACTTCCACCACTAACTATTTCCCTCCCATTCCCCTGACAGCCACCAACACCAAAGACAGTTTACAGTGGATAATTGAGCTACCAATCAGCACATATTCGATGAGCGTGATGAAATTAGATCACCCGAGGAAATCCATTTGGTTACAGGGAGAATGTGGCAGCTGCTCACACACAGCACCCAAGGTCAAAATCAAACCTCAGAGCTGCGTACCAGCAGTGTTAACTATTGTGCCGCTTAATATTTAACAAATGCCTTTTGGAAATAAATTAGTTATGGCTATTATCAAATAAAGGATTACAGGTTAGTTATTACACTAGTTATTCTTGGAAATAGTGACATTTGAAAGCTACAATTAACACTAGTGGATATGAATGAGACTAATTAAAGGTCTAACTCAGCAGGAGACCCAATGCGTGACTACTCTAGTTATTTGCCAATCAGAAAAGATCATTAGTAAATTTCAATTTACATGTCTTTTCTGCCACATCGAAAACCCAGCTCTCATAGACATCGATTGTTCTGAACCTAACTGGTACTCTCACTATTACAGAGTTCAAAGAATTAACTTAATTTTTCCCACATTAACTCGCTAAAAAAAAACTATATTTGATTAAAAAATATATATATTTACAAGACATCAGAGCTGACTGAAAACACAGGATAACTATCAACATGAGGGTGCTTTTAAACATAATTATTTAAAAAGCATTAGTCTTGGAGATAAGGGAAGCAACATTAATGTTGGGAAGCAACATTAATGTTAATATCATACATGTAATTCCCAATAACATTTTGTTGTTATTTAAGTAAGAAGCCAACACGATTTAAGCAAGAAGCAATTGGCCATCTGACAAATACACTGCATTTCAGCAATTAACAGCAATCTACAAGCAGTTAACATGCTTGTCGTTTGAAACTGATGCAAATGAAATCTTGAGACGTATTTTATCCCAGGATTGCAGTGGCTGATATGGAAAATAATGTCTAATCTTATTGATAATAAAGGATAACAATCACCATATAATGTATTCATAAAGTGAATCAGTCAACAAGCCCATGCAAACTAATTTACCAAGAAATTGATTCATTCACATTGTTTTTCTAACCAAGTGAATGTCTTTTTGCTCTGCGTTAAATCCCCATTACAAGATGATAACAAACTAAAGGGATAAATCGGGTAGATGCACAGAATCTCTTACCCAGTGTAGGGGAAATCGAGGACCAGAGGACATAGGCTCAAGGTGAAGGGGAAGATATTTAATAGCCATCTGAGGGGTACCTTTTTCACACAAAGGGTGGTGGGTGTCTGAACAAGCAGCCAGAGGATGTAGTTGAGGCTGGGACTATCCCAACATTTAAGAAACAGTTAGACAGTTACATGGATACGACATGTTTGGAGGGATTTTTGACCAAATGCAGGCAGGTGGGACTAGTGTAGCTGGGACATGTTGGCGAGTTGGGCCAAAGGGCCTGTTTCCACACTGTATCACACTATGACTCGAGGAACTCAGGAACTATTCTGGAAAGAACAGTGGGGAGAAGACAAAAGATGTCAGGGGTGCACAAGTGCTGGCCAGTTAGAAGTGAATCCAGGTGAGGGGGGGGGGGGTGGATTTGTAGATGAGGTCAGGTGAGGGATGGCAGAGGATGGGGCTTGACTGGTGGAGATAATCAGGGACTGAGGATGATGGAATCTGATGAAAAGGAAAATGGAGCATGGAACCAAATAAGGGAGGGCTTGAGAAACAGGGGCTGGGAAGGGGAAAACGGGATGGAAGAGGCAGCAGAAGCCCAGTGAGGGAAATGGGAAAGAAAAGAGAGAGGAGATCAGTTAACCTGAACTTTGAAAATTCAACATTCACACTGTTGGGTTGTTGACCGCAGAGGTGGAATATCATCTGAATCTGCCAACTATGTGCCAGATCTTGTCCCCATACTGTTCATACTTTATTCTCCTCTCCACTCTCAGTCCCGAGGAATGACCTCATCTGGAAACACCGAGTGTTCATTTCCTTCCACATTCTACCTGAACTCTAGCAGATTGTTTGAACGCTCAAAATTACAACCCTATTATCAGACAATAATTATCTGATGCTTATCACAAATGCCAATTGAATATTGCCATATCCTGAAAATAAAATAATTCAACATGACTGACAAAACAATGAGGAGCAAAGCGAAAATTGGATTTAGATACATGGAAAGCAGAGAAGAAAACCTAACTTGACACAAAAGATAGACTGAAGAGTCTTTTTTTTGCACCAATGTAATTTTGGCAGGAGCAAGTGTCAATTGCTTGCAGAATACAACAGGAGTTATGTTCCCAGCAGATACAAAACTTATATTGCTTAGTGTAAAAATGCTGTCACCTTAAGCAGCTATTGTACATTTAGTGTTACGGTGCTGCCACTTTTATTTGCAATAATCAACAATTGAGAAACAAAATGGCATTACTGCCAAAACAATATTTGCTATATTAGAAACATAGAAAATAGGTGCAGGAGGCGGCCATTCGGCCCTTCGAGCCAGCACCACCATTCATTGTGATCATGACTGATCGCCCCCAACCCGTGCCTGCCTTCTCCCCATATCCCTCGATTCCACTAGCCCCAAGAGCTCTATCTAACTCTCTCTTAAATCCATCCAGTGACTTGACCTCCACTGCCCTCTGTGGCAGGGAATCCCACAAATTCACAACTCTCTGGGTGAAATGTTTTTTTCTCACCTCAGTCTTAAATGGCTTCCCCTTTATTCTAAGACTGTGGCCCCTGGTTCTGGACTCGCCCAACATTAGGAACATTTTTCCTGTATCTAGCAGGAAATTGACACATAATAAAGATTAAAAAAACAGATCTAAAAAGTTAGCACTACTCAAATAGATGCTACTCAGTCCAGACAGGATCCTGGGTCAGCAAGAGGAAAATTAAATTCAGTGCCTCTGGTCACAATTTCACATTTCTTCGTTGATATGATTATTACAGAGGATTACAATATATCCTCTGTAATAATATATATATATATATATATATATATATATATATAATTGCAGAGGATTACAAGAGATACATTACTGTTCAATGAGATGGTTATGTGTTTTTTTTTAAGTATAGTGAAAACCTAGCAACTATCTACTAATAGCATTATGGCAGCATGAGGAATTATAACAAGGCACAATTTGCAGGAACAAAAAAATTTAAATAAATTAGGTTATAAATTAATGTCAACTTGAATATATTACAAGGAGACATCCCCTGAGTAACTTGATTGTTCATTATTGAGGGGTGACAGGGTAGTGCAGTTGTTTGAGAATTTTACAAAGTGAAATGTTAGAGAAAAATCAGTCTCCAAAGAACTAAAGGGGGCATTAATAGCATGAATATTCATTTGCACTAGCCAAAAAAGCACACTCATACCACTTTTTCCTCTCAACACTAAATGCACAACCACCAGATTCAGGAACACCTTCTTCTCCGCCATTATCAGACTCTTGAATGGACCTCTCACAACATAATAAAAGTAGTCTCAATCTCCCATTCTACCTTATTGCGAGTTTTGAATTTTTTTTTTTTTTTAAATTGCACACTGCAGCTGTAACATGATATTTTGCACTCTGTATCCATTCCCTGTTGTATGTGTATGTTATACTTGTGTTGCCAGGAAAGCATGCAAAGGTTTTTGCAATGTATTTTAGTACACATGACAATAATAATGCAATACAGATAGGCTAAAAAATAACTTGATCTCTAAAATATTAAGAACAGGAACTAGCTGCAGGACCACAAATGTTTTTTTTAAACCATATTAATGGCTTGGATGAATATTCCCAAAATAACTTCAAAGTGTGTGGTGATGCAATATTCAGAAGTGTGGGTGGATAAGAATGGCAGCAGACATCAAAAGGACCTCAGTTGATAAAAGAGACATGCACATTGGAGATGAAACTTAACAGAGAAGTGTGGTGATGATGATTTGTCAAGGTAATTTAATTTAACTAAATTTAGCTAAATTTAATTAAACTAATTTGTCATTATTTAATTGAGTTTATTTGAAGTTCTTTCTTCCCAATTTCTATATTAATTTTGTCATATTTTAGTCTTCTCCAACTCTCTCCAAAGATTTAAACCAATCTGGATTTGAGAGTGTTCGCTATAAGGAGACGTTAGACACCTTTCGACTGTTTTCTCTGGAGCATCAGGAGCAGAGTTCAATGCAAGTATGAGGCATGCAGTATACAAGAAGAGAGATTTTTTACTCGTGTGGAATTGTGAAATACCAGAGGGCATAAATTTAAGATAATGGGGAGAGGAGGGGGCAATTGAGAAATGCAATAATTTTAAAAAGGCAGAAAGCAGGTATTTTGAACTGAAGAGGACAGCACAGAAACAGGCCCCTTTGCCCAGAATGTCTGTGCCAACCCTGAAGACACAGGAGACTGTAGATGCTGGAATATAACTGTTGGAGGAACTCAGCAGGTCAGGCAGCATCCATGGAGGAAATGTGATCTGTC
This sequence comes from Okamejei kenojei, assembly GCA_035221665.1. Classification (NCBI taxonomy): domain Eukaryota; kingdom Metazoa; phylum Chordata; class Chondrichthyes; order Rajiformes; family Rajidae; genus Okamejei; species Okamejei kenojei. Next base: position 44,785,202 of record CM069146.1, read on the forward strand.
CACTCCCTCCAGAGGCTCTGCCCGACCTGTTAATTTCCTCCAGCAGTTTGATTTTACTCCCCCTGACTGCACATAGTCTCTATTCCTTCAACCCCTGCCTGTTCATGTGCCTGTCTAAAAGCCTCAAATGTTGCTATCCAGCACCTCCCCTGGCAATGCATTCCAGGCACTTAACACTTTAAAACAAACCATGCAAATCTTTAAACTTTTCCCCCTCAAATATATGCTCATAAGTATTTGATCTTTCCGCTCTGGGAAAAAGACCATCTACCCTTCATATGCCTTTCATAATTGTATATATATATATACATATATATACATATATATATATATGTGTATAAGTTACCCCTCAGCCCCGAACAATCATAAGAACACAATTCAAGAGTTCCTTGAAAGTAGCATCACAGGTAGATAGGGTGGTCAAAGCCTTTTCGGCACATTGGCCTTCATTAGTCAGAGTATTGCATATAGAAGTTGGGAAGTCATGTTGCAGATATATAAGACATTGGTGAGGCCACATTTAGAGTATTGTGTTCAGTTTTAGTCACCTTGTTTATAGGAAAGATGTTGTCAAGCTGGAAAGGGTGCAAAGATTTACGAGGATGTTGCCAGGACTGGATGGTCTGAGCGAAAGGGAGGTTGAACAAGGTAGGACAGGAGAATGAGGGGTGATCTTACAAAGGTGTACAAGACCAAGAGAGGAATAGATTGGGTAAATGCAATCTTTTGGCCAGAGTTAGGGAAATCTGAACAAGAGCACCATTATGAAGATCATACGTCAATCAAGTGGAGAAATTGTTTGTCAAATTTGCTATTGTTCCCAGAGGATACAACAAAGAGGGTGGATGATAGAGAACCGTTAAAAGCATTTTTGATTTGCTGAAGACATTTGATATAGCGCCCCAGAAAAGGTCACCATATGGAGGTTGCTAGATATATTGACATGGATAGAGCAGGATCAACGAACAGAAAATTGAGATTTAAAAAATTTGTATTTTTTGGATTAGCAAAGGGGATCAATGTTGGGGTCTCATCTACTTGCAATATTTATTAATGTAGTTGAAGGAACAGTTTTACTATGGCGAAATTTGCTTCTGATAGAGACTGGAGGGTCAGCAATTTGCAAAGATATGGAGAGTCTGCAAAAAGATGAGGTTATCTACTTCACCAGGAAGGAGGAAAAAACAAATTAGCATTTAAATGCTGCAGTGCAAAGATATCTGGGTGTCCCATTACATGAGACAAAATGTAAACATTGAGGTACCGCCAATAATCAAGGTTATTGGAGTATTCGAAAAAAATTTAAATACAAATAAAATACATTAAAAAAAATCTGAAAGATGGAAAATTGTGGAAAGACTCAAAACAAGCAGCATTTGTAAAAAAGGAGTCACGTTTCACATCTGAGACACTCCATCACAACTGGAAGAGAGCGAAAAACAAGTAGTTTTCTGTAACACTGGGGGATGGGTGGATAAAAGGCTGATCAGGCGAAACCAAGTAGTCAGATGTGGCAGTTAGAAGCACTGTGCTTGTTCATTTGTGTCATGTGTCACTAATAGCAGGGCTGTGGGACACGCCCAGCACGCTGGATTCTCTTTATGAAAGGGTAAAGGCCTTTATTCATTAGGAATGGAATATGAAAATAGGAACGTTTTGATGTTTTAAAAGGCACAGGTGTAATTATATCTGAAAAATCCCCCCCCCCTCCCCGAATTCTAAAGAAGGAACCACTGGAGGTAGCTCAAAGGTGGTTCATTAGGTTGATTACTGAGATGAAGAAGTTTACCAAGAAACAGGTAAGTTTGGGCAACACTCAGAGTATTAAAGAAATATGAGATTATTTTATCCAAATATGCAAGATTCTGAAGGTGATTGACGGGATGGATACGAAAGGATTCCCCCCAACGAAGACATCTCCAACCAGGGGCATAGGTTTGAGACAGAGGAAGATTTTTTTTGCTCTAAAAGGATCGTACTTCTTTAACATGCTGCTGCAGAAAGCTAGACAGAATTATTGATTATATTCAAGACAGGAATTTAAATTGCAAGAGAATAAAAGGGAATGAAAAGAAAGCAGCAAGTGTTGCTGAAGCTACAAATGGGACACAAATGTTTTCTGAAAGGCACTTGGCCTACTATTTCTTACATTTTTCTGTTAAAGAACACAAATAGAAACGTAGGCTTTATTTTTGAAGGAAATACAAAATAATTAAACCTTTATCACCTGGTATGTAGGTCTCAGTCAGAGTATTCTGTTCACTCTAAGCACCAAGAGTGAGTGACACTGTTGATGGGGTATTTGAGAAAAAGGGTCAATAGATTCAATGATGTGGGAAGACAGGGAAGGTCAGTGTTGGAAGAAAAGCACAAGACATTTGATGGGTATTCAAAATCATTAACTGTTTTGATACTAGGCAAAATTATTTTCAACAAATTATTTTCAATTATGTACAACAAATTTCAATAATTAAATGATGCAAAAATAAGATAACTGGCCAAAGAACCTATGGGGGTGACCCGAGGATTTTAAAAAAAAGAGCAAGTTATGACCTGGAGTTACTGCCTGAAAGGAGGATGGAAGTGTATTCAACAACATTCAACAGAAAATTGAATATACAGATTAATTGTATAGCAGCACCAAAGGGAGATATTGGCAAACTAAGATAACACTTCCTACACTTCCACAAGACCAATTAAGGATGGACACAAATGCAAGCCTTTATGAGTGGCTTCCCTTCCTAATTATGATTTTTAAATACAACTTAAGACAGGTATGATGGTCCAAACAGCCCCTATGTTGCAATAGTCTAATTACAACCAATAGTTTTGGAACAAAATAGCTCAGGTGCAAAGCAGAAACTCTCCCGAGGCAGTGTAAACCAGTTGGGAATATTTGAATATTGGTGTTTATTATTTTCAAAACATTTAACTGCTTTATAATTCACACAATACTTCAATTCCAACAATTAAACAACTATTAATCAACATGTCTCCTTAACAATTGGGCATAAGCAAATCTATTCCTATCTTTATCCAAAACACATTTTGCTGCACTTACCAGGAGATTGGCTCCATGCGTTTTACCTCAATCAAATACAACCAATGTCCAAGGCCCACTGTTCTCAAATGTCAGTAAAGACTTTGCAGGCTGGGCGCATTGCTCTTTAAGGTATTGGATTTTTAATGTACACTAAATTAACTATTTTAATGCCCACTTAGTGTCCTGTCCTAGGCATTACATGCCACAGTGAAGTTCGGCTGGGTTTTACAAACATGCGATTTGAACATAATCCAAGACTAGAGTGATACCAATTTGCATGTCCAAATGCCTCCAAAACTCTGAACTGCCAAAAACATCACTGTCATGGTTAGCCATCAAACAATTTAGAATTCCGACCACAAAACTGAGATTGTAAACTTAAATATAGCCTCAACTCCTTTGCATCCAGCCCCCAAAGTGATACACTTCCTACTTACACTGAAATTGCAAAACAATAATGAAAATTCTCGATTTTGTGTCCCCTCACAAAAGTCCAGCTGGGGCACAAATCCAGCGTTTTACCAAAATCCATTGTAATTAGTGAGTAGTTAATGCCAACATTGAAAGATTTTAGAATACTAAGAACTCAATGCGTATTGTGATCAGGGAGAAAGGCAAATGTAATAGATTGTTAATTATGATCTTTTCAAAGTCTGAGCAGGCCCAAGGGATTGCCTGACTTTGAAAATCAAAACTGCAGATTCTGGAAACTGAAATAAAAGCAGAAGATGCTGGAAACTCTCTTCATTTATGTCCTTTTACATAAAATATTTCTACTATTTTATGAGATTCTGCAGCAATATCAGTGTCATAACAACTGGATGTATATTACAGCAATTTAGTGGAAAGATTTCAACAAGTTCATATTGCCCTGATCACACAAGTAGTTGTTTGAATTTGAATGCAATTTTATCACCTCCCTGGTGCGTTTGTAAGAGACATCTAACGGTATTCGAGTTTTTGGAAGAAAATGTTAACATGCACTTAAAAAATGAAATACTTGTAGATATAATCTGCCTTTTCTGAAAAGTTAAATTAATGTTTTCGTCATTAATATGCAAACTGAAGATTAAATACCCCGTATACTCGAGGGATCAAACGCTAGGAAAATAAAATCGGCATCACATATTTGAGGCGACTCAGAGCGAAGAAGCTTTGCCACAGCGCACAGTGAGTGGGAGAGATATCAGGGAGGTGAAGAGCGCTCGGAAACCAAAGCCACATCTCGACCAGCCGAAAGCAGTTTTGGCGGGCCTGGCAGCCCAGGGTTTGCGCAATGCGGTTCGGGTTCAGCAGACAAGGACACCGTGGTCCGGGGACAGCAAGGTGAGACAGCCGGGCCTGTTAGTTCACTCAGTCCCGGGCCTCGAGTTACAGCGGGAGCACAGGTCGTGGTGCGTTCAAATCACCCTCCCCTGTCTGCGGCCTTCGGGCCCACAAGGAGAAGCTTGCGGCCGCCCGCTCTCTATGGGTGAACACGAGCCCTCGCACTGCTGGCTCCAGGTCCGCTGAAGCCGGAAGGTGGGGTTGGGAGGCGATCACAGAGAGCCCGCAATCCACCCACTCGACTGCCGGGACTAAATCCCCACCGAAACGAGGGCAATTCAATCTACAGCATTATCAAATCTGATCACGCGGTCCCCTCCAAAACATAAATCTTACAAATAGTGAGCAGGCAGAGTCAGAATCAAAGCGGGAAGGCATTTCATTGACCTCTACTTCCGCCAAGATTTACAACTAAACAGAAGCCATCAAATGCTAGTTTACCAAAAAGACCCATGGAATATCTCGCATACCTTGGCAATCACAATTTAACCCTGCTAATATTGTGGAAATCAACTTTTATTTTCTCCATCTGCCAACAATGCAAACCCTATCTGACAAAAAATGAAATAAAGCAACTGGTTCAGTTCACTCTGCACAAACTAAAACTGTTTGTTGATTCACTGATGTGATCAACTAAGTAAGGTTGTCCGACCATTGGCCGCTTAAAAACATCCCTGGATTGGTGGATAATTATTATTCCCACGCTTCAAAAGCGAGAAGTGTCCCAAATCTGACCAGACAAAAGCAGAAACTGGGGACAGGTTGTAACAATCGTTCCTGTGCCCATCTGCCCAGGATACTTTGTAAAAATCACCACTACTTCAATTCACAACTCTTATTTTAACCCATTCTCATAACCATGACTCCCCTTCTCATAAAGAGACAACCCTTTTATGTTCATACGACTCCAAATATCATGATGTATGATCTCCCACCTAATCACACTATCCACCACCAAACACAAGCCACTACCCATAAAGAAACAGGGTCTGAAGAAGGGTCTCGACCCGAAACGTCGCCTATCTCCTTCGCTCCTTAGATGCTGCTGCACCCGCTGAGTTTCTCCAGCTTTTTGTGTACCCACAAATAAACCACCTGTCCTACCTGCATCTCCTAGAAACATCACCACCCCATCAACTCTCTTGCCTCCACTGCACACTCAGGCTATATTTCCTGCCAATTCTCTCCCAGTAACTCACCCCACAAGGAGACCATCTCCACCACTCTGGCTTTGCCCCATTATTGCTCTTCCCCCACCCTCCAAGCTCACAAAGTGCTTAACATCCCACAAATAGACTGCACCTTCCAGCCCAATTATGCAACTCCCCACACATTAAAGGACCACCACTTTTCACAAATCCTGATCAGAGAGACCAGTGACTTCTGCACTCACAATCCATGAACAACCCACCCCCCTTCCTCCTCCTCCAGTGCCCAACTGTGGAAGCAGCTCCCACAACCAACCTCTACCATTGACCACCCCACACCAGCAGGAAGGTCACTACCACCTGCAAATTTCCATCCACCGCCCACCCACCCAATTGCAGGGAAACCACTTCCCCAACCTACCCACTTCCCTGGAGTAAGACAACCACCTCGCTGTTCTGCCCATTTCCCTGCCACTACCACAGCAAGTCCACTTCCCCATCCAACCAACAGTCACATCACGAGGACAGCATCTTGCCCAGATCCCCACCCTCACAGGGAGACCACCTCCTTGCCCTGCCTGTTCCAAATTCTGAAGTAGACCCTTCATCTACCTATCCTCAACTAGACATCTCATTCACAACCAATATGAACCCTTCTTTCCCATACACCTCCCTGGGCAGACCTCGCCCGTTGTTGCCTCCCTCTACAAAGTCATACTTCTCTCCCACCCTGCCAAATAAACTCCTCCATACCCTAGAACAGACCTCTCTCTCCACACTCCCCCCCACCCACCCCCATGGATCCTTTCTACTCTTCCATCCTACCCAGAGTGGACCCCTTAATCTCCCAACCCCTCCCCATGAGCAGACCTCATTTTCCTCCACCCACTTCACTCCAAGCAGATCTCATAACAACTCCAAGCAGATCTCATATCCACTTCCTCCACCCTAAGTAGGTGTCCACTTCACTCCAAGCAGATCTCATAAAAACTCTGCCCACCAATCCCCCTTCCACTCTCTCTCCCTTCCCACAACGCAGGCCCAGCACCTCAATATATCTGGCACAACATTGTGGAGTTGGGAACGTGTAATTGCCCCCCCTGACACTCCAAAACAGGGCTCCGTCTCTCCTCTTGCCCCCCTCTCTCCGCCCTCCCCTCCCCTCTCCCCTCCCTCCCTCTCTCCCCCTCCTCTCTCCCCTCCCCCTGCCCCCCTCCTCTCTCCCCTCCCCCCTTCTTTCTCTCTCTCCTCCCCATCCCTCTCTCCCCACATCCTTATCCCCCCACCCTCACTCTCTCACTCACAGAGTTTCTCCCGTCTTTGCGACATGACAAAGGAACTGGTCCAGCAGCGACGACACTTCCTTCTTGGACTTCTTCTCGAAATCTGCTAGTAGGAAAGAGAGAGAGAGAGAGGGCGGATTAGCGAGGTGAGCTGGAGAGGGAAGGGGGAGGAGAAGCCTCCCGGAGCCCACAGGCGCCCGTGCGGAGCCACTGACCTGCCAGAGCTTCCAGAAGGCTTTCGGGCTCCATCTTAGAGGTGCAACAGAAAGCGTCCCCCCCCCCTCCCCTCCCCTCCCCTCCCACACGCCGGTGACTGGGACCAAGCGTACCGCGGGATAAAGTTCCCCCCACCCCCCCCTCACTCAGCCAGTCGGCAGGCCCGGCACCGAGTGAGGCGCGCACAACATGGCGCCGCCCGCCGCCCGCCCGCTCACGTCATCGCCAGGCCGCGGCCGCGCGCGCGCCTCAAGGTCGGGCAACGGCGCATGCGTGCGGCCGGCCCGGCTGCAGCAGGTCACGTGGGCGCTGGGGCTGTCACCTGTGTGTGTGTGTGTTTTATATGTATGTATTATGAGTGTGTGTATTATACGTGTACGTATGCCTCTGTGTGTGCATGTATGAATGTGTATATTATATGTGTGTGTATTTGTGTATTATGTGTGTGTTATATGTGTGTATTATCTGTGTGTTATGTGTGTGTATTGTGTGTGTTATATGTGTGTATGTGTGTGTGATGTGTGTATGTATTGTGTGTGTATGTATGTGTGTGTGTGTTATGTGTGTATGTATGTGTGTGTGTGTGTGTTATATGTGTGTATGTATTTGTGTGTGTGTTATATGTGTGTATGTATTGTGTGTGTGTGTGTGTTATATGTGTGTATGTATTGTGTGTGTGTATGTATTGTGTGTGTGTATTATGTGTGTATGTATTGTGTGTGTGTGTGTTATATGTGTGTATGTATTGTGTGTGTGTGTGTTATGTGTGTATGTATTGTGTGTGTGTGTGTTATATGTGTGTATGTATTGTGTGTGTGTGTGTGTTATATGTGTATGTATTTGTGTGTGTGTGTGTTATATGTGTGTATGTATTTGTGTGTGTGTGTGTGTGTATGTATTGTGTGTGTGTGTTATATGTGTGTATGTATTGTGTGTGTGTGTGTTATATGTGTGTATGTATTGTGTGTGTATTATAGACAATAGGTGCAGGAGTAGGCCATTCGGCCCTTATGTTATGTGTGTATTGTATGTGTATTATATTTATGTGTGTGTATTGTATGTGTTTTATGTGTGCGTATTTTGTGTGTGTATATATTATATTTTGTTGTATGTGTTTTATTTTATTGTATGTGTTTTATGTGTGTGTATTTTGTGTGTGTATATATTATATTTGTGTGTCTATGTGTGATGTGTATTATGTGTATGTATATGCCTATATGTATTGAAGTGTATGTGTGTGTGTATGTATATGTGAGTAAATATGTGTATGTATATGTGTGTGAGTGTATTTATATGTGTATATATATGTATGTGTGTGTGAGTACATGTGTGTGTATATTTGTGGATGTATCTGTGTTTCAGTGAATGCATATGTATGTGTGTGAGTGTATGTGTAGAGATGTGTGTGTTGAGTGTGACTTGTGCACAGCAATAATCTGCAACAAACTGCTCCCTTTAGTTTGGCATCAGAAATACATCGATTTAAAAACGAGTAAAATCTCCATGCAATCTCCACCAAAGTGCACTCAATTAAAACAATCTGCACATATTCTGCAAATTGGCCCTGGGCAGTACTCAAACAGTCTGAGGAAGGGGTGGATACAAGGAACTGTAGATGCTGGTTTACATAAAAGACAGCCGGAGTAACTCAGTGGGTCAGGTGACAAGAGACCTGAGATCAGTGTGAAGAAGGGTCCCGACTTGAAACGTCACTTATCCATGTTCACCAGTGATGCTGCCTCACCAGGAAAGTTATTCCAGCACTTTGTGTCTTTCTTTGTAAACCAGCACGTGCAGTTTCTTGTTTCTACATCTAAAAATGTTTCTTGGTCATACCCAGTCAAATTGGATCCTAGACTCTCAAAGTCACTCACCAAGACAACCCCTGCTTTGTATCTTTAGGTAATCGGTCTATATATCTGTTCCCCTATCTCTGCTTGCTATTGCAGGGCCTTTCGTGCAATCCCATTGGTATATGTATCCTTCTTTCTTCCTTGCTTCTAAGCTCTACCCTTATCGCCTCAGTGGACGAACCCTCAGGGATGTCCTCTGAGTGTCACCGTGACAATCTCCATAATTAGTAGTGCGAATCCCCCACTTCTTTTGCCTCTCAATCATGAACGAAATATCAAAACCTCGGAACATTGAGCTGCTAGTCATGTCCTTCTCGAGGCCATGTTTTTGCAATGGCCAAAACATCATAGTCCCAAACATTGATGTAGGCTCTAAATTCATCTGCTTTCCCCACAATACTCCTTGGATTTGAACTAAATACACCAGCCCATCATCATATTCCTTCATGTCTTCCTGCCTGTCTTTCCTTTGAGATTTCCTAGTCCTAATCTCTACCTTCCCATGACTCCTTCCGCTCTCTGACCTACTACTCTGGTTGCCACCCCACTGTCTCTCTCTAGTTTAAACTATTCCGAGTAGCATGCTTGAACCTCCCTGCAAGAACTGGACCTATTTCCCTTTGTGTGATATCCAAACAATGGAGAGTTTTTCCCATAATTTCCAATGTACAATTTGGATGGACACGTTTGGAACCTATCTTTTCCATAAATAAACTTTATTGAGAATTTAACAATATATGCAAAACAAGAACAGTGCAAGAAAACTCTTCTGACATACTCAACGTTTATACATTCATTAATGATATATTTGGTAGTGTTTGCAAACTATCCTTATACCAAGCACTCTTGCCACTCATATGTTCCCTGGTGTGATATCCCTTCCCTTGTTTGAGGGGTGTCGCCACCAGATCGTGTCCCCCTATGTCCAACAGTAGAAGGACCCAAGACAGTGGTCCTCCACCATAGAGCCCAGGTGTTGGCAGCACGAAGCTTCAGCGAGTTCCTCAGCATGTACTCCTGCAGCCTGGAATGGGCCAGTCAGCAACATTCCCTGATGGACATCTCTCTCTGCTGGGGATCAATAAATTTCAGGCAGACCAAAGAGCGTTTTTCACAGTGTACAAAAAGGAATTGCAGATACTGGTTTACACCAAAGATAGACACAAAATGCTGGAGTGACTCAGTGGGACAGGCAGCATCTCTGGAGAGAAGGAATGGGGACGTTGCGGGTCTGATGAAGGGTCTCGACCCAAAATGTCACCTATTCCTTTTCTCGAGAGATGCTGCGTGACCCACTGAGTTACTCCAGCATTGTGTGACTGTCTTCTAGCGTTCTTCACAGAGTTGATGATCTTCAAGCAGCACTTGCTGTCCGTCTCCGAATATGTCTCCGGGATCAATCTGTAAATCATTGAGTCTTCTGTTGCAGAGCCTGCATCATCATACTCCAGAATCTCTTCGTAAATCCACACTGCGAAGAAGTGGGCAACTGTCTCCTCTCCGTAGCAGCCGTCTCAAGGCAGTGTGTGTTGGTAGGAAGATTCTGACGGTGTAGGAAGGATCTGATTGAGGGCCCCTCTCACCACAAGCCAAGCCTTGGTGCTTGTTGGTGAGTTCTGGTGATGAGGCATTTCGTCAGACGAGATGGGCAGTCTACTCAGGGAACCACACCATCGAGTCCTTGTCCTGCAGGCTGTTCTGTGCCAACCACTGCCTGATAGACTTGTGCTCAAAGGTTTAGTCCAGAAGAACCTTTCCACAAAGGGCAGGTTCAGCTGAACGACACATAGCACAGTATCGGAGCCAGGTCCATCCTTCACGACACTGGGGACAGGTAAAACCTCAGAAGGTAGTGACTACTTGAAGCCCACATGCTTTGGCTCTCTGCACAGCGTGATGCAGCCACACATTCCCATCCACCCATGGTTATCTTTTATTCCTTTGCTCAGCTCAACTCTGTTCACCTCTGCATGAAATATAATCAATGATTCTGCTTTCATTTTGCTATGAGGAAGAGTTCCAGAGACTCACCAGGTTTGTGGGTTAATTCGGCCTCTGGTGTGAAGGATGTGAAAGCTAACATGGAACTAGTGCAAGGTTGATCAATGGTCAGCATGGACTCGGTGGGCCTGTTTCCAAGTTGTATCTCTAAACTAAACCAGTTGGGTCTCATTCTCCATATTAAGAAAACATTCATAATCTATATTCCTGTGACACAAACATAAAATGAACATTTAAACATCCCCAATAGTGGGTACACAGCTGAAACTGAAATGGATAACTCTTTTAAAGACAACATGTCACATGGGTTGAATGGCATCTTCTATTCTATTCATCACAATCCTCAATATTTAATTCACTGGAGCAGAAGATTGGGGAACTTTAAAGTGCATCGCCCTGGAGAAATTGCAGAGGAGATTCACCAGGATGTTATTGATATTGGAGGACTTCAGTTATAAGGATGAATTGGAGAGGCTGTGGGTTTTTCCCTCAGGCAACGGGCAGAGGGATGGCCTAACATCATTATATAAGATTATCTGAGGCATAGATGGGGTAGATAGCCAAAATATTTTACACATTGTAGGGGTGTCAAAAACAGGAGGGCAGAAGTTTGAAGTAAGAGAGTTTAAGCGAGTTTTGAAAGGAATCCGAGCAGTCGTTTTTTTGCAGAGTGGTTGATATCTGCAGTGTACTGCCAGAGGAAGTGGTGGTATCACATTATTTATTTAAAAGGCATTGATACATGCATTTAAATAGGTGCAATGGGATTACTGCAATTGGGAAGAGGTTGGCATGGACTTGATGGACCATAAAAACATCTACTATGTTGTACAACTCTTGCAGCTCAACATTCTGTTTCCTATTGTGCTAATTTTGAAAACATGGGGCTAAAATTAGGCTTCACTCAATCATGTTCTTGCGCTTAATTGATTATTGTTGGTAGTTTCAGCCAAATGCACTGGTTTGCCAACCTTTAAATTTAAGCCAGATAGTTTAGGCATTGGGACTTTAATAAGTATGTTGAAAATGTCTGAACGATATTATCCTAAAATTGTCTGCTATAAAATTGATTCATATATTCAAAATAATATATTAAGTTAAAATTGAGTTGGTGGCCTTCTTGGGATAATTCAATTTTCCACTAAATTAATTGCTGCAATTAAACATATGAATATAAAGCAAACTATAAAACATACCTATTTAATGTTTTCCAATCAGAATTTGCAAATGTCTAACTGAAAATTCAAAAATGAACGCTTTTCAAAATGGACAGAATTTGCACTGAAAATATTGACCGCCCCAAAGTAAAAGGTTGACCTTGCTATACATGTAGTTTACAGAGATAGCAATGCATGTGAGTGGTAAGGATGACAGCAGCAGTTTTATTAATGAAATTGTACCTTTTTTATTTAAAACAAATGTATAAATATTGTAGATTAAGTATCACATTATCAAAAATAGCTTGCACTTCCAAATACAATTGGTTTAGGAATAATTCATTTTTTAAATGGTAAAAACATTTTCTACACTTTTTGTTCCATTGCTATCTAATCATGTCGATGGCACAAAAGCAGCAGACTCAAAAATTGCCCATTTTCTTAATATATAAAAAAATATAAAGCAGAAGAAGCAAAGCCACATAAAACCTAGACTTGAGTGATATCGGGTGAAATACACGAGGCAAGACCACCCGAAAAATGAAGAATGAGAAAACAGGCTCTGAAGAAATTTATAAAGTCTTGGGAGAAGAAAGATTCAATGTTCAAAGAAATAACTGAGAAATTCCTGATAAATGAGGAGGCATTGCATTAGTGCCAATATATTAGTGCCAATATCCAGGTAGGTAGATGCTATCAGGTTTGTGACAACTCTCAGGGATTGAGACTGTAAACATGACAATTACAGTGATGGTAAATGAAGATTATCAGAATTAATTTACGCCAGGGAAAGTAACATGCACTATTTTTAGCAGATGATTCAGGAAGATTACAGCAAGGTTATCAATTTTTTTATCAATGAGAGAAAGTCGATTGTTTGAGCACAAGGTCCCAGGTATACCAGTGGTTGAGAGTAATGGAAGATCTGGAGAAATATGTCCATGCCACAAAGGACACCCATTTGAAAAGAGCGAGGAAAATGAGGTATGGTCCTAAACAGAGTTCCAATCAGAAGGTGGATAGACGCAAAATGCTGGAGTAACCCAGCGGGACAGGCAGCATTTCTGGAGAGAAGGAATGAATGTCCGAAGAAGGGTCTCAACCCAAAACATCACCGATTCCTTCTCTCCACAAATGCTGCCTGTCCCACTGAGTTACTCCAGCATTTTGTGTCTATCTTGGATGTAACCCAGCATCTGCAGTTCCTTCCTACACCATCAGAAGGTGGATGTGTACCAGGGGTAGGTGAGAGTTCTCTCTTGTTGTGGTCCTGCTGGATGTTTTTATTTGAAGTAATAAGGGGAACATTTTGGAATACATTTATTTGGACAACATGCTGTTTTGCGTTGAGTTCAGATGAAAAGCAAGTGGATTGAACTAATGGAGCCAACTGTTGCCTTAATACAAAATTAAGATTAATCAATTGAAACTGCACTGTGACTTCTCCGAGGTATATCGGATGGAAAACAAGTTAGGTAAGTTCACAAGTCCAGGTGAAACATTTGGCAGAGTTGGTTCATCAAATGACAGCAGAGATGACAATCTGGAACTGCCGAGAGTTCAAAGGCCTGAATTGTTAATTCTATTCCTCCTTCTGCTAATACTGCCTGATCCTCCACGTATTTCCAGCATTTTCTGTTTTATTTCAGATTTCCAGCATCTGCAGTTTTTCTTTTCTTTTTTGACATAAACAAATCCACTATCTTCAGTTGTTATCCTATATGAATAACACGAACCTCGTATGCTTTTCGCATAGCTTGTTCAAACTGCTTCAGGAATACTTGTGGAAGCCTGCCACATAAAGTGTGTACTGTGTTCATAAAGCTGTTTTGAAGTGGGAAATATAGAGACTGAAATAAATTATCTTCAAAGGGAAACTGAAAGAAAAAAAAAAACAATTTGTGATCAACTTTTTTTTTTGCAATACTGTAATTTTGAATATTCCCAGAACCACTTTTAGTTTTTTTTTTAAGTTTAGAGATATAGTGCGGAAACTTGCGCACCGAGTCCGTGTCAACCAGCGATCCCCACACATTAACACAAGCCTACACACACTTGGGACAATTTACACTATACCCAGTATACAAACCCAAGTCAATTAACCTACAAGTTTGGAGTGTGCGAGGAAACCAAAGATCTCGGAGAAAACCCATGCGGTCATAGGCAGATCGTAGAAACTCCGTAGACAGCAGCCGTAGTCGTAATCAAACCCGGGTCTCCGGCGCTGCAAGCGCTGTCAGGCAGCAACACTACCGCTGCTCCACCGTGACGCCCCTAATTTATCTTTGATGATAGCTGTAGCTGTTTTCCCAATGACTTTGTGTAAATGGTTTAAGTGGTATTCCAGTGAGGCATGTTGCAAGTATAGTCAATTATTTCTGCCCCAGGTCTAAACCAAGCTAGTGACTGAGTGAAAAAAATAAAAAATAAGCCACATTTCCTGATGTTCCCATTGCTATGCACTGAGAACAATTATAGTGACGCCCTGCAGTACAACCCTGGTCAGTATGGACAGATTGGGCCAAAGTACCCATTTCCGTGCTGTATGACTATGACGCTGATGAGGATGCGATCAACCATTTCTTTCTTAAAAAAAAGCCGATTTGCAACATTTTTATCACTCATCTTCCAAACATCTACTTATTCCAGTGGATACTCACAAATAGAAGTTAAACGGCGTGATGTATTTTCACAAGAGTATGCGACACGTACTATATCAACATTCAAAAGACATTTGGATGGATACATGGATAGAAAATGTTTAGAGGGATATGGGCTAAACACAGGCAAGTGGGAACCAGCTTAGATGGAGCATCATGGTCGGTATGGACAAGTTGGGCTGAAGGGCCTGTTCCCTCTGTGATTCAGGAAGCATGCCATGATAGTTCTTTCACGCACCAACGCCACACTCACAACACAACATTAATTATGCATCCTTAACAGTTCTTGTGCAAATTGCACTTTGCTGACTGTCGAATGATGGCTTAACTGTCAAATCCACTGAATTATTGATTATTTGCAGAATTCATTTGGATTACCGTCACATATGCAAAACAATGAAGTGAAATTTAGATTTGGCCACAACGGTGAACATTTTGGACGCGCTCACCGAAAGCTATGGCATTGTGACATCCATAGAAAACACAATTGTCTCTGTACGTCAATTGATCAGTAGGATTAAAAAGAGAAAGGTCACATTTCTTTCAAACAATAAATGTTCATGCTCTTTCAGCCTTCAAATTCTGAAGTACAGAGTCACTCAAGAAGCGATTCAAAATTGGGAGCAACAGCTATAATCACTGAACAAAAATTTGAAACTCCAATCCGAAAAAAGTAATAAAATACTAATTAAATTTGATCGTCATAAAGACATATACTTTTGTGTTTAAAGTACTCACATTGCGTACAGCCTCATACATTACTTTGAAGGCAGGCTGTTTATCATTATGATAAACCCCACGGTTTCCATGGAGAATGGAAACCCCTTGGTCTTCTGCTCCTCTGCAGTTACTGCCGTACATACAATGATCAGGTCTGTAATTCCACTGACAAGGAAACACGTACAGATATTCTACATAATCAGAAGGAACATCATCTTAATATCCTGCCGAGATCACCAATTCTTGCTAAATATATTTTTTAATTGAACAATTCATTACTTTAAGAGTTTAAAGCTACAAAAACTATCCTCATTTGTCTTCAGGTCATGTATATTAGGGAAGCACAGTGATGGAGTTGCTGCTCTCCAGTGTTAGAGATCCGGTTGATATCCTGACGATGGGTGCTGTCTGTGTGGAGCTTGAACCTTCGCCCTGTGAAGTGTGTGGGTATTCTCAGGGTACTCCAGTTTCCTCCCACATTCCAAAGACATGTCAGCTTGTAGGTTATAAAGAAGGAACTGCAGATGCTGGAGAATCGAGGGTACACAAAAAGCTGGAGAAACTCAGCGGGTGCAGCAGCATCTAAGGAGCGAAGGAGATAGGCGACGTTTCGGGTCGAGACCCTTCTTCAGACTGGTCAGGGATCAGGGAAACGAGAGATATAGACGGTGATGTGGAGAGATAAGGAACAATGAATGAAAGATATGCAAAAAAGTATCGATGATAAAGGGAACAAGCCATTGTAAGCTGTTTGTGGTGTGAAAATGAGAAGCTGGTGCGACTGGGGTGGGGGAGGGAGATAGAGATAGAGGGAATGCCAGGGCCCTGAGGGCTGAGGGAGAGGTGGGAAGGGGAGGAGACAGCAAGGGTTAACAGAATTGAGAAAATTCAATATTCAAGCCCAAAGGATGCAGACTCCCCAAGCGGAATATGAGGTGCTGTTCCTCCAGCTTGCGGTGTTGCTCACTCTGGCCGTGGAGGAGGCCCAGGACCGAGAGGTCGGATGTGGAATGGGAGGGGGAGTTGAAGTGCTGAGCCACCGGGAGGTCGGGTTGGTTATTGCGGACCGAGCGGAGGTGTTCGGCGAAGCGATCGCCAAGCCTCCGCTTGGTCTCACCGATATAGATCATCTGGCATCTGGAGCAGCGGATGCAGTAGATGAGGTTGGAGGAGGTGCAGGTGAACCTCTGTCGGACCTGGAAGGACTGCTTGGGTCCCTGAAAGGAGTGGAGGGGGGAGGTGAAGGGACAAGTGTTGCATTTCTTGCGGTTGCAAGGGAAAGTGCCCGGGGAAGGGGTAGAGTGGAGGGGAGGGAAGAATTGACAAGAGGAGTTGCGGAGGGAGCGTCTTTGCGAAGGCAGACAGGGGAGATGGAAGATGTGGCGGGTGGAGGGGGTCACGTTGGAGGTGGCGAACACTGGCCGGAGGACTTATGCAACACTTGTATTTTGCCTGGCTGGTGGGGTGAAAGGCTGAGGACCAGGCGGACTCGCTCCCCTGTCCTTGCGCACTTCAACTCCCCCTCCCATTCCACAGCGGGGGAAGTGGGAGCTTGAATATTGGCATGTGATGGGAGAGCTTCTCCTGATGAGGGGATAGATGCTGCTGCACCCGTTTCCCAGCTTTTTGTGTACCCTCGATTCTCAGCATCTTTCCTTCCTTGTTTTTATCATCGATATTTTTTGCATATCTTTCATTCATTGTTCCTTATCTCTCCACATCACCGTCTATATCTCTCGTTTCCCTGATCCCTGACCAGTCTGAAGAAGGGTCTCGACCCGAAACGTCGCCTATCTCCTTCGCTCCTTAGATGCTGCTGCACCCGCTGAGTTTCTCCAGCTTTTTGTGTACCCTCAGCTTGTAGGTTAGTTAGCTTCTGTAAACTGTCCCTGGTGTCTAGGATAGACCTAGCGTATAGATCAGTGGTCAGTGCCGAGTCAGTGGGAACTAAACTTCTGAAAAGACTCAGAAAATATTGAAAAAAAACAATCCTTTTATCTATCATACTTGGAGTTGTAAACGCAAGCTTTTGTAGGTTTTCCTCAAACACTGTGGGACTGTTGGGATATGGGGCAAACGTGGGCAGGTGGGACTAGTGTAGCTAGAACATGTTGGCCAGTGTGGGCATGTTGGGCCTGTTTCTATGCTGTATCATTCTATGACCCTGTGACTGTGCAAAGGGTTCAAGTCGTCTGCATACGAGAGAGGTTACAAGAATAGTTAATAGTTTCTTACGAGACTGATGGTCTAAACCAAGCTGGTGGTTGTGAGTTTGAGAGGAGTAAAATAAAGTAATAAGCCATGTTTCCTGATGTTCTTGTTGCTGTGCACTGAGAGTGATGGCCTACAAGGTGCAACCTTGGTTAATACTCGGATCCAGGTTCACACAGTCTTCCAGCTCTCAAACCGCACCCTGGACTCAACAGAAAGGGAGGGTTGAATAGAAGAGAAACGTTTGTTCAGAATCTTTTGATTCGGGACTCATGTTTCACATCTTAACATGTCAAAGGGTGTTTTGTATTCAGTGTAATATAAAGGAGTTCATGTAAGTTTTTCCGACTTAGTTGTACAGTTGTGAACAAGTAAGAATTTCATTGTTCTGTCTGGGACATACGACAATAAAACACTCTTGACTCCTGCAGTAATAATATAGATAGATGTGAGGTTATCCACTTTGGCAGCAAAAACAAGGGGGCAGATTATTATCTCGATGGGGTTAGGTTAGGTAAGGGGGAGGTCCTGAGAGACCTGGGTGTCCTTGTACACCGGTCACTGAAAGTTGGCGTGCAGGTACAGCAGACAGTGAAGAAAGCTAATGGAATGTTGGCCTTCATAACAAGAGGATTTCAGTATAGGAATAAAGAGGTTCTTCTGCAGTTGTATAGGGCTCTGGTAATACCACATCTGGAGTATTGTGTACAGTTTTGGTCTCCTAATTTGCGGAAGGACATCCTTGTAATTGAGGCAGTGCAGCGTAGGTTCACGAGATTGATTCCTGGGATGATGGGACTGTCATATGAGGAAAGATTGAAAAGACTAGGCTTGTATTCACTGGAGTTTAGAAGGATGAGGGGGAATCTTAAAGAAACATATACAATTATAAAAGGACTGGACAAGCTAGATGCAGGAAAAATGTTCCCAATGTTGGGCGAGTCCAGAACCAGGGGCCACAGTCTTAGTATAAAGGGGAGGTCATTTAAGACCAAGGTGTGAAAAAACATTTTCACCCAGAATTGTGGAATTTTCACCCAGAATTTCACCCAGGGAATTTGTGGAATTCCCTGCCACAGAGGGCAGTGGAGGCACAATCGCTTGATGGATTTAAGAGAGAGTTAGATAGCGCTCTAGGGGCTAATGGAATTGGGATATGGGGAGAAGGCAGGCACAGGTTATTGATTGGGGACGATCAGCCATGATCACAATGAATGGCGGTGCTGGCTCAAAGGGCCAAATGGCCTCCTCCTGCACCTATTTTCTATGTTTCTATTCTATGTTGGTTTTCAGGTCTCTGGTCATGTATAATTCAATTACTAATGGTCCAAACAAGATTATTTTTTAATCAAAAGGACACACTTGTCGACCCGAAACGTCGCCTATCTCCTTCACTCCTGAGATGCTGCTGCACCCACTGAGTTTCTCCAGCCTTTTGTGTACCCTCGATTCTCCAGCATCTGCAGTTCCTTCCTTAACACATTGTCAATCAGTTTGTGATTAAGGCAATTTTTTTGTTATTTTTCATACTTTGTTTCTGTGCTTGTAAATTATCTGCATACACCCTTCAATTAGATACAGCATTAGAGTGCCTGCCCTCTGATCTTTTATACATGATGCACTCCGTACATTCAAGTCAACACAAGCAAGAATACTGTAGTCAAACTATAACAACAGCATTGGGAAAATCTTTTAATTTCTCTTAACTGCCTTAAAAATATATAATAGCCATGATATTTATTTAAACTATACTCATTGTATTCAACAGTATTTTGCATCATCTCAGGCACCTGCATTGTCAGGGAAAAGTCAACTACAATAAAACAAACTACCGGATGGCACCAGCAATGGTTGCCTCGCCAGCAGTCTGTCTGTCCCTTCCTTCTTTGTTGTTTTTTTAGTATGTGTAAATGTATGTTTTAGTGTTCTTTATCTTGTTTTATGTGGGGGGTGCAGGGGGTTGGAGGAAACTTTAAATCTCTTTCC
Organism: Okamejei kenojei; assembly: GCA_035221665.1. NCBI lineage: Eukaryota > Metazoa > Chordata > Chondrichthyes > Rajiformes > Rajidae > Okamejei > Okamejei kenojei. Next base: position 44,804,806 of record CM069146.1, read on the forward strand.
TCGACGGAGATGCAATTTTTTCCCTAATCGTAACTCCGTCCGCACTGCGGCCTAACATCAAGGAGCTGACGGCCTTTGCTGGGGACAGACGTTTGGAGCTGCGGACTTTAACATAGTGGAGCTCGTGATGTCTGGTTCGAGACAGACTTTGGGAGCTCCAAGCCGCAGGAGCTTCGACCGCCCGTGACTGCGGATGGTTAGACTGCCCCGGCTTTATTGCCTTGATGTGGGGAATCAGCTGTGGTGGATGTTTATGTTAACTTTTATGTACTTGTGTGTTTTGTTGCTTTTTTTTTAGTATGGCTGCATGGTAATACGAATATCACTGCACCTTAATTGGTACACGTGACATTAAAGTACCTTTGAAACATTTGATATTAAGCTTCAAATCTATATACAAAAAAATTCAAATTGCATGAATAGAATGGAAAGTTGATAACCTACCTGGATTATAATGGAATATGATATTTAATAAATCCTGGTCTCCCCATGTGATATCATCTTTATATTTATGGTATAAAGGATATAGTAGGTCTTCCCACTTAGGCCAGTGGGAATCATGCTATTCTGTCAGAAGAGAAGACAAGAAACATAATTTATTACGCTTGGACAGTGAATGATATTCCATTTACTCACCAAAGACTACAAAGAACAGCTGGACCTCTGAATGAACCGTTGGCTTGACACTTAAATACTACTGGAAACTGTTTAACGTGTGAAGAGCCTAGAGCTCACCTTGTTGCTTAGTTACAGCTTTGGAAATCTTGTATATGAAGGAACTGCAGATACCAGTTTAAACCGAAGATAGGCACAAATAGCTGGGTCTCGACCCGAAATGTCACCCATTCCTTCTCTCCAGAGATGCTGCCTGTCCCGCCGAGTTACCCCAGCTTTTTCCGTCTATCTTCGGAAATCTTGGATAAGGTTACCAAGAACAATAAATGGGGTGGAAAATCTCGCAGGTTTCAGCATGTGGGAAGAGGTCCCAGGGATCATCTTCTCAGCAAGCCATGTTGTTGAGGAGGCCAGAAACTCATTTGCAAAAACCTGGCTGCAATGCACAATCTCATTTCTTAATATAATTGATCTCTCCTAATCCTTGCATAGTTTGCAGCTGAATTACATAGCTCACCTACCAACTTCCTCAACTCTCCTACAATCAACGTCATACACTTCTCCTAATTCAACAAAACAAATAAAGAATTCTATCAGGGCTGAACCATTTTCCAAATACTTCACCAGGCTGTGAGCAACACACCCCCAATGAGCAGGGGAATCTCACCCACTAATCAGCAGAGTTGTTCCAGAGACACAGGTTCGATCCCGACTACAGGTCTGTCCGGAGTTTATAATATTGTCCCTAGTATGTGTAGGATAGCGTTAATGTGCAGGGATCACTGGTACGGACTCAGTGGCCCGAAGGGCCAGTTTCTCGCTGTATCTCCACACTAAACTAAACAAAACACGTGACAAAATAGTATAATTGAATCACTGAATTCCACACCACACATCAGGGTAACTCGATGCACCAGAATGTCAGATGCAGGGAAATGGTAGTAGAGGGGAAAAAATTGGACTCTTTGTAACCCATCCTTTAAGTTCCCAAGCTTGTTTCACATCTGATTTTCTGCAGAAATGCAAATTATCAAATGCATAGACATTGCACACAGTGACAGAATTTCTCAGTCCTTAGCTATAAAGTATGGGTCAAAGAACAAATGAATCTTGAATTAAGGGCCTGTCCCACATACGCGATTTTTTCGGTGACTGCTGGCACCCGTCATAGTCGCAGCAGGTTGCTGAAAAGTTTCAACATTTAAAATGCAGCGGCAGCCAGAAAAAGGTACAACTCTTTGGGCGACAACTCACGACCATACAGGCGTCACCCCACGTCGCGCAAGTGGGACAGGCCCTTAAGTTGTTTTTTCATTAATAAATCCCCCTGGCAAGCTTTAAAATGCAGCCATAAACAAACTGCTTTAATCACTATTATGAATCATTCTCTGCTCACCTTAAACAGCCGACTTCTCATTCGAGTAAGATTCATCAGCATGACCCCTGAATTGACACCAGCTGCTCCGTAATACGGATGTCGCGCAAACCGACTGTACCATCCGATCTTTGGGATTTCGTGTTCAGGAGCCATGGCTGCAAGTTGCGTAGAATTGAAGAGTTTCAGGATATTCCAAACATCATCCACTGATCTCAGAAAGAGAACGTCAGTGTCGACATACAGCAGAGAGTCGACATCTTTCAGGATCATCTGATGAGGAGGTAGAGAAGTAAAACGCTTTTAAGAATTTAGATTGAACAATTTTTTTTTTTTAAACCAGAATAATTCAACAATTCCTAATTTTATCCAGAAGGGTATAATTAATCCCAAATGTCTTAAAATACCATAATTACAGCTGCCACTGAATCTAAATGAATCTTCAGTTATGCAAAACATCAGGGCAACATGTGGGTATTTGCAAAACTGGAGACAGTAAATGGGGTGGGGCACTACTATTGTACATGCAGCATTGTAAGTACAGAAGTACTTAAAGATCAAATGACAAGAGCAGGAGGTTTCATGATCTAACAGCATGTGAAGCAGGAGAATTACTGATCAGCCTCTCACTACTGCATTTAACTTCTTTACGCTATTGGTTCCATGGTGCAACGACAGCGACCAATGATAGTTTCATCGTAATTCCAGAAGAATATTTAGATGATCCTTGTGTTCTATTGAATCAAACAGAAGGAGAAGATGTAAATCAAACTGCGTCTGGGCTGAACTCATTGGGTACTTATAAAGGAAAAATGAATGTGTTCTTGCTGTGTCGAGAAAAAGGAATGAAAATGCAATGTTTTGAATGTGGATAGTGGACCAGTGACCTGAAGCTGAAATGCAACTACGTGGGAAAATTTGAGATGGCCACGCTTATGATAATGACACTTACATTCCATTCTGGTGCCTGAGTTACAGCACGGTGCGCAGAGGTAGAGCTGCTGCATTACAGCGCTAGAGACCCGGGTTGGATCCTGACCTTGTGTGCTTGTCTGTACGGAGTTTTACATTCTCCCGATGACCTGCGTGGGTTTTCTCTGGGAAGCTCCAGTTTCCTTCTGCAATCCAAAGACCTACGGAATTGTAGGCTAATTGCCATGGTATAATTGTCCCTGGTGTGTGTAGGATAGTGCTAGCCTGTTTTCTGTGCTGTGTCTCTAAACTAAACCTATAATTGCAGCATTCCTGTGGAAGAGCAGTCTTTGGAGAAAAAATAATAACATTTAAAAACACTACTACAATCTTCAACTAATACCTTTTCGCAAAAATCTTAAGATATGTTGCTTCAAACCAGAGCAGAGTTACTGATTGGCAAACATTGAAAGAAATAGCCTTGCGACTCGACAACACAAGTAGTGATGAAAATGGTGACCTACTGGAAGGAAAAGGCGCTGAGCTGCACATGGTTTAAATAACTTCTTCCATTCCTGAGGATTTCCCACTGAAAAGTTGATTGGGTAGATGCTATATTCAAGATGTGTTTTGTATAAATATGGCCAGGCTTTAATCTGTTGAAACATAAAAATAAGAACTTGCATGCCAAATACCAGAGTTTAACTTGTCAAAGTAACCATTTTTGAATTAATGCCTGTAGATCTGGAGGAACCAAATAAAACTTGTTAGATCGGAACAATATTTGTTAAACAATTACACATGTTCAGACATCAGCTGAGGATTCATAAGGCATCAGTCAGACTGCATTTGGAGTATCGTGAGCAGTTTTAAGCCCCATATCCGAGGAAGAAAAACATGCTGCCGTTGGAGGGGGTCCAGAGGAGTTTTACGAGAATTATCCCGGGGACAATTAGGTTATCGTATGATGAACATTTGACAGCAGTGCCCTGTACTCGCTGGAGTTCAGAAAGATGAGGGGGGGGGGGGGGGGGGGGGGGGGGGGGGGGGGGGCGGCTCATTGAAATTTACCAAATAGTGAAAGGTCTGGATAGAGTGGATGTGGAGAGAATGTTTCCACGAATGGGAGAGTCTAAGACCAGAGAGCCTAGCCACAGAATAAACGGATGCACCTTTAGAAAGGAGAGGAGGGGGAATTTCTTTAGTCAGAACGTGGTGAATCTGTAAAATTCACCTTGGCTGTGGAGACCAAGTCATTGGGTATTTGTAAGGCGGAGATTGACAGATTCTTGATTAGTACGGTTGTCAGAGGTTATGGCGACAAGTCAGGAGAATGGGGTAGACTCAATGGGCCGAATGGCCTAATTCTGCTCCTTTGACTTGTGAAGTCATCAGCAATTCACAAATATATAAAGACTGATACTGCAATGCAGTCTGGATCTGCGGTCGGAATCATCCCCTTTGCTCTATCGTGAGTTTGAACTGATTGTATCTAAGTTTGCTATTTCTGATCTGTTTGTGTAGCATGCAAACCAAAGATTTTCACAGCACCAATAATAATAAACCTAAATCTCTGTGCAACCAGAGAAGTTCTGTTGCTTATGAAAATTACTATTGAAGAAAGACAATTACTATCTTTATACAATAGATTTAATTACTAAAGCATCCCGATTAAACAAACTGGAAGTTACAATTTACGGATTGATCTGTAGATGGCGGTAAAAACTCCTGATATGTTTACTTTGTAATTATCACACACCACTGGCTATTTATCATGTTTAAATAGCAGTTATCTAACTCAATCAGGGTTGTCTAATCTTTCTACTGGAAACGCAACTGATTAAACAGTTCTCTTTTGATTTCTTGGTCAGCTGCAGAGGTTCCAAAATTAATCAGCTGCAAATCTCTTTGAGACTGAGACAGGGTGAAGTAATGCAGATTGATATTGCCAAGACCATATGCCAGTATTCCTCATTGATACAGTAAACAGCACTAATCCAAAAGCTGGCCTCTATATTAGATGCTGACGGGTCCGCTGCTGGGTTCCATAATAAAGGGCGACACAGTGGTAAAGAGGTAGAGTTACTGCCTTACAGAGCTTGCAGTGCCGGAGAGACCCGGGTTCGATCCCGACTACAGGTGCTGTCTGTACAGAGTTTGGACGCTCTCCCTGTGACCTGCATGGGTTTTCTCCGAGTTCTTCGGTTTCCTCCCATACTCCAAAGACGTACATATTTGTAGGTTAATTGGCTTGGTAAATGTAAAAATTGTCCCTAGTGTGTGTAGGATAATGTTAATATTCGGAGATCGCTGGTCGGCGCAGACCCGGTGGGCTGAATGGCCTGTTTCCACGCTGTATCTCCAATCTAAACTAAAAAAAAAACTTTAACAACGCAAATGCTCTGAGAAAGCCAATAGATTCTAGCTGATGCAAACAGACTATCCAAGTAGAAACTGTCATCCATGACAGATATTACCTTCACTAAGTGGGGCACCAAAATCCCCAAGAGTTTACTACATGACGAATACAATACCGCAGGCTGCTGTTGTCATGCCCTGCACACAATTCGCTATTTATTCCCTAAGTGTATAAACTGTCTGGAAAGTTTTGATTCCAGTCGCTAATTTTAATCTGTAAAGTTTACATAAGGAAAGACAAAACATAATTTTGGGTAGTCTGCAGGAAAAGGAAAGAATCGACAATATGCTCCACAGGAAATGCCTTCAAAAAAATCTGTTTAGAGATTCCATCCTGTTTTTATGGTTAAGCTGTATATATTCAGTTTATCGTTGTATTTGCTTGTCCATATAACTTTGCACCATCATTTTATTGACAATATCTTTCACTTACTCCGTTGTACCAGTGTTTTAACCTCATAAGACCAGCCTTAATTATGGTATTATTCATATCAGTCCCAATAGAGATAAGGTTAAGAATGGAATTCAAACTGTTTGCCTCATAGTCAGGTTGTACTACTGCAAGTTTCAGTTATTTTAACAGATACAGCATGAAAACAGGCCTTGCGGTCCACCGGGTCCATGCCGACCTTGGGCTACCCGTTCACATTAGTTCTATGTTATCCCACTTTTGCATCCACTTCATACACACGAGCAATTACAGAGGCCAATTAACCTACAAGTCTTTGAAAATGGGAGGAAACTGATACACCTGGAGGAAACCCACATAATCACTGGGGAAACGTGCAAACTTTACAGCCAAGTTCAGGATCGAACCCGAGTCCCTGGGGCAGTGAGGCAGCAGCTCGACCAGTTGCACCACAGTGCCACCCAATTAAAAAGATACATTTCACTAGAAATAGAATGAAGACTCTTTAAACTAATTTTTGTCACAGAAAATCAAATCAAGAGGGGAGACACCCATGCCGTCACTCTGCAGTGAAGATTGCAAGAACATTTTCCTCAACCCAGCATTCTTTTCTCCCCAAGTATTTAATAGATGATAAAAATCAACTTTTTGAACATGGCTGACAATTCTTTTCCCTCGGCAATACTTAATCAGAAAACATTTTAACGTTTAATGTAATTCAGTTTTAATTTAATAATTCAGATTCCTAGTGTAGCAAACCTATTAATAATAAATTTGGATGTTTGACAGATGTTGATACTGTACAAACAATACGTTAAGATCTAATTGTTGGATAAATTATCCTTGTACAAATCCTGGAAGCATGTATAATCTGAAAATGAAGCATATATAATTCTTCAAATTATTCATATTTTTTAATGAATAATCTGAAGAATAATCACTTTAGATTATTCATATATAATCTGATGTGCTGGAGTAACTGAGCGGGTCAGGCAACATCTCTGTAGAAAATGTTTTGGGTTTGGATCCTTCTTCAGTCCTGACCCAGAACGTCATCCATCCTTTTTCTCCAGAGACGCTACCTGACCTGCTCAGTTACTCCAGAACTTTGTGTCTATCTTCAGTATAACCCAGCATTTGCAGTTCCTTTCTACATAATCTAATCTGTACGATGTGACTTACTTGGCCAACATAATAAATGGCATCTATAGACTCTATTGTCAATCTTCTTCTTCTTCTTCTTGCATATGGCATGCACAGCCTAAAGTTGTAGATCAAGGGTAGACATCCAGGCCAGGACAGCGTCAGTTACTGGGTGGATGGCTTTGATGCCCCCAGGGAAAAGTCTCAGTGAGCAGTCATTCACGATGTGTGGGATGGTCTGGTCTGGATGTCCGCAGTCGCAAGCAGGGCTGTCTGTCATCCCCCACTTAAGCAGGTATTGTCAATGAATGGACGAGATGGAGATGCATTGTGCTTAAAAACACAATCCCTTTATATTTAAAGCTGTGTGACAAGGCTGTTCTATAATGACTATTTCTCACATAATTGGTTGCATTTCTATAAAAGTGAATTGTCGTTACGTTGCATATGCACCGCACAAACATGGTCATTGTTATATAGTACAACAACATAACTCAGAAAGTGTGGAAGTTAATAATGATTTAAAAATACAAAATGGATTCCGATGAAACTAAGACAGTCTTTCACCGTCTTCTATTAAATTGCAAAGCCAGCAAAAACGCACTAACCTTTGCTTTCAGTACACTAACAAAGCTAGCAGACTGTTGATGTTCCCTTTCCAATAACATAAGCGAGATAATCTCAGCTTCACGAATGTCTCCTCTACAATGTAAATATTGAGAGAGAATTCAGACTATTAGATTATAATGTCTTAAGTAGAAAAAAACAAAATGCTTGTTCTGCAGACATATAACCTTCTCATAAAACCATATATGGCTGCCCTTCCTCTGTCAGAAGAACCTGTCAATCTTAAGGATCTATCAATCTTAAGAAGCAAGAGGCTGTGCTATGATCTGTAGGTAAGGTATTGCTGAATTGTTGGTTATTGGAGTACATATATGTAATTAGATCACTGCCCCTTTGTGTGGGGATGAGAACTCTGTATAGCCTGTACTCTGCATACTGTAAAGAGTGTTACCACACCCACCTGGCGAAATAAAGATTGTACTGCTTGATCACTGATTTTATTTGCGTTTTTGTCTGTTTACAAATACTGAACCACAGCAAATACTGAATTGCTGCTACAGGCAGCCATTCTACTGCTGCTCCACTGTGTTGCATTGAATTCAACAACATAAACACAATCTGTTCATGGATATGTTTCAACAGCACTTGCTTTCTCATCCGGACACTTACACTGCTTTCAAACTGTGAGTGGAGTATATCTTCAGCAAAGATGTGGAATTTTATCTTGTAGATACTTAAAAGAATAGCCGACTTCAACATAGTCATTGTCTCTTCCAGCCGATCCCCACAGGCCACCACTGCCAAGTGCACCCATTCTTCACCATTCTGCCTGTGGAGGCGAAATATTGGTTCGCGAAGATCCCTGAAGAAAAACAAAATGTGCCGGTTTCAAATCTAGTTTTAAAATTGGAAATTGGAGATGGAGAGATCGGGAACGGAGCTCGGAGGTGCGTGTATCAGTGCTCTTGTGGAAATCGCACAATTTTGGTGTTTCAAACATCTTTGGGATGTCGGAGGAGGTACAGCAATATTTATAAACATCTTGTGTATCGCTGCAACTCTGCAGAAATTTCTTTGTAGAAGTTTATGCGTGTTTTGGGGCTGTGTGCGGTGTTATCATCACACTGCATGGCTCCCACTAGTTGCTGGCAGCCTGCCTAAAACTCTGTCGACCCAAAACATAGGAGAGAACAACGTTTCTGGACTTTACACCTTTGTCCAGAACTACCATCCTTACTGCCTCATCATTACTGACTGGGCTTGTCTGTTTTTTTGTGGTGTGGGAGGATTTCTACACCGTCTCGACTTTCTGCGGCCTTGAAAGCTGGAGCTGATGAAGCCTCCTTTCTCTCGGCAAGAACAGTGGAGATAAGGGGATTCCCGCAACACAGATAGCTGTTCCTGCAGCAACGAAAGGGATTTCTGCTAAGACCAGCTGGGGTTATCTGCGAGAATCCGCAGCTCGCCGAGGAAACCCGGAGAGTTGGGATAGCCGGGCTGATGCGTAGGTGTACAGACGCCATGCCGCCAAAAAAAAATCCCGCATCTGCTGAGGAGGTTGACGATATTAAGAGATCGCTCGACATGCTGACGGAGGAGGTTTCTGTTGTTAGACAACAGCAGGAAACCATCATGAAACTGGTGGAGGAAGTTAAAGCCCTGAGGCTAGAAAACTCCAAGAAGGACAAGCGGATTATGTTGCTGGAGAACCGGGTGGCTGATTTGGAGCAGTACACCAGAATGAATGATATAATTGTCACTGGTCTGGAGATGAAACCTCGCTCATATGCACGGGCAGTGACAACGCAGAACGAAGGGGAGACGAGCGAGCAGGACGCTGCATCTGTGGAGCAACAGGTGATGGCGTACCTCCACTCAAAAGGGATTGAGTTGGACAGGGACAACATCTAGGCTTGTCACCCGCTCACACGGAGAAGTAAGACGGATAAACCAGCCATAATTATTTGGTTTGCTAACAGGAGGCACAAAACTGAACTGCTGAAACAGGGAAGACGGCTAAAGGGCTCGGATGTGTATTTGAATGAACACCTGACAAAGACAAATGCTGACATCGCCAGAAAGGCCAGATTCCTGAGAAAGCAGAAGAAAATTCAATCTACATGGACTGCAAACTGCAAAATATTCATCAAGCTGAACGGACCACCAGAACAAGCAAAAGTATTAGTCATTAGGGACCTGGATGAACTGGATAAATACCAAGGTGACCAACCACAACAAGGTAATGGAATACACTTAGTAGCAAATAAAGAAAATATAAAATAAAAACCACAACCATGATAATTCCTGACAAAAAATATCTCTATCAGGACTAGAAACCTTTGCATATACAGAGCATAACACACATGACATAGAAAATGATATTGATCTGGAAAATAACTTACTTAACAATATCAACAACAGCTGCAGTTATTACACAGATAATATAACGATCCAATCAATATAACGATCCAATCAGAACATAATATATCAATAATCCACTTTAATAGCAGAAGTCTCTATGCCAACTTCCGCAACATAAAAGAATATTTAAGACAGTTCAAGAACCCATTTAACCTTATAGCAATATCAGAGACCTGGATCAGCCCTGAGAAAGGTGTGGACTTTGACATGGATGGCTATGAACTGAATCATATAAACAGATGGGAAAAAAGTGGAGGAAGTGTGGCGATCTATGTGGATAAAAGACTGAAATATAAGGTGGTGGAAAACATGACAACAGCTGTTGACGATTTGTTGGAATGTATTACAGTAGAAATTTGTATGGAAAAGACCAAAAATGTTATTGTGAGCTGTATATGCAGAGCTCCCAGATCCAGTATTGAAATATTTAAAGATTGGATGGAAAATATGTTTACAAAATCATTAGAACAGATTATGTTCATCTGTGGGGATTACAACATTGATCTGTTGAATCCAAAAAAGCATAAAATGACAGAATAATTCATCAATACCATGTACAGTATGGGTTTATATGCTAAAATAACCAAACCTAGTAGAATTACCTCTCATTGTGCGACAGTAATAGACAACATATTCACAAACATCATGGAAAACAATGCAGTAAGCGGACTATTATATAGTGACATCAGTGACCATTTACCTGTTTTTATTGTTTATCACTGTAGTTATAGGAAACCTAAGAACACCAGTCGTTTCAAATACAAAAGGGTGAGAACTGAAGAAAACATAAATGCATTTGAGAATGAATTACTGAAACAGGATTGGAGGGTAGTATATGAGGGTGAAGATGTCGACAAAGCATACAATGGATTTCTAAATATTTTTTAATCACTTTATGACAAAAACTGTCCTGTGAAACAATATAGTGATAGACAAAAACAAACAAATAGTCCATGGATCACTAAGGGTTTCAGAAATGCCTGCAAAAAGAAAAACACACTATATAGACAATTCATAAAAGATCGAACTTCAGAAGCAGAAAATAAATATAAAAAATATAAGAATAAATTAACCAATATTATGAGGATATGCAAGAAAGAATACTATAATAAAATATTAGAGAATAATAAAAACAATATGAAAGGTTTATGGAACGTGCTAAATAGTATTATTAGAAAGGGATCCAAAAATACAGGCTACCCTGAGTAGTTTATTGAGGAAGACAAGACAATAAATAATATGGATGATGCGGTTAATGGTTTTAACAAATTCTTTGTAAATGTGGGACCAGATTTGGCAGAAAAAAAAAATAATGACCCAGGAACAAAAGGAGGGGCGGATACTGATCTTTGGGATAGAAATACCAGCTCTATCTTCCGAAGCAGTCGAAGGAAAATAAATCATAGACACTGTAAGAAAATGTAAAAGCAAATCCTCTACTGATTGGAATGATATCGATATGATTACAAAAAAAACATTATTGAAGAAATTGCAGAACCATCAACTCATATCTGTAACTTGTCTTTTCAATCCGGTAAATTTCCAAACAAAATGAAAATAACAAAAGTAATACCATTATATGAAACTGGGGATAGACACCATTTCACAAATTACAGGGCTGTTTCTTTACTCTCCCAATTCTCCAAGATCCTTGAAAAACTTTTTACAGAAGGACTTGACAATTTCATCGAAAAACATAAGCATTTGGTCGACAGTCAATATGGATTCCGGACAGACAGATCAACATCTATGGCACTAATGGAGCTAATTGAGGAAATCACAAATTGCATAGATAATAAAAAACTTGCAGTGGGAATATTCATAGACTTAAAAAAAACATTTGATACCGTAAATCACGACATTTTACTCATGAAACTGGATAGGTATGGCATCAGAGGGGTTGGATTGGATTGGGTGAGAAGCTATTTAAGAAACAGGCAACAATTTGTAGAAATAGGTGAACATAAATCAACTTACATGAACATAACTTGTGGAGTACCTCAAGGGTCTGTGTTAGGGCCAAAGCTTTCCATAATATACATTAACGGCATGCAGAGTATCAAGTATACTGAAATTGATTATATTTGCCGATGATACGAATATTTTTTGTTCCGGTGACAATTTGAAGCAGCTTTTGGAGGTCATCACATCGGAAATGAATAAATTAAAACAGTGGTTTAATGTCAACAAATTGTCTCTAAATTTAAGCAAAACAAAGATTATGCTATTTGGAAAACATTAAAAAAACCCTCAAGTACAATTGAAAATAGATAACATAAGTATAGAAAGAATATATGAAAATAAATTTATTGGTGTGATCTTAGACCACAAAATCTGCTGGAAACCACATATAAACCACGTCAAAGCAAAACAGGCAAGGTCTATAGCAATATTGGGAAAATCAAGACACATTCTGGACCACAAATCATTACATACTCTGTATAATACACTCATATTGCCATATCTGAGTTACTGAGTGGAGATTTGGGGTAACACCTACAAAACCAACCTACAGCCGTTATGTACACTACAAAAAAGAGCAATAAGAATTATCAATAACGTTGGATATCTTGAACATACCAATTTATTATTCTTAAAGTCACATACGCTGAAGTTCACCGATCTGGTTAAATTTAAGATTGCACAAATCATGTACAAAGCAGGAAATAATTTACTTCCAGGAAATATGCAAAAACTGTTTATGGAAAGACAGGGTGGGTATAATTTGAGAGGGGAACATAATTTAAAAAAACTCAATGTCAGAACAACTCTTAAAAGTGTGTGCATAGCAATCTGTGGGGTGAGTGGAATGGTCTGGAACGGAATAGTCTGGAACTAGCACAAACATAATTCAGTTTAAAAAGATGTACAAAAACACTTAAAAAAAAAAAGATATTGGGATGCGGATAGGCGATTGTGATTGGGATATTTGTATCCTGATTGTATTGGGAAGGGTGATTATAGGGTGATGGGTTGTATATATGACTAAGAGATACTGTATAGTATATGAGGGTTTTTTATTTTATTTTTCTCTCTCTTTTTTTTATGGCTCTGTAAATATTTGATTAGTGTATAAATGTAAATAATTTGGTGTACATATAGCTGCTGGTGTACATATAGCTGCTAAATTTGTATAAGATCATTATAAGCAGTTGAATAAGGGGTAGGAATTAATAAGCTTTGGCTTCTTCCTGCTCCTTTTCGGACATATACGATTTAATTTATTTATGATACTGTTTATGACACTTTATAAATATTCTTGTGTTGTTTTTTGTATGGTGTTTCACACTTGCTTTTTATTGTTTTATTCTGTTCGAAATAAATAATTAAATAAATAAGATTAACTTTGCCGTTCCAGTTGGACTCGTTTCTTTGCCATCTGCTCACTTCCACCAACGGCTCCCTTTGATACCATGTTTAAACATGCTTTTACATCTCTCAACAAATGTAAGGTGACACAGAGCCCAAGCGGTTTAAAAAACACAATGTTTTTTCTTTGTTAATATTATACATTTTCACATGTTTTCTGTAATTTTAATCTTAAATGCAAAACTAAAGCATAAAAAGAAATAATTTCAAAAACGACACAAAGTGCTTGAGAAACTCAGTTGGGTCAGGCAGCATCCCTGGAGAACACAGATAGGTGACATCTTGAGTTCTAAGGGTCCCAACCAGAAACGTCAACTAGCTACATTCTCCAGGGATGCTGCCCCACCCGCTGAGTTACTCCTGCACTTTTTTGGGGGGGGGGAAGGCAGCATCTGCAGTTCCTTATTTCTATATGAAATATTCAGTTGCATTGCTTTCCCAAATACAAGTTGCCTGGTGTAAAGACAATATTACTGATTTTATATCATTACATAAGTTATTTGGAAAGAAACCATTCAGCCTATGTTAGCTCTTTGAAGAAGCTCCAAATGTAAATTCATCAACCTGTTCCGTTCACTGTATTCTTGTGATTTTATTTTGCCATCACATACTTATCCAATACCTCGTGGAAGAATAAAAGTTCTACCAATCAATGTATTCCAGATCAAATGAACTCATGCCGCAATTGTGTTGTGCTCACGTTGACTGTTCTTTGGAAAATTACCATACTGCTGCATCCTCCAATTACCATACTGCTGCATCCTCCAATTACCATACTGCTGCATCCTCCAATTACCAATGGATGTTTTACCAATAGAAACAGTGGTCCCTTGTTTATTCTGTCTGAAAACCATTATGATTTTGCACACTTCTACTCAATCTTTTATCACCGGCACAAAGGCGGAGATGGTGTTGCAGCAGTAGAGCTGCTGCCTTACAGCGCCTGGGTTCAATCCTGACCATGGGTGCTGTGCTTGCATGGGTTCTCTCCGGGTTCTCCCGTTTCCTCCCACACTCCTATGACATACAGGTTTGTAGGCTAATTGTCTTCAGTAAAATTGTAAATAGTCCCTAGTAGGATATCGTTAATGTACGGGGACCGCTGGTCAGCGTTGGTCGAAGGGCCTGTTTCTGTACTGAACTACAGAAACAGGCCCTTCTAACCAAACTAAACTCAATCAATCCCACTTTTGCTAGTCTCAACATAAAAATTAAATATCTGGGCTACCATTTCTACTAATTGGCTCTGTACCTCTTTGAAGGATTTGATATCTTTCCTAAATCTTGCCAATAAATGTGCATTTGGTTTCAATCAACACCGTCAAACATGGGGTGGTGGGTGTAGGGAACAAGCTGCCATTAGAGGCCGTTGAGGCTGGGACTATCGCAAAGTTTAAGAAACAGTTAGACATGTACATGGATAGGACAGGTTTGGAGGGATGTGGACGAAACGCAGGCAGGTGCGACTAGTGTAGCTGGGACATGTTGGCCAGTGTGGGCAAGCTGGGCTGAAGGGCCAGTTTCCACGCTGTATCATTCTATGGAATGTGCAAATACACGCCACATATGGCATGTAATTCAGGATTTTTATGCTAAAATAAAGTAAATAATATTCATTGTTTTCCATTCTATATTAAGTGCAGAATTATAAACAGTGCTAAAAGTACAGCAAAGCCACAACAGATGGTACTTCTAAAATAGTCACTGAATTAAAACTAATTCTGCAGCAATGTTTATGGTGTCCAAATGCATGATTTAAAAGTGACAAATTAAGTGTGAAATGAGTGGCAATACACTCAAGTCCTCATTATGGGTGAGAGATGGGGGTACGGTATAAACCAGCATCTGCAGTTCCTTCCTACACATTACGGGCCACCTATGTGTCTTTCGACTTGTTGTGAATCAGAAGCAGATATCACTTCCTGAAGGTACACAAAAATGCTGGAGAAACTCAGCGGGTGCAGCAGCATCTATGGAGCGAAGGAAATAGGCAAACGTTTTGGGCCAAAATCCCTCCTTCTTTATCACTTCCTGAACATGCAGCTGGTGTATGACAACGATGAAAATGCTCCCTCCACCATAAGGAAGTCTGCAGAGACCATTGTATTCAGCCATTTCTTAAGGGGTGGCCCTTGGGAGACAAGATATATGTCCTGACGCTCTAGTGGAGGAAGGAACTGCAGATGCTGGTTTACACCAAAGATAGTCACAAAATGCTGGAGCCCCAACCCCAATGTCCTGACACTCTATGTCCTGTTCACTACTGTGCAGACTCCTGCAAATGCTGGACTGCAGCTACAAAACATAGTTACTTGTAACTTAGTGGAATCAATAATTTGGGTCCTGAAGCAGGGGTTCTGATGTGCAGACCGATAAGGGGGAACCCCGTGAAACACTCAAGGGAGAGCTTCGCAGGGGACAGCACTAGCTGAGGAATAGAGTGTGTGTGTGGGGGGGGGGGGGGGGGGGGGGGGGGGTGAGAGATAAGGGAGGAACAGGAGATAGTGGATGGTCCTTCTGGTGATACTGGGTGGGATAATTGAATCTTCTTGCTTTTCAAGTAGAGAGCCCAAGTCAACTTGTCCGTTTGGCTATGTATGCAGCAAGACTTCAAGTTCAAGATCACATTTATTGTCACATGCACCAATTAAGCTACAGTGCTATTTGAGTTGCCATACAAGTAAAAAAAGAACTCAATGCACAATAATTTTAACATAAACGTCCACCACAGTGGAATCAACATTCCTCTGTGATGGAAGGCAATTAAGTTCAGTCGTCTTCCTCCTTTGTTCACCCATGGTGGTCGGGGCCTTGAAGCCTCCGCTCTGCCGACGGCCCGATGTTAAATCCCTCTCATTGGGATGATGGAAACTCCGACGTCGGGACGGAACGGAAACACTCTGCGGCATGGAGCTCCCGAGTCGGCCTTTTCTTACTGGAGACCGCGGCTTCACAGTGCTAAAGTCCACAGGCCTCGCGGTGAGCACTTCCACAGCGATCCTCGGCAAAGAATCGCAGCTCCGCGATGGTAAGTCCGCGCCTGCGGCTTGAAGCTCCGGGTCGGTCTCCAGGAAAGGCCGCATCAATCCAGTTGTTAGGCCACCAGGAGGGGACGGAGAAAGACCACATCTCCGTCGAGGCAAGTGACTGAAAACAGTTTCGCCCTATGCCTCCTCCACACCCCCACATAAAAAATATACCGAGAAACATTAAAACATACATTTTGGACACACTAAAAATAACAAAAAAGTTGAAATAACACACAGGCTGCTGGCGAGGCTGCCATTTCCACACCCCCCCAAATGACGCAAGCCATAAGGCAACATTCAGGATTGCACTGACAAGGTTTAAGTCATATTTTGATGGGTCTTTGTCCCAAACATTATGGAGGACACTATATTTCCCCAAGCACCTGTTCCAAGTGAGCCTGCGTGCTTGACATGTGCAGCTGTTAGCAGACAACTCCATCTTAGCCAGAAAGCATGTTTAATCCTTACATTACACAGGTGGCAATCAAACTAGCCATCGCAAGTCCCCACAAAAGAGAGCAAGATAAATAACCATTATCATCTTTTTTTTTTGCTTTGCTTTAAGGGTGAATATTGGCAGTAGTCCCAGAATCTTTTTCATAAGAGGACTAAGACTGCAGGCACACATCCCTTTAGTGCACAGTCATGGAACCAACAGATCATTGAAAACAGGACCTCTGAAAGTCTCCTCATTTCTGCACTGAAGCACTAGCCTAGTAACTGTCCTCATCACTTGAACCCAGGTCCTCTTGTCTCAAATGCAAATATGAAACCACCAAATGAGAGTGAAAATCATGCGTCAAGTGTTCAAAGGAAAACATGCAGTTGGAGCTGGAAGTGTTCCACTCTATGGCTTGTTTACTGAGAAATTTACATCATTGCTTTTCATACGTTGGCTTCAACTTCAAAGCACCAAAGGACAGCATCTGGGCTGCTGACCAACAGTGCTCCGTATCCTCCCTGGCAACGAGCTTCCATGCTGTGGAAGTGACGAGGCATCCATAAAATGTCCAGTTGGTACCCAGTTAAACATTGTGAACAGAATACTAATATTTTGCACTGTACTGAAAATGCTTCCCAAGTCAAGTGCAGCACTGTTTAAAATTGCCTTGATATAATTATACATGGCCCAACATGCACAATGCTGGAACATGCAAGGTCCTTTTGGCCTGGTAAATAGGGAGGAGAACCCAAATGCCAACTTCAGCAATGGTGTGAATATTTAAGCAATTGGCATTTTGGACTCTCACAGGGTCAATAAACCTTGGTATTCAAACAAATGTCACTGGAATGGAAAAATCATAGCACTGTAACGCTTAATATTCTTAAGACACCATTCCCAGCATTGAAGCTCTAGTTATTCTTAGTTGGCTCTGTTGGGAAGGTCTGGCACCAGCCTCCAGAAGTAGACTCAATTTTGCAGTCTGAAGAAAGAGGAAAGGATTCAAGCATGCACTGAACACCTCATTGAAGAAATACAACATCCCCACTGACTCCTGGCAACCTCAGGCCCATGACTACATGGATAGGTGGCATTTTGGGTCAGGACCCTTCACATAGCTCCAGAGACCCAGATTTGATCCTGACCTCAGGTGCTGCCTGTGTGGAGTCTGTACATTCTCCCTGTGACCCCCATGGGCTTTCTTCAGGTGCTCCAATTTCCTCCCACATTCCAAAGACGTACCGGTTTGTAGGCTAACTGGCTTCTGTAAATTGTTCCTAGTGTGTAGGATAGAACTAGTGTAAGGGGCTTCGCTGGTCAGTGCGCCTCAGTTGGCTGAATGGCCTGTTTCCACGTTGTATCTCTAAACTGAAAAAGGTTCCCGATCCAAAATGTCACCTAGCCTTGTTCTCCAGAGATGCTACCTGACCCACTGAGTTACTCCAGGACTTTGTGTCCAAAAGACGTGGTTGTTGACACAAGGACGTGGGGTGGTGGCGTCCATATCACCAGCAAATTAACATGGACACACTGATCGTGAAAGCAGAGTATTTATTTTGTTCAGCATTTGAGAATTATTGATTAGTACGAGTGTCAGGGGTCATGGGGAGAAGGCAGGAGAATGGGGTTAAGAGATAAAGATGGATCAGCAATTATTGAATGGCAGAGCAGAATTGATGGGCCGAATGGCCTAATTCTGCTCCAAGAATTTAGAGAAGATTCAGCAAGTCCATGTGGATTCTCTCAAAGCTCTCCACCTAATTTTGTTATTCTGATATTACACTTTACTATTTCTTTGCACTACTTCAGGTATAGTCATCATTAACTGTACAATCAGTTTTCGTTATCATTACCATGTACACCGTTTACTCTATCGGCATCATGCCAGCAAATCATTTTGTTTCACTCTGGTGTATATGTCAATTAACTCAGATTAATCTGAAAGGAAGACCCAGGATTGTTGGGAAGTTTGTTCTCACTCGGTCCGACTATCTGTGGCCCTGGTTCCTGGCGGACCACTTGATTCAGGGGCAATACATCAGAAACAGTCTCGGTAATGGGGAGACAGGAACAGCCTGCCTTGCACGTCGCAAACCACATCCAGTGAACGAATAATTAATTCTCTCGCCTCTCCTTCCAGCGAGAGGCGCTGAACAACGTGGGAGCCCACCGAGTGGCGGGGGAATGTAGCAATTCCCTGTTGCTAACCCCATGATTAATGACAGTAATTAACATTAATTTTGGTGGAGGGGGTGGTGAGGGGCATACAAATTATACCCCGAACAAAAGCTGTAAGGGAAATTGTTCCACACAGTATGTGACCAAAGTATTTTTGCATTAAGTTATGTAGTTCAGGAAACAGCTTCCTCCATTGCAGAGAGCAGAGGGGAGGGTGGATTTCACACGGGATACAAAGTGTTTCCAGATTGTCTGACTCGCGCCCACCCCTCTATCTATCTTCCCGCAGCTCGGGGTTGCGGCGCACCCGGCTGAACGCCCGAGAACTCAGCCCTTACCTGTCGCTGGCAGGCTTCTTGTGCCTTTTGGTCAGGAGCCGTGGCCGGGGGTTCAAGGCGGGCCGAGGCTGCGAGCGGAGCGGGGCGGGCTGGCGAGTAACCAGGCGCCCCTGAAACGCTTGCACGGCTCGCCAAGCGCGGTTGTCGCCCACCCTCGGCGGGGTCTCGCCGGCCGACATGCCGAGCAGCAGGTACTGCAGCAGCCGCCCGCCCACCAGGCAGCCGAGCACCGCCGCGATCTTGTACCGGAGTTTCATTGTGTGGTCCCGCAGCCGCTCACAAGACCCGCTCCTTCCCGCACTCACGTCATTTGCTGAGCACTTTCTTGCCGTCAAATTCTTCATACTTCGTCGGAAATTAATTCCAGATTTGTCATTCTCTCTCTCTTGCTTTCCCTCCAGTTTACTAATGCAGCGCCAGAGAGAGCCCCGTCCCAGCTTCTCGCAGCGAGAAACAACGCTATCTAACCGCAAACTGAATGGAGCAGCCAGTTACATGTTAACCCTTCAGGGATGGGGCAACTTAAGTCAGTTGGCAACGGCGATAGCGAGTCCCTATAATAAATCAGGAGCATTGAGAATTGAAAATCACAAATTCTGCGGTGAGTTTGTAACGTGCAATATTTCCAGTTTAAGCTGTTAGTTTAGAACTACAGGGTGGAAACAGACCCCTCGGCCCACCGAGTCCGTCCTAGTACTATCCTACACACTAAGGACAATTTACAATTCTTACCGAAACCAATTAACCTACAAACCTGAACGTCTTTGGAGTGTGGGAGGAAAGCGGAGCACCCGGGGAAAGGTCAAGTCGAAAACGTACAAACTCCGTACAGACAACACCCGTGGTCAGGATCAAACCCGGGTTTCTGGCGCTATAAGGCAGCAACACTATTGCTGTGCCCTCTCCTCGAAAAATAAAACCCACATCTGTGTCGTTACGTAACGTAATATTTATTGGGATATTCTGCACTCTGTATCTATTTATATATTGCTATTTCCACCAACCGACGCTAAACTGCATTTGGTTGTATCCATACTTGTATCTGTGCAATGACATTAAAGTTCAATTGAATTGAATAACTTGATTTTGCATAAAAAGAGCAAAACATTTTCTAAAAAGCCACCAGCTAGATCCTTATGATTGAATGAACTTTTACTAAAAGACAATAGCAGTGCTTACTTAGTAATTGTGCAATAAGTAATGTTTAATGTGCAACCAAAAATGTAGGGAATACAAAGGTCCATTTTCACGTTAAAAAAAAGTGAATCATCATGGAAAAATGCAGTATTTCAAGAGTGTTTTATTGTCATATGTCCCGGATGGGACAATGTTGCTAAATCCCAAAAATAAACGGAGTGATCGTTGATCTTTCCTCAGCCTGTACATTTGCACGTGTGTTCCTCTTGTGTAGGAAGGAACTTCAGAGGCTGGTTTACACCAAAAATAGACACAAAGTGCTGGAGTAACTCAGACGATCGGGGTATTTCTGGAGAAAAGGAATAGGTGGATGAATCACCAGTCGCGACATATTTGACTCAGTTCGTGATGACCAGGTGGTGAATCTTGCAATTCACATTAAACGGTCAGATGGGGCTCTGGTTACATTACAAAATGAATTAATCGGTGTAAATGTAAAGTTGTTGCAATCTTGAGCAAAAAGAAAACCCACAAAGTGCTGAGAGGCCCACAGGAGCCGTTGGAAGAGGAGGAGGGGGAGGAGCGACACCCGACCGGTAAGCTATAAAATCTAGCGCGGGGCTTGTTTTTACCCAAATCCATAACGTTCCATTTGGAGAAGTGGGTTTTTTTTGAGGAAGCCGCTGATTGGTGGAAGAGGACCCGAGGAAGCAGCTGATTGGGTGCAACCCCGGGTTTACAATTTTACATTTCTGCCTTCTGGGAGTGAGGGATTCTGGGAGTTAAGGATCCAGTATTTAGTAGTAAAGTTTAAAGGATATATTTAATATTTAATACAGTGTAATTTGGGAGTAAGGTATGGCAGTAGAGATTGGCCCCGTGGTTTGTTCAGCCTGCAACATGTGGGAGATCAGGGAGATGGTCGGTGTCCCTGGTGACTACGTTTGCAGGAAGTGTGTCCAGCTGCAGCTCCTGGCAGACCGCATTGAACGATTGGAACTGCGGCTGGATTCATACTGGAGCATCCACGATGCGGAGAAAGTCGTGGATAGCACATACAGTGAGTTGGTCACACCGCAGGCAAAAGGTAAGAGGACAAGAAGGGAACGGGTGGCCAATAGCCAGCAAAGCAGTAGGCAGGTAGTGCAGGAGTCCCCTGCGGTCATCTCCCTCCTAAACAGGTATACCATTTTGGATACTGTTGAGGGAGATGGCTCATCAGGGGAATGCAGCAGCAGCCAGGTTCATGGCACCATGGGTGGCTCTGCAGCACATGAGGGGGGAAAAAAGAGGGAAGGGCAATAGTAATAGGGGATTCAATTGTCAGGGGAATAGATAGGCGTTTCTGCGGCCGCAAACGAGACTCCTGGATGGTATGTTGCCTCCCTGGTGCAAAGGTCAGGGATGTCACTGAACGGCTGCAGAACATTCTGAGGGGGAGGGTGAACAGCCAGTTGTCGTGGTGCATGTTGGCACCAACGATATAGGTAAAAAAAGGGATGAGGTCCTACAAGGTGAATTTAGGGAGCTAGGAGATAAACTTAAAAGTAGGACCTCAAAGGTAGTAATCTCCGGATTACTACCAGTACCACGGCCAGTCAGAGTAGAAATAGGAGGATAATGCAAATGAATACGTGGCTTGAAAAGTGGTGCAAGGGGAGGGATTCAAATTTTTAGGGCACTGGGACCAGTTCTGGGGGAGGTGGGACCGGTACAAACAGGACGGTTTGCACCTGGAATGGAATGGAACCAATGTTCTTGGGGGAGTGTTTGCTAGTGCTGTCGGGGAGGATTTAAACTAATGTGGCAGGGGGATGGGTACAAGAGCAGAGAGGCAGGAGGGTGTAAAATGAGGGTAGAAGCATTAGGTAGCAAGGTGAAAAGTAAAAGTGGCAGGCAGACAAAACCAGGGCAAAAATCAAAAAGGGCCACTTTTCAGCAAAATTGTATAAGGGGTAAGTGCGTTGTAAAGACAAGCCTGAAGGCTTTGTGTCTCAATGCAAGGAGTATTCGTAATAAGGTGGACGAGTTGAACGTGCAGATAGATATTAATGATTATGATATAGTTGGGATCACGGAGACATGGCTCCAGGGTGACGTAGGCTGGGAGATGAACATCCAGGGATATTCAATATTCAGGAGGGATAGAGAGAAAGGAAAAGGAGGTGGGGTAGCGTTGCTGGTTAGAGAGGAGATTAACGCAATGGAAAGGAAGGACATTAGCTTGGAGGATGTGGAATCGGTATGGGTAGAGCTACAAAACACTAAGGGGCAGAAAACGCTGGTGGGTGTTGTGTACAGGCCACCTAACAGTAGCAGAGAAGTTGGGGATGGTATCAAACAGGAAATTAGAAATGCGTGCGACAAAGGCAAAACAGTTATAATGGGTGACTTCAATCTACATATAGATTGGGTTAATCAAATTGGCTGGGGTGCTGAGGAAGAGGATTTTTTGGAATGTATGCGGGATAGTTATCTAAATCAACATGTAGAGGAACCAACGAGAGAGCAGGCTATTTTAGACTGGGTTTTGAGTAATGAGGAAGGGGTAATTAGCCGTCTTGTTGTACGTGCCCCCTTGGGCAAGAGTGACCATAATATGGTTGAGTTCTTCATTAGGATGGAGAGTGACATTGTTAATTCAGAAACAATGGTTCTGAACTTAAAGAAAGGTAACTTTGAGGGTATGAGACGTGAATTGGCCAAGATTGACTGGCAATTAATTCTAAAAGGGTTGACGGTGGATATACAATGGAAGACATTTAAAGACTGCATGGATGAACTACAAAAATTGTTCATCCCAGTTTGGCAAAAGAATAAATCGGGAAAGGTAGTGCATCCGTGGATAACAAGGGAAATCAGGGATAGTATCAAAGCAAAGGATGATGCGTACAAAGTAGCCAGAAAAAACAGCATACCAGAGGACTGGGAGAAATTCAGAGACCAGCAGAGGAGGACAAAGGGCTTAATTAGGAAAGGAAAAATAGATTATGAAAGAAAACTGGCAGGAACATAAAAACTGACTGCAAAGGTTTTTATAGATATGTGAAGAGAAAGAGGTTAGTTAAAACAAATGTAGGTCCCTTGCAGTCAGAAACAGGTGAGTTGATCATGGGGAACAAGGATATGGCGGACCAATTGAATAACTACTTTGGTTCCGTCTTCACTAAGAAAGACATAAATAATCTGCCTGAAATAGCAGGGGACTGTGGGTCAAAGGAGGAATTGAGTGAAATCCAGGTCAGTCGGGAAGTGGTGTTGGGTAAATTGAATAGATTAAAGGCCGATAAATCCCCAGGGCCAGATAGGCTGCATCCCAGAGTACTTAAGGAAGTAGCTCAGGAAATAGTGGATGCATTAGTGATAATCTTTCAAAACTCTTTAGATTCTGGAGTAGTTCCTGAGGATTGGCGGGTAGCAAATGTAACCCCTCTTTTTAAGAAGGGAGGGAGAGAGAAAACGGGGAATTACAGACCAGTTAGTCTAACATCGGTAGTGGGGAAACTGCTAGAGTCAGTTATTAAAGATGGGATAGCAGCACATTTGGAAAGTGGAGAAATCATTGGACAAAGTCAGCATGGATTTACAAAAGGTAAATCATGTCTGACGAATCTTGTGGAATTTTTCGAGGATGTAACTAGTAGCGTGGATAAGGGAGAACCAGTGGATGTGGTATATCTGGACTTCCAGAAGGCTTTCGACAAGGTCCCACATAATAGATTAGTATACAAACTTAAAGCATACGGTATTAGGGGTTCAGTATTGATGTGGATAGAGAACTGGCTGGCAAACAGGAAGCAAAGAGTAGGAGTAAACGGGTCCTTTTCACAATGGCAGGCAGTAACTAGTGGGGTACCGCAGAGCTCAGTGCTGGGACCCCAGCTATTTACAATATATATTAATGATCTGGATGAGGGAATTGAAGGCAATATCTCCAAGTTTGCGGATGACACTAAGCTGGGGGGCAGTGTTCGCTGTGAGGAGGATGCTAGGAGACTGCAAGGTGACTTGGATAGGCTGGGTGAGTGGGCAAATGTTTGGCAGATGCAGTATAATGTGGATAAATGTGAGGTTATCCACTTTGGTGGCAAAAACAGGAAAGCAGACTATTATTTAAATGGTGGCCGATTAGGAAAAGGGGAGATGCAGCGAGACCTGGGTGTCATGGTACACCAGTCATTGAAAGTAGGCATGCAGGTGCAGCAGGCAGTGAAAAAAGCGAATGGTATGTTAGCTTTCATAGCAAAAGGATTTGAGTACAGGAGCAGGGAGGTTCTACTTCAGTTGTACAGGGTCTTGGTGAGACCACACCTGGAGTATTGCGTACAGTTTTGGTCTCCAAATCTGAGGAAGGACATTATTGCCATAGAGGGAGTGCAGAGAAGGTTCACCAGACTGATTCCTGGGATGTCAGGACTGTCTTATGAAGAAAGACTGGATAGACTCGGTTTATACTCTCTGGAATTTAGGAGATTAAGAGGGGATCTTATAGAAACTTACAAAATTCTTAAGGGGTTGGACAGGCTAGATGCAGGAAGATTGTTCCCGATGTTGGGGAAGTCCAGGACAAGGGGTCACAGCTTAAGGATAAGGGGGAAATCCTTTAAGACCGAGATGAGAAAGACTTTTTTCACACAGAGAGTCTCTGGAACTCTCTGCCACAGAGGGTAGTTGAGGCCAGTTCATTGGCTATATTTAAGAGTGAGTTGGATGTGGCCCTTGTGGCTAAGTGGATCAGAGGGTATGGAGAGAAGGCAGGTACGGGATACTGAGTTGGATGATCAGCCATGATCATATTGAATGGCGGTGCAGGCTCGAAGGGCTGAATGGCCTACTCCTGCACCTAATTTCTATGTTTCTATGTTTCTATGTTTCTATGTTTTCTCAGCAGGTCAGCCATCATCAGTGGAGGGAACAGACAGGTGGTGTTTTGGGCCTGGACCCTCCCTCAGACTAACTGGTGTCAAGTTTCTTTTAGCAATGTGAGGATTCGGGGCAACAGCATTGGGCAGCTGGGACAGAATTGACACCTCCCCTAATATTTTGGTGAAAAGAAAATTAAATGCTGTTCCAACGCTTGGAACCTATATTTAGAGTCATAGGAAGATAATGCTCAGAAACAGGTCCTTCAGCCCACCAAATCTACACCAGCCATCACACATCCATTTTATACGAATTCCACCTTATTTATTCTCCCCTTACATTTCCAACAAAACCCCCCTTCTCTCGCTCCTCAATTTCTATGCTAGGAACGCAGAATGTAAACTGCACATGGACCTAGAGCGGGAGCTCAGATTGAGGCTTCAACTCTGTGAGCAATGCCAATGTGTCATATTTTCACTGGTATTATTGTTTTGCGTTGAGTGATGAAATGGTAATCTAATAATTTTGTTAGATTAACCAATTTAAGTAGTATTTAAATATAATACTGATGTTTCGGATCGGGACTCTTGTTGCTGTGGAGGCCACGGCAATGGATATTTTCAAGGTGGTGACTGATAGATTTTTGATTAGTAATCGTGCCCTCAGGATCGCGGCTGAAGAACTGGCTCCAGCCCGACTCAGGTGATGTTCCGCTGGATTGGAGGAAGGCTAACATCACTCTCTCTTTCAGAAGGGTTCAACCACCAACCCAGCAAATAATCGTCCTGTTTCATTAACAAGTACTTGCTGCAAACTGCTGGAGCATTTAATTGATAGTAATCTGATGCCACACGTGAGCAAACATAACATTCTTGCTGACAACCAACATGCATTTAGGAGGCATAGATCATGTGAGTCTCAGCTTATCCTGACGACAAATGACCTGGCCAAGCACCTTGACAGTAACGTCATCATGGATTTAGTTGTACTGGACTTATCTAAAGCATTTGATGTCATCCCACACCAGAGACTGCTTCGGAAGCTTGACTTCTAGGGTATTCGTTCCAACACAAAACGATAGATTTCCAGTTTCCTGACAAAACATCTTCAGCGCGTGTGTGTGAACGGAAAGAGCTCCAATTGGCGGCCAGTGTTGAGTGGTACACCCCAGGGCACAGTACTTGGCCCACATCTGTTTTTGCTTTACATAAATGACATCCATGAAAAAGTCGCAAGTACGACCAGACTGTTCGCTGATGATTGTTTGCTGTACCGTCCAATTAAGTCAGCTGATGAAGATGTTCTCCAAAAGGATCTCGATACAATGGTTAAGTGGTCACAACAATGGGGCATGCAGTTCAACCCTTCCAAATGTGAAACCATACGTGTCACCAGAAAGAGGAATCCAGGCGAAACATCTTACAATATATTTGGTGTCACCATTAAAGAATCCAAACAAACCAAGTATTTTGGCATCAAATTGCAGAATGATCTGCGTTGGAATGGTCAGACTCATCATGCAACGGTGAAAGCAACAGGTGCCCTAAATTTTCTGAGACGCAACTTTCATCATTGTTCAACTTCTGTCAAGGAGAAGCTATACTTCACCCTCGTTAGACCTCATTTGGACTATGCAGTTGCAGAATGGGACCCATACACAAATACCAGAGAGACCCAGACAGGCAGCTCGATTTGTTACTAACACCTATGAGAGAGAAGCGAGTGTTACCAAACTTCTGAATTCACTGGGATGGAACCCTCTCCAAGACAGACGTGAAGCTCACCGTTTGACCTGTTTTTTCCAAATGGTAAATGGTCAGCTCAACATAGATTACAAAACCTACACCAAACCCAAACCAATTAGGAGCAGACGAGGGCATTCAATCCAATTTGAGATACCAGCTACCAAGACAGATGTGCACAGCAATTCGTTCTTCCCCCGCACAATTAAAGCATGGAATAATCTTCACCCTACATAGTTACCCAACCAGATTTAAGGTAGCTCTTTCTTCCCAAAAATCCTTTCTGGCTTAAGTCCTCCCTCCACCAACTCCAGTTTAAGTTCCATTTGGAATATTTTGGAGGACCAAGAAACCAAGAAAAAAACAAGTCAGGGTTATGGGGCGAAGACAGGAAAATGGGGATGAGAGGGAAAAGTAGATCAGCCATGGTTAATTTATTCTTACATAGTTTATTCAGCTCCCAGAATGTATGATACTCTTCTGATCAAAGATACTAAATCTTTGCTTCTGATTTCCTTTAACGCTCCGCCCACTTCTGTAAAGCATTTTACGTCTTGGCTTTGGAGATATAAGGCGGCGAATAGCAGCCCTCACTTTCTGCGTCTTAAGATGGTAGCAGAGAACACTGCTGCCCAAAGTTCATAGAGCGGAGCTGATCTTTGCTGCCGCTGCCCTCGCCCTCTGGGCGGCACGGTCGCCCTTCTGCAGATGAGTTACAGCTCAAGTTCAAGTGAGTTTATTGTCATGTGTCCCTGATAGGACAATGAAATTCTTGCTTTGCTTCAGCAAAACAGAACACAGTAGGCATTGACTACAAAACAGATCGGTGTGTCCATATACCATTATATAAATATATACACACACATGAATAAATAAACTGATAAAGTGCAAATAACAGATAATGGGGTTTGTCCTGATGGCTGTGGGGAAGTAGCTATTCCTCAACCTGGTCGTTGCAGTCTTCAGGCTCCTGTACCTTCTACCCGAAGGTAGCAGGGAGATGAGTGTGTGGCCAGGGTGGTGTTGGTCTTTGATGTCGGAGTTGGAGGGACCATGAGACAACTGGGCTGACCACGTAAGAACCAAAGATCCTATAGGATCTATAAGGTCTATAAGATCCTATAAGATAGCGATGGGATCTTTGGTTAGAACAGTAGAGAGCGGGAGCGGAACGTTCGGAGGGACGGTGGGGGGAAGTGAAAAACGTTGAGGAGCGGAACGTTCGGAACAAAGATCCTATAGCGGATATTCAAGAAAATTCAAGATATTCCAGACAAATTTATAAACATTTTATTATTTAACAAGAATTAACATAATTATGAATCTAGCCTATATCACACACACACAAACTGTTCCCCCGCAACGTTGATTACACTGCGAGTCGGGTTGGGTAGGTTCCGGTTAAAAATAAAATCAACTCAAACACGGCTTATGAGCCATCAAAAATAAATGATTTTAAAAAGAAAATTACCAGAGGCAAATTTTATTCTTTAACAATAATTCACAGAATTATGAACAAACAGAATTATGAATCTAGCCCTATGTCACACACAAACTGTCCCCCTCCACCACCACCACGTGGATTACACTGCGAGTCGGGTCGGGTAGGTTCCGGTTACTGAAATGGACGAACAAAATGCCCATGTTCCGCACTGCACGTCAGCCCATTGCATTTCGCAGGATTGGCCCATCTTGTTCTTCTTGGTTACTTGGTCACTTGGTCCTCCAAAATATTCCAACTGGAATTTAAACTTGCTCCGCTGTAGGATCTTTGGTGCAAACCCTCTGTAGCACCAGCCCAGGAGCGGCTCGCCCGCCCGCTGTAGGATCTGTGGTTCGGAGGGACACAGGGGGGGGGGGGGAAGTGGAACGTTGAGGAGCGGAACGTTCGGAGGGGACGGAGGGACGGGGGGGGGAGTGGAACGTTGAGGAGCGGAACGTTCGGAGGGACAAGGGGGAGTGGAACGTTGAGGAGCGGAACGTTCGGAGGGATAAGGGGGAAGTGGAACGTTGAGGAGCGGAACGTTCGGAGGGATAAAGGGGAGTGGAACGTTGAGGAGCGGAACGTTCGGACACCCGGCCGAGGGCAAACACGCTGCTCGCAGTAAGATTACAAACTGGTTATTGACACGCTGTCAGCGAGCCGGCCTTGCTGGCCACTTGGGGGAGAACTACCAACTGCAAATAATGGTGCATTGCTATCCTTTGCTCCAGTCCCCAGATCCTAACACTTTCAAATACCGAGCAATGTTGATTCACTACATGTTAAGGCACTGAATGGGTTGCGTGAGTTAGAAGAGTGTTTGTTTCAACAACAACCGGTCCCATTTGCGGACCAGCCAGGAAGTGCCATGTCCACGTGCTTTCCGTTTAAACGTCGCGAAAGCCGAATTCTGCGAACGCTGGAAATTCTAAATTGGGTGCGAATAAAAACGTTCAGAAAACCCTGCAAGTGTTCAGCAGATCAGGCAACGTTTCTGGGAGTGAAACAGATTTAACTCTTCCAGTTATTTATTTTTTTTCCTCGTCAGATTTATTAGGGTGCTGTTACAAAAAAAAAAAAAAAAACAGGCTTGCAAGTTTCTGCATTTGTGGACACGAATTCGGGCAGACGTTTCATGTTGAAAAAAGTTGTGCTGCACAGTATGCGGAAGTAGGACGGAATGTATAAGCAGTGGACACAGTTCTGACTGCTTTTCTCTGGGTCCTAATAAAGAATATACACATGGCTGTTGTGCGTATTTCTTGGCCAGCAATTTTTTGCTGTTTGTAGATGATAGGGAAGTAGGTGGAGAACATTTTGTGAATAGGATACATCCCAATAATACAACACATACCAATACAATACAACAATAAATACAACACATAGTCCTCCACCAGTTTCGCCACCTCCAACGTGACCCCTCCACTCGCCACATCTTCCCATCTCCCCCTCTGTCTGCCTTCTGCAAAGACCGCTCCCTCCGCAACGCCCTTGTCAATTCTTCCCTTCCCTCCCCTCCCACTCTACCCCTTCCCCGGGCACTTTCCCTTGCAACCGCAAGAGATGCTACACTTGTCCCTTCACCTCCCCCCTCCACTCCTTTCAGGGACCCAAGCAGTCTTCCAGGTCCGACAGGTTCACCTGCACCTCCTCCAACCTCATCTACTGCATCCGCTGCTCCAGATGCCAGATGATATATATCGGTGAGACCAAGCGGAGGCTTGGCGATCGTTTCGCCGAACACCTCCGCTCAGTCCGCAATAACCAACCCGATCTCCCGGTGGCTCAGCACTTCAACTCCTCCTCCCATTCTGTATCCGACCTCTCGGTCCTGGGCCTCCTCCACGGCCAGAGTGAGCAACACCGCAAGTTGGAGGAACAGCACCTCATATTCCGCTTGGGGAGTCTGCATCCTCTGGGCTTGAACATTGAATTTTCTCAATTCTGTTAACCCTTGCTGTCTCCTCACCTTCCCACCTCTCCCTCAGCCCTCGGGCCCTGGCATTCCTCTCTCTCTATCTCTCTACCCCAACCTAGTCGCACTCATTCCTCTCTCTCTATCTCCCTCCCCCACCCTAGTCGCACTAGCTTCTCATTTTCACACTACAAACAGCTTACAATGGCTTGTTCCCTTTATCATCGATACTTTTTTGCGTATCTTTCATTCATTGTTCTTTATCTGTCCACATCACCGTCTATATCTCTCGTTTCCCTGATCCCTGACCAGTCTGAAGAAGGGTCTCGACCCGAAACGTCGCCTATCTCCTTCGCTCCTTAGATGCTGCTGCACCCGCTGAGTTTCTCCAGCCTTTTGTGTACCCTACATCCCAATAATGTTACCTCTTTACCACATCTGTTCCAAGGATGACAGACCTAGCCTCTCTTGTAAAAGGGGTCAATTTTTGTTGTCCTCAATTAACATAGAAAATATGTGCAGGAGGAGGCCATTTGGCCCTTTGAGCCAGCACTGCCATTCATTGTGATCATGGCTGATCGTCCCCTATCAATAACCCGTGCCTGCCTTCTCCCCATATCCCTTGACTCCACTAGCCCCTAGAGCTCTATCTAACTCTCTCTTAAATCCATCCAGTGATTTGGTCTCCACTGCCCTCTGTGGCAGGGAATTCCATAAATTTACAACTCTGGGTGAAAAAGTTTTTTCTCACCTCAGTCTTAAATGACCTCCCCTTTATTCTAAGACTGTGGCCCCTGGTTCTGGACCTGGTCAACATTGGGAACATTTTTCCTGCATCTAGCTTGTCCAATCCTTTTATAATTTTATATGTTTCTATAAGATCCCCCCTCATTCTTCTAAACTCCAGTGAATACAATCCTAGTCTTTTCAATCTTTCCTCATATGACAGTCCCGCCATCCCAGGGATCAATCTCGTTACACTGCCTCGAACCTACGCTGCACTGCCTCAATCACAAGGATGTCCTTCCTCAAATTAGGAGACCAAAACTGTACACAATACTCCAGATGTGGTCTCACCAGAGCCCTATACAACTGCAGAAGAACCTCTTTACTCCTATACTGAAATCCTCTTGTTATGAAGGCCAACATTCCATTAGCTTTCTTCACTGCCTGCTGTACCTGCACGCCAACTTTCAGTGACCGGTGTACAAGGACGCCCAGGTCTCGCTGCACCTCCCCCTTACCTAACCTAATTCATCTGGTACCTCACCAGTATCCATCACAGATTTAGACACAAAAAGCTGGAGTAACTCAGTAGGACAGGCAGCATCTGTGGAGAGAAGGAATGGGTGACGTTTTGGGTCGAGACCCTTCTTCAGACTCGCATTGAGTTTTTAGTTTTAGAGTGCGGCAACAGGCCCTTTGGCCCACTGAGTCCGCACCGACCAGCGATCCCTGCGCATTAACACTACCCTACGCATACTAGGGACAAACCTGCGCGTCTTTGGAGTGTGGGAGGAAACCCACGTGGTCATAGGGAAAATGTACAAACTTCATACAGACGGTACCAGTACTGAGGATCAAACCCTGGTCTCTGACGTTGTGAGGCAGCAACTCTTACCGCTGCTCCCTTGACCCTGCTTACATTTGGCCCATATTCATCCTATCCATTTTGGTAACCAGAGTAACTATTTTCATTTGGTTTTCAAGAAAATTCATTTCACAAAGAAAAGCTGGATGCAACTGGAATATATTTCAGTAATCAGTCTCTGCAGTTTTTTGTTTTTTTTTCAATTTTCTTTATTAGAAGTAATGTACATTACAATGATATAAGCCAAAAATAACATAATACATTTGCTGTACCACTTCTTATTTTAAACTTTAAGAAGAAGAAGACGAAGAACAAGAATAGAGAGAGTTAGATAGGGTAGTAAGTGCGTGAGAGAGTGATCAGGAAGAACCCGTAGAAGCGTAAGACACAAGGAAGACTAAAAAAGAAAACCAAAGGAAAAGAAAGAAAAAAATAGAAGACAGAAAACATGAGAAAGTAAAATAAGCTGAGATAAAAGGGACGTACCTACTTTGTATCTTTACACACCCCTCACCAGGTCCTGATACCATTTATTTTCAGAGTTGTGTTGCACCCTATGCTTGTAATAAGTCGATAAATGGAGACCAAATCTTTTGGAAATGGTCTGATTTGCCTGCTAGGAGGAATCTCATATCTTCTAGGTGTAACATTTCGGACATATTTGAAATCCACATTTTTATCGTTGGTGTGGGAGCGTTGTTCCAGAATTTAAGTATATGTTTTTTTGCCATTATTAAGCCATAATTAAGGAAGCTCTTTTGGAACAAAGTCAGCTCATAGCTGGCTTCCATTGTTCTAAAAATAATAAATTCTGCATTTGTTTCAATTTTATTTTGAATAATTTTGTAAAAATGGTTGGTTCTTGGGATAGACATTTATCACAAATTGGGGAGACATTTGGAAAACATTTCCTTATTTTAGTTTTTGAATAATATAATCTATGTAAGGTTTTAAATTGATTAAAATATGTTTTACATTGATCGAGCATTTGTGCACATATAGCAAGTGTTTATCCCAACTCTCTGTCTCTGCAGTTTTTGAGGGAACTTACAGTGCCACCTTGGTATAAATGTAAATTGTCTCTACTGTGTGTAGGTAGGACAGTGTTAATGTGCGGGGATCACTGGTCGGCGCGGACTTGATGGGCCGAAGGGCCTGTTTCCACACTGTATCTCTAAACTAAACTAAATTTGAGCCTCGTCACCAGCTCCCCACAGGCTCTGCAGCCTGGCCAGGGTGGTTAGAATCAAAGGTCACAGAGCTCCGCTCTAAGATCTTTGGTTAGAATCACTAGACGTAGATAGCCAGCAATTAATCATGATGAGTGTAATTAGTTTTGTGTCCACTCACTCCTCTGCCAGTGTCTCTTAATTGCTGCCCTTGGGCAGTTTTTCATTTAGATGGAAATCAGGTTGAACCTCTCTGTCTGGTTCGAGACAGCAACTGTGCAATGATTCTGAGGGAAAGCAGCCCTGATATTGTGAGGTTGCTTGACTGGTAGACACAAAATGCTGGAGTAACTCAACGGGACAGGCAGCGTCTTTTGAGAGAAGGAATGGGTGACGTTTCGGGATGAGACCCTTCTTTATTGCCCTTCTCTCACCCACCGCACACCATTTTCTCTTAAAGACCATCTTCACTATTACATTTCAAAGTTAAACTTAATATCATTTCTAATGGTTGCATGGGATTATTTATGCTTAAACTGAACTCGTTCACCTGGGGTTGGTCTGGATTCCATGTCAAGGTGCTGGAATGAACGTGCTGATAATTTGCTCAAAAGATTATCAGCAATTGTCCTTACACTTTGAAATGTATCCTGTCACTAGACTAAGCGAGACCCATTGGGTCCCAGTCACACGGGAGACCTGGTTCCCCCCCCAACGCAACCCATTCTGCAACGCAATATTCCACCACTCACCTGTTCCCCCAATGCAACCTGTTCCTCCAAAGCAATATTCCACCATTCACCCATAGCCCCTAACAGCGCAGGCGCGGTCATTTCTCCTCATCGGGGGGGGGGGGGGGGGGGGGGGGGGGGGGGGGGGGGGGGGGTGTGTGGGCAGGGGGGTGGAGGTGGGGATGGAGAGGGGGGTGTGGGAGAAGGGCGGGTGGTGGATGGGGGGGTATGGGGAAGGGGTGAGGGAAGAGTGGTTGGGCGAGGGTGGGGTGTAGGAGGGGTGGGGCGGTTGGAGTAGGGGGTGTGGGAAGGGGGATCTAAGAGCCGAAGGGCCTATTTTCGCGCAGTATCTCTAAACTAAACTAAGATTATGTTAGATCTATTAAACCTGGTGAGTAATGTTTCTTGGGGAAAACAGAACACATCACTGATTTGTTTACTGGTTATGGTAAAATTCACTCCTCAAAGCTAGCAGCCTGCTAGCTTTGAAGTAACGTGAAGCCTTTTGTCAGGCAGTATGTTTTTGGTTATAATATGGGGCACTGAAAAAATAACACTTGCTTATCGTGAAGCTCTGAATGGCAGATTGGCTATCTTTTTGTACCTTTGTCTCTTTAAAACCGAGATCAGATGTCATTCTTTGATGGATCTTCTATTGATGCTGAGCCTGGGTCAGCACCTGTCCTGGAAAATGTATGTCTTGCTTTCGATTCATCAGCTGTTTCATTCCACATTAGTGAAATATCCCCCTTCCCATTGCCTCACCAATAATTCTCTTGGCTGTCGAGGGAGCTGTCAGTCCACCACTTTCCCCAGAGACGACCACACAGACTGTATGTGACGTGAAAGCTCAAGATAAAATGTCATAGTCAGTTGAGATTTAAACACCAATCAAAAACCTAATGGTTTTTGACATGTTTCTTGCAAGGCAATTGTGATTGACGGCTCAGCCTTTGGGAATGATAAAACACATGTGGCATCCTGCAAGGATTTAGTAACCACACCAACTCTTGGGTTGGCTGCTAATAT
The DNA here is from genome assembly GCA_035221665.1 of Okamejei kenojei. Taxonomy (NCBI): domain Eukaryota; kingdom Metazoa; phylum Chordata; class Chondrichthyes; order Rajiformes; family Rajidae; genus Okamejei; species Okamejei kenojei. The sequence goes on from CM069146.1 coordinate 44,839,682, forward strand.
CTAGCCAGATTTTTTTAAATCTTTTCCAATAATGAGAATGATCCCAGGAAAGATTGGGTTAACATAGGATGAGCGTTTGACGGCACTGGGCCTGTACTCGCTGGAGTTGTGAAGCATGAGGGGAGACCTTATTGAAATGTGCCAAATAGTGAAAGGCTTAGATAGAGTGGTAGACAAAATTACTAGAGAAACTCAGCGGGTGCGGCAGCATCTATGGATCGAAGGAAATAGGCAACGTTTTGTGTCGAAACCCCTCTTCAGACTTAGATAGAGTGGATGTGGAGAGGATGTTTCCAGTATTGGGAGAGTCTTGGACAAGAGGCTCAGAATAAAAGGACCTTTAGAAAAGTGGAGGAATTTCTTTAGTCAGAGGGTGGTGAATCTGTGGAATTCATTGCCAAGTCAATGGATATTTTTAAGAGGGATATTGACAGATTCTTGATTAGTCCGGGTGTTAGGGGTTATGAGGAGAAGGTAGGAGAATGGGGTTGAGGGGGACAGATAGATCAGCCATGATTGAATGGCGGAGTAGACTTGATGGGCCAAATGGCCTAATTCTGCTCCTATAACTTATGAAAATGAATTAATAGTTGAAAACATAAAATAAAAACTGACATGGTACTTGTAATGCAAAAAGAGGTCTATGATGGTCTTAATACTCCTTTCATCGATATGCTCAACACTCTTGTATCAAAGTCCGTTCACACATTATTTTTCTCCTTCTACGAATTTATCCTTCTCATGAAAACATCTATACTTAAGTCTCCACTAATCCTTATTTTCTTATGGAAATTCCACACACAAACCACTGTCTGGCAAAGTACATTTTACATTACCTGAATGTAACATTATTGGTATTAGTAACTATAATTTCATTCTGTCCCTAAGTTCTTGTCACAGCCTACGTGTCGAAACATTTAGGTTTAGGTTTACATTTGTTATTGTCACATTTAATCGGTGGCGCGGTGGTAGACTTGCTGCCTCGCAGCACCAGAGACCCAGGTTCGATCCGGACCATTGGTCCTGTCTGTGTAGAGTTTGTACGTTCTCCCTGTTATTTTGTGGGTTTTCTCGGGGTGCTCCATTTCCTTCTACATTCCAAAGACGTGCAGGTTGGTAGGTTAATTGCCCTCTGTAAAATTGTTCCTCGTGTGTTGAGAATGGATGAGAAAATGGGATAACATAGGACCAGTGTGCGGTCAGTATGGACTCAGTAGGCCCAAGCGCCTGTTTGTCAATGCTCTTATGTGGTGACTATTTGCATACCCAGGGCATGCAAGCAAATAATTTCACCGTGACCTGTCACCTGTGACAATAAAGCATTCACTCATTCATTCCAAGCTGTAACTACCGTAGCGTCTCTTTCTTCCATCGTACACCATCTCATACTTTTCTATTGAAATTGAATATATTTAATACCTCTCATGAGGTCAATACCCGAAAACATTTCAAAACTAATTATAGTTACATACTAATTACAGACGTTTCGGGTCTGAAGAAGGGTCTCGACCCGAAACGTCGCCTATCTCCTTCGCTCCTTAGATGCTGCTGCACCCGCTGAGTTTCTCCAGCTTTTTGTGTAACCCTCGATTCTCCAGCATCTGCAGTTTCTTCGTTAACACTCAAAACTAATTATGTTCTTCTCAGCAACTCTTGGACACTGTTGTGACCAACAGAACAATCAAGGAAGAACAAAGCCCTGACGCATTGCCTGAAATGGTGCTGTTAGACATGTTGCAGGCTGCATTACTGGTAAACATTAATTTATACACTGGACGGTTGCCTCTCCAGCAATTGTACAACCAAATGAACTATGAACGAAAAGGAGGGGGAAAATCCCCTGAAGCACATAGCATTAGAAAATTATATGATATTTCTTGTTTCCTTGCCTTTAGTAATTTTCCTCTAGGGTTTGTTTTGCCATTTTCATTCTTCATTGTACCTTGATAGTGATAAGTGACCCGTTTATTTATTTAAGACTTCTTTACTTTTGCAGCTGAACTCTCATTGTGATTTCTTGCAGATTTTGTGTTTTGTCTTGCGTTCCTTTGGAGTAATCATGATCACTCCTGCCTTTGAATTAAGTCAAGATGCTAACTTCCTCACTATTGTAATCCACGTACCATATGCAAGAGTTAATGAGGTTGACTTGTACATCGATGGGGTGGACTTCAAATTTTATGTCAAGCCATACTTCTTAAGGTAAGTACAAAGCAGTGTGAATTAGAGTGACGGTCTCATTTAGAAAATTCTATTTGATCGTCACAAGATCATAAGTGATGGGAGTAGAATAAGGCCATTCGGCCCATCGTCTACTCCGCCAGTGATCCATGGCTGATCTAGCCCTCCTAACCCCATTCTCCTGGCTTCACCCCATAACCTCTGACACCCATACAAATCAAGAATGTATCTATCCCCGCCTTAAATATATCAACTGACTTGGCCTCCACAGCCTTCTGTAGCAAAGAATTCCACAGATTCACCACCCTCTGACTAAAGAAATTCCTCCTCATCTCCTTCCTTAAAGAACAACCTTTAATTCTGAGGCTATGGCCTCTAGTCCTAGACTCTCCCAATGGGGGAAACAACCTCACCACGTCCACTCTGTCCAAGTCTTTCACTGATCTGTACGTTTCAATGAAGTCCCCCCCCCCCCACATTCTAAATTCCAGCGAGTATAAGCCCAGTGCCCATCTTATGTTAACCGACTAATTCCTGGGATCATTCTTGCAAACCTCCTCTGGACCTTCTCCAGAGCCAGCATATCCTTCCTCAGATATGGTGCCCAAAATTGCTCACAATTTTCCAAATGCAGCTTGACCAGCCCCTAATAGAGCCTCAGAATTATATCCCTGATTTTGTATGCAACCCCTCTTGAAATAAATGCTAGCATTGCGTTTGCTTTCTTCACTACTGCTTCGACTTGCAGATTAACATTTTGGGAATCGTGCTCCAGCACTCCCAAGTCTCTTTGCACCTCCAATTTCTCTCCATTTAGAAAATAGTCTACGCCTTTATTCCTACTGCCAAAATGCGTGACTCCACACTGTGCGACACTATATTCCATCTGCCACTGCCCACTCTCCCAACCTATCCAAGTCCTGCTGCAGAGTCCCTGCTTTCTCTACACTCCCTGACCCTCCACCTATTTTCGTATCATCTGCAAACTTGACCACAAAGCCTTCAATCCCCTCATCCAAATCATTAATATACAACATACAACACATACAACATAATACACAAAGAGCAGCGGCCCCAGCACCGACCCCTGCGGAACTTCACTGGTCACTGGCAGCCAACCAGAAGAAAAAAAACCTTTATTGCTATTCTTTGCCTTCTGCCATCCAGCCAACCTGATATCCACGCTAGTATCTGCCCTTTGATACCATAGGCTCTCATCTTCCTTATCATGAAAAGCAATCGGCCAAATCAATTCTTTGTTCTGGTTGTGCCAATCTGTCAATACAAAATATTGTATTTTTGAGATCTTCCCATGCATAAATGAGCACCTGCATTTTCTGTGTAGCATAAATGACTCTGCTTGGCTATAAACTGCTTTGGGTTTACTGAAGACACTATATGATGCAATGTATACAATTTATTTTATCAACACAGGTGTATCGATAATTTAGCTCCATCTTCCCCGTTCTTCCCATATCCTAAAACAATCCACATCTTGAGTAAACGGTCAACCTGAGAGAATTCCAATTGCGTCGTTACCTTTGAATCCCGCCATGGCAAATAGTAATTTTAAGTTTGAGGAATTATTTGGGGAAAAGAAACCTGCCAATATCTGCAATGGTACCCACGACACTGTTGGATTATAAGTAGCCATGTGGTTCACTCATCACCTTATGGACACAAGTCTATCTAGCTTGGCCTGTATGTGATCCTAGACCCAGAAGCACAATTGACTTTTACAGATATGCCCAGTTTGGGGTCATTTAAGGAAGGACTTGCTACATAAGCCATCTATTTATCCGTCTTCAAAGTCTTTGATTCTCTTCCAGATCGTTGTTATACATAATGAACAACAATGTGGCCAGCACTGACCCCTGAGGCACATCACTACTTACAGGCCTCTAGTCTGAAAAACCACCTTCCACCATCAAGCTGGTTATGTATCCAGTTATGTAGAAACAAGTGAACTGTAGATGCTGGTTTACACAAAAGGACACAAAGTGTTGGAGTAACTCAGCAGGTTAGGCAGCATCTCTGGAGAACATGGATAGGTGAGGTCTTCAGGTCGGGACCCTTCAGACTGATTGTGGTGGGGGGGGTTTAGAGGAAGAAAGCTTAAGGCAAAACAGGTTAATTGACAGATGGTTGGATATGAGCTGAAAAGACGGTACGAGATAAGGATTGAAGAGGTGCGAATTATAAAGTTAGAGCAAGGAATGTGAGTGGAATGGGAAGTGGTGGGGAAAATAGATACATCTAGGTTGAGCACAGGGAATAGAAGGGAGGGATAAAAGGTGTGTGGGGGAACATGGAAGGGGGGAACATGGTTTTGATTAGTTTTCTAAAATTGGAGAAGGTAGATAAAAACTCAGCGGGTGAGGCAGCATCTATGGAGCGAAGAAAAAGGTGACGTTTCGGGTCGAGACCTTCTTCAGAGTGATGTGGGCGCGGTGTGGGTGGGAAGAAGAGAAGAAGAGGTGGAGGCAGTGCTGGGAAGGGGAGGGGAAAGAGGGAGAAAGCAAGAACTACCTGAAATTGGAGAAGTCAATGTTCATACCACTGGGGTGTAAACTACCCAAGCGAAATATGAGGTGCTGCTCCTCCAATTTACGGTGGGGCTCACTCTGGCCATGGAGGAGGCCCAGTCACGATATATTCCGAACAGCTCCGTCACAGAGGACTCTGTGATCTACGGACTGTTCCCAGAGACGCATTCAGAGACAGACATCGAGTGATGCTGGAAGGTCATCAACTCCGTGAAAGATGCTCTTTGGTCTGCCCGAGTGGTGTTGACCACCCAGCGGAATGAGATGTCTATCGGGGAATGTTGCTGACTGGCCCGCTGCAGACTCCAGGCTCGGTGGGGGAGGACCACAGTCTAGGGTCCTTCTGCTGCTGGATAGGGGGGGCAGGGTGTGGTGGAGACGCCCCTCAAAATAAGGGAAGGGATTCCACGCCAGTGGACCAGATGAGTGGCAAGGGTGGGGGGTAATTTTGTGATTTGGGGAAACTGTTTTGTAAGGATCATGTATTTTATATATTTATTTCTCGAATAAAGTCTATTTTGAAATTTAAAAAAAAAGAACTGAGCGAAGGTGTTGGGCGAAGCGATCGCCAAGCCAAGCTTGGTCTCACCGATGTAGAGCAGCTGATGCCTAGAGCAGCGGAGAATGTTCGTACTATTGGGTTATAAGCTAGCCTCATCTACTGCGTCCAATGTTTCTGATGTGGCTTCCTTTGCAGTGAGACCAAGCGTAGACTCGGCGAGCTATTGTGCTTGGTCTGGTGTCCAAGGCCTACTGGATCTCTGCGTTGCCCACCATTTTAACTCCTTCCCATTCCCATACTGACTTTTCTGGCCTTGGTCGACTCCATTGCCAGAATAAGGCCATACATAAACAGGAGGAACAGCATCTCATATTCTGCTGGGGTAGCTTGTTGTACTTGTAAATATTGTTCTTATCATTACAGCATGTATATCACCTACTCTTTGAGTTTCATGTTGACAGGGAATTTTATTGCATCCTATGACATGACAATAAAGTGATCTAATGTGATCTTTCTGAAAACAGGTTGACACTTCCAGGAAAGATAGTGGAGGATGGAAGAGAAGAGGCTTCATATGATGTAGATGCAGGTATTAGCAATGGCTTTAATGTTCAGTAAAATATTTTTCAATATTGCTTACAGTTCTTTTCTTGGAAGCAGGAGTTGTCCATTTCAACATATGTTGCGGCAATTTTTTTTACCTTAGTGCCACTAGCCTTCACAAACTTAATGTTTCTCCGTCCCTCCCCCACCCTAGTTCCCAGATTAATTTAACTGTCCTCCTGATTAATTTGAGATTACAAGCCTCATTGTCACCTTCTCCTCGGCTAACAATGATCAATTCTTAATTTCCTTGATTATCGTCTGCTTTGATCTGTCGTTTTCACACCTTACCCTTCCACATATCTGTAGTCTCCCTCTCCCTTGACTCTCAGTCTGAAGCAGGATCTCGACCCGAAAAGACCTATTCCTTCTCTCCTGAGATGTTGCCTGTCTGAAGAAGGGTTTCGGCCCGAAACGTTGCCTATTTCCTTCGCTCCATAGATGCTGCTGCACCCGCTGAGTTTCTCCAGCACTTTTGTCTACCTTCGATTTTCCAGCATCTGCAGTTCCTTCTTAAACATGTTGCCTGTCCCGCTGAGTTACTCCAGCATTTTGTGTCTATTTTTAATGTTTCAATATCTTTTTAAAGAAAATTAGTATTTTGACACTTGTGACTGCTTATACATTATCTAAAGGGATATTTATGCTCTGTTTTGTGATGTACGTTGGTGTTTTAGATTGAGCTAATGGATTAGAATAGTTCCAATGTGTTAAATTGGCTTAAATCCTTGAATAAGATAAAACTACAGAAAATGAAGCAGCCTGTTCATGTTCTTGTGCACACAAGGAACTATGGATGTTGCCTTACAATTCTGGGTGTGACACTTGATGAAAGAAGTGTGCAGAAGAGTTTTCCCAGAATGATTCTCAGGATAAAGGGTTTTGATTCTTTTGCAGACCAAAATAGCTGAGAATGTTCTCATTGGGACAGAGGAGAATGGGAGCATTGTTAGTGGCATTAAAAACAAATAACTTGAGTAAAGGGGGAAAAAATTCTTATTTCCACAAAGCGAAATTAGGAGGGAGCCATAGATCAGCCATAATTGAATGGCAGCGTAGACTTGATGGGCCGAATTACCTAATTCTGCTCCTATCACCTATGAGCTTATGATGATTTCAGTGAGCCATTTAATATGACAGTGATCTCATTAATTATTTGATGGTTAAAAAACTATTTATTTATGTCAATTAATTTGAACAATTTTGTTTACAGGAATTTTTACCATAAAAGTTCCAAAAGAAACTACTGAAGAATATTTTGATGGATTGGATATGCTGACCGCACTTCTGGCACCAAAGGGTTCAAGATCTGCAAGGCCACTGGTGGAAGATCTAGGTAATTTTTGGTTGCTTGAAGTTTGCCATTTTTATTCTGCATTAATTTCCAAATAAAAGCTATTTGAGCATACGTGATAGAAAGTCTAATAACATTACAAATTGGTTGAGGATGATGGCTTTTGAAATCCATTTTCTGGTGCTGGGAAAATGGACTTTGCTTGGCAGGTTGATTGTTTCTCTAGACGTTTGTGCTGGTTGCTATGGGACTTGTCTAAATCAGTTGGTCCTTTCTCCCACTAAATCAACTGGAATAATGGATCCAATATGTGCTACGGCAAATGGTTTGTGGTAGGTCTTTAAAGGTTCTGTGTAATTTATTGAGTTTGAATAGTTTTATTTAATTTGAAATTGGCCTCTGGCGATAGAAGCTAGAAATAGGAATTGTACTGTACAGTAGTAAAACGATATGTTTAGCTCCAGAGCTGCAAACTGATCCTGCTTTTTGCTGATTCTAGCCTTGCTTCATCAAAAACTTTCACCGTAGTTATTGAAAATCTTTAGATGCTTGAATTAATAGTTTATATATTGTAGATTTAGCCGCCTTGCACAAACAACATTGGGCCTATATTCTAACAATGCGCCAGGTTTAAAATTTATCGTACCATTTAATTTCAGACTTTATCATTTATCATGTGGTCAGAAAATTATGGATGAACATACTTCAAATGTTGTTAGAATAATTCATGCCAAGGCTCGGATTAAAATCAATGATTCTCATGGTGATGGTCAGTGAACTACCAGAGAATGTTTTAGAGTCTGATGCACCACCCAGAGCAGCCTGGATAAAATAGTTGTATGATTATTTTTTTTTTGCAGGACAGTCTGCCAATGCTGAAATTGAAGAGGAAGAGTTTGACTGGGAAGTTGAGCAAACACCCAATGGAGAATTGGAAAAAGCATTAAACTCAGACTCATCGTACGGTTTTGGAAATCTAAGATCAGGAGTCTTCCAAAGACTGCAGGTTAGTTTTAAATAAGAGTCACAGAGCCACACACCCCGACAACAAGTGCCCTTAGCCCAAGTTCTTCTTCTTGCGTATGGCGTGCACAGCCTAATGTTGTCGTCATCGTCGCACGTCAGGTTGATTGCATTCGCCGAAACAGGGTGGCTCACGTGAAGGTTGCAATCTCCCACCCCTTAGCCTAACTCATCCATGCCGACCAAGGTATTATAGCTAGTCCCATCTGCCTGCATTGGACCCAAATCCCTTTAACCGTTTCCTGTCCATGTGCCTATTTTATGCCATTTAAACCATTCCAGCTGCTAGTTAATTTGTATTCAGTGTTTTCCCTAACAAGTATTTTTACAGAACTAGTTAGTGGCTTTGTCTCAGGAGATTTTTTATGCATTTGATCCATGTGGCCGTACAGTATTATCAGAATTATGAGCAATGCATGATAACGCAGTTCAGAAGTATTAAATTACTTAAACATTTAGATATTTGTATAAATGATTGATAAAAGGTCGCCTAATTTATATTGTAAGTGTATAAATATAACTCTAATAAGTGTATTTATTATGTGGAAGTAACATAGAAACATAGAAACATAGAAATTAGGTGCAGGAGTAGGCCATTCAGCCCTTCGAGCCTGCACCGCCATTCAATATGATCATGGCTGATCATCCAACTCAGTATCCCGTACCTGCCTTCTCTCCATACCCTCTGATCCCCTTAGCCACAAGGGCCACATCCAACTCACTGGGGTAACTCACATCCAACTCACATCCAACATTTGTGTGGGGTAGTAAGTAATGTGCAGCAAATTTCCAGGATCTATTAAAGTTTTTGTAGTAATTGTAGTATTTTCAGCAATTTTCTGTTCAATTTTTTTTAAACAATTAGTTTTGATAAACAATTACATTTTATCAAGTTAACTTAATTTTGGGTGTTTAGAGGTTATCCCAAACTGATAATGCAGAACAATGTTTCCCAACCATATATTGGTCAGGTATTCAGCAATTTGAAAATAATATGTTATGTTGGATGTGCATCAAGTTCAGAGTGAGATTTTGTATTGTTAATCAATTTTAAATATCATATCAGTTAAACTATGAAGCAGTTTTTTAAGCTGGTTTTGTTAATTGACAAAAAAGACCAATCTACCAGTGCAATTATGCAAAGGTAAAGAAGGGGAACTAAAGAGAGTGCAATAGAGAGAGAGAGATTTAATGCAGTAGAGAGAATTGGAGGACAATAGAGGATAAAGAGGGATAGAATGTTCTGAAAGCCTTATTTTGAAAGAATGTATGGAATTGCTAAAACAAAACTTAGTTCTATATATTTAACCCACGGCACTATCTTTAGACTGTTTGCCAGGCCCCATTTCCACTTCCTTTTCCTCTTATTTAGGCAGATGGATGTGAAAAAATGTCACTACTGTATTTCCTCTGGTGCACTGCTCTGAGTATATGGTGTTCAAGGTGAACATTATATCCATATGTATTGAATGTGCTGATTCTGTTTGTGCTTGCAATATACTAATAGCCACCAGGTGGTGCCAGTATGGCAATTGTTTTATAATGACATTTGCTTCTATGTGTTCAGTTGAACAAAAGAAGGTCAGTAACAAGACAATGGGCAGAAGTTGAGGGTAGAGATGGACAAGGTGAAGCTGACTCTGTAGAGATTTTTGAAACTAGGTAAAGAAACACACATGGGTGGCCAAGTCAATGGGATATTTATAATACAGACATTGACAATTTCTTGACAATCTGTTATTCTTACCCCATACATTCTTAACCCGTGCTCTTGACATTTTTACCCCACCACAATCAGTGAGAAAGGTCTCGACCCAGACTTGGTGGGCCAAACAGTCTGTTTCTATGCTGGATCTATATGCGTAAACACAAATGATCGTGGGATATTAGAAAATGATGCTGTTCATTTTTATTTTGTTCATCATGCAATATGGCCTCATGATTAAAAGAAAAATAAGTAATTAGACAATAGTTGGTTCAGACGAAGCAGGGACTGCTGGAGTTAGTCCTGAGTATATATTCTTTAGTTTAGTTTTGTTTAGAGATGCAGCGTGGAAGCAGGCCCTTCCGCCCACTGAATCCGCACTGACCAGCGACGCATGAACATCCATCCTCCACACACGAGATACAATTTACACTTCTACCAAGCCAATTAACTAGCAATGTTACAAAATTTTGAGATTTTAAAAATCAAGTCTGCAATTTATCCCATCAGATAAAGAATAAAAAGAAGTTTAATTTGACACCTAATTCACTTTCATATCATCAGTATCAAAAAAGTTATGGCCATTTTCATACTCGTAAATTAGCATATTGGTCCCTATTGCTTTTCCATTGACTTAACACAAAAGCTGTGATCAAGGACAGTCAAAAGCCCATAACTTTCTTAAAAATTAAGAGAACTGAAAGAAATGTTCAGTTATTATAGATTGAAGCATTCTGAAACAAATATAAAAGAATCTTGCATGGATGACCTGAAATTAAAGCATATAATTAGTTAGTTACCCAATTGTAGCTAATTACAAAATTCACTTACTAGATCTAAACATCTATCTATTTCTTAAGAAAAAAATAACATTTTTAAATAGCCTAAGTGTTCAAATAACATTCACACAAGGATTCACAATAGAACATGATTTTAAAATCTCATTGTCATGCATTTATAGGCCAAATGGAAGGGATTTAATGTTTAATTCCCGTAAATTAATGGGCATTTAAATCAGCTTGCGAGTGGGTTTTTGTGGAACGCGATCAATTGGAACGTTGCAGTTGCGGTGAATTTAACCCCCATATCGGCAGGAAAAAGACTGCCAGTTCGTATGGGGAATAAATCACCGTTTCGCAACGTAAAATGTGGATTAAAGGCATCTTAAAAAGCACTTTATACATAAAATAAACGGCTTTCCTTTACCTGTCCCGTGCGTGAAATCCGTCCCCGTTGTCAGCGTTGACGGCTTTAGAAACTGATTTTAAAATTACGCCAGCGCTGAACTTGTCGGGCAATTATAAAATAAAAAATTAAAAAAATTCACAGAACGGCAGTCGGAACAATTCTTCAGCAAAAGCTTGCACTCCGAGTAAAAATATTTAGGACAGGTAGGAGAACCCCCCCCCCCCCAAAGGCGCCAAAGTCAGTGGCAGATCTACAGCGCCGCTGAAGGTAAGTTTTGTAACATACCTAAATTAACCTACAAACCTGTGTAGGAAGGAACTGCAGATGCTGGTTTAAACCGGATAGACGCAAAAGGATGGAGTAACTCAACAGGACAGGCAGCATCTCTGGTGAGAAGGAATGGGTGACGTTTCGGGCTGACTCTCAGTCTGAAGATGGGTCTCTCCTCGAAACATCACCCATTCCTTCGCTCCAGAGATGCTGCCTGTCTCGCCGAGTTCAGCATTTTGTGTCGACCTACAAACCTGTACGTCTTTGGGGTGTGGGAGGAAATAGTCGACCCCCTAGAAAATCCACTCGGTCACAGGGAGAACGTGCAAAGTCAGTGCAGACAGCACCAGTAGTCGGGATCGAACCCGGGTCTCTGGTGCTGCAAGCGCTGTAAGGCAGCAGCTCTACCGCTGCGCCACCGTGCCGCTCCGCAGTGAAGGGTTACTCTCCTCATCCACAGAAGCCTGTGATGGGGATCAGATTCTTCTCCTCAGGTGCTGGAATTGGTTGGAATTAAATGCAATGATTTGAATGTTGTTCTGTCATTTTATAGATTTTTGAGAGATATTTTAAATATTTGGTTCAAGGCCATTTGTTGGTGTTTTTTGTACGATGTTAATTTTCATTTGGGCAATGCATAATGTTGCATGATTTGAAGTTTTAATTCAGAGTGTCTGAAAATCTATTTGATTGTTCGCAGCCTTGGGCTAAGCATGTTGTAACTTGCTAGTCTTAGCTTTCTTAAGATATATAAGCATCACTTAATTCATTGCTTTGGGCAGCAGATTAAATGGAATTATATCAGGCATAATTGAGCAACTAATGAAAAGCATTTGTGCGAAAATAGTGAATTATTTCTTGGAAGATTTACATCTTTGAATAAGAAGAAAATATTACAGACATTATAATATTCATATGCCACAAAGTACTGGAGAACCCAGTGGGTCAGGCAGAATCCCTGGAGAGCCTGGATGGGTGACGTCTCGGGTTGGGACCCTCTTTAGACTCTGAAGAAGGGTACCAACACAGAATGTCACCTATCCATGTTCTCGAGAGATGCTGCCTGACTCGCTGAGTTACTCCAGCACTTTGTGTCTTTTTCTGTAAACTAGCACCTGCAGTTTCTTGTTTCGACAGAAACTTCCACTGGCTATGCTACTGAATGTTTCCCAATGTAGGTTTAAGGCTTTGCTAATTTGAAGATTACATTTATTAACCTACTCATTTAAAGTTTAAATTTATGAACTGTTCTGTTGAATGGAATAATGTAGAATATGTTATACGCATATAGATACAGCATAGAAACAGACTGTTTGGCCCACCAAGTCTGGGTCGAGACCTTTCTCACTGATTGTGGTGGGGTAAAAATGTCAAGAGCATGGGTTAAGAATGTATGGGGTAAGAATAACAGATTGTCAAGAAATTATCCATGTCTGTATTATAAATATCCATTGACTTGGCCACCCATGTGTGTTTCTTTACCTAGTTTCAAAAATCTCTACAGAGCCAGCTTCACCTTGTCCATCTCTACCCTCAACCTCTGCCCATTGTCTTGTTACTGATCTCTTTGGGCTACTGTTTGGTCATGGCAACTTTCTTTACTTCACCAGCATGAGCTCAGTGATGTGATTGACCTGAAGGAACCTGATAGCTCAACACCAGTGGAACGTCGGCTAAAGCGCTTGGCAGCTGAAGAGGCCAAGTTTGATTCTGACCATTATCTGTAAGTCAGCGCTGCCAACTACATAAACTAGTGTCTTCATTTTTATTGGCGACACAAGATGCATAAATGTTTATTGTCTGGATGGCAACATCAGGGAAGGTTTAATAACATACAGTCCCAACCCTCTTCTCTTTATCGTCGAGAGTGTTCTAGTTTAGTTTTGAGACGCAGCGCGGAAACAGGCCCTTCGGCCCACCCAGTCCGTGCCGACCAGCGATCCCCGCTCATTTACACCATCTTACACACACCAGGGACCATTTACACTTACACCAAGCCAATTAACTTACAAACCTGGACGTCTCTGGAGTTCGGAGAAAACCGTAGATCGCTGAGAAAACCCACGTGGTCACGGAGAGAGCATACAAACTGTGTACAGACGACGCCCGGAGTTGGGATCAAACCCGGGCCTCTGGCGCCGCAAGCGCTGTAAGGCAGCAACTCTACCGCTGCGCCACCGTGCCACCCGTTACTGGCTTATGTACCGAAACAAGCAATGAATTCCTTACTTGCAGCAGCGCAACAGGGTTGTAAACACAGATGGAAATAGATAATATAATAAACAAACAAAAAATAATAGTTGAATACATAGAAAAAAACACAATATAGTGCAAAAACAAAACAAAGCCCGAGATCTCCAGCGCAACTAAGGCAGTTCATAGATTGGAGTTCGTAATGTTCAATCGCCTGATGGCTGCAGGGAAGAAGCTGTTCCTGAACCTGGACGTTACAGTTTTCAGACTCATATACCTTCATCCCAATGGCAGGAGTGAAACGAGAGCATGGTTGGGGTTGTGTGGGTTCTCGTTGATGCTGGTTGCCATTTTGAGAGAGTGCCATTGAAACATCCTTTCGATAGTGGGATCGAGAGATATGGGGAGAAAGCAGTATCGGGGTATGAGTTTTGATGATCGGCCATGATCATATTGAATGGCGGTGCTGGCTGGAAGGGCCGAATGGTCTACTCGTGCACCTATTTTCTATGTTTCTATATTTTTCTTTTCTCTTTGCTCCAATCTGTTTCTATTGAAATGTGCTTTATAAATGAATGTTCTTTGTCCTTTCTTTCTCTAATACTTTATCTCCCATCTGTTCTCTCTTCTTTGCATTCACTCTCTGAATGATTGAACAAATGGATTGTTTTATGTAGGCCAACTTTTAACTCTTCAAAAGAGTTGAGTATTTTGTGCAAACATAATGTGACAAAGATCCTCTTGCTCTCAGTGCTGACCTGTTTGAAGACGATGCCACTCGGCATCTGTTGAAGCACAAACCCTGGTGGAGAAACACTCCGAAAGCAAAAGAAGAAGGAAAGGAAACTCGGATTGAACCTGATGATTCAGCGGAAGCAAGAGGGCAATGTGGTAAGTGATTGGCGATATTTAAAGTTATCCAGCAGACGTGATGGTGCAGCGGCAGAGTTGCTGCCTTACAAGGCCAGAGGCCCTGGTTCGATCCTGACTCTGGGCACTGCCTGTACAGAACTTGTTCATTCTTGTTCCCTCCCACACTCCAGAAAGATGCACAGGTTTGGTGGTTAATTGGCATGGTAAAATTGTAAATTGTCCTTTTGTGTGTGTGTGTGTGTGTGTGTGTAGGATAGTGTTAAGGGCCTGTCCCACTTACGTGTCCTTGGCATGCAAATTATGCGACCTCGTGGTCGTGTTGAGCCGCGATGGTCGCGCGAGATTACATGCGTATGCACAGCTGTCTGGAGCGCGTGACGTCATTTGAAGATAGACACAATGCTGGAGTAACTCAGCAGGACCGGCAGCATCCATGGAGCGAAGGAATGGGCGACGTTTCGTGTCGAGACTTCTTCAGTCTGAAAAGAAGGGTCTTGATCTGAAACGTCACCCATTGCCTCTCTCCAGAGATGCTGCCGGTCCCGCTGAGTTACTCCTGCATTTCGTGTCCATCTTCAATTTTCCTGGCCCCGCTATGGGAGTAGGAGTGGGGGCGGATCCGGACCGCAACGGCCGTGAGCCCCAGGCCGAGATCGGCGATCGTTTGCCTGCTTCTGCTGCTGTTGAAGGTGAGACGTTGCATCGCGCCAGGGTCTTGGGCCTGTCCCACTTTGGCCGTCAGTTCCGCGGCAGGCCGTTGGCGCGCAAAGATTTAGTTCACTACAAACATTTCGGGGCCCCGCGCGATGTCGCGTATAATTACATACCCCTCTGCGCTTCTAAGTGGGACCGGCCCCACGCGGCCATACGATGCCCGTGCGCCTCAACGCGACCATGACATCGCGTAATTTGCGTGCCAAGGACAAGTGAGTGGGACAGGCCCTTTAGTGTGAGGGAAAAGCTGGTCGGAGTGGACTCGTTGGGCCGAAGGGTCTGTTTCCTCACTATATCTCTAAACTAACACTAATCAATAAAATTAACCATGCCATTATCTAACATTGTACCTGATCCAGAGGAAATTCTCATCAGGTAATGCCCTAGCAGTACAGATTAAACTATTTAAATTTACACTTTATGTGTCCAAACATATTAGTTGTAAGAATTTTTTTTTTGAATGCCTAATTAAATGCATTGAACTTCCAAAATTATGTAAATCAAAATTAAATTATTAGTTTTCCAAAGCATGGTGTGCCAAATAGTAATTAATAACACCTACTGGGAAAGCTGCTTTGTGTATTTTTAAGCCCACGGCTGTAACTTTATTGTGAATCGACTTAGATCATTACAAAGCAGATGGTTCAAAAACAAGCAATCTGCTGCATGTGTAATGGTGAAGTGTTTGTCTAATTTTAGAGTCTTTCCTTCCAGCATTACTTCAGTAGTAGCTGACAAACAGTTATAGATACAAAATGCTGGAGTAACTCAGCGGGACAGGCAGCTTTTCTGGAGAGAAGGAATGGGTGACGTTTCGGATCAAGACCCTTCTTCAGACTGAGAGTCGGGGGAGAGGGAATCTTAACAGTTATGCTATTTTAGATATGAATTAATTCACTGGGATACAATTAAAGACGTGTCTAAAATATCTCTCTCTTTCTATAAGAGAGTTAGATAGAGCTCTAGGGGCTAGCGGAATCAAGGGATATGGGGATAAGGCAGGCACGGGTTACTGATTGTGGATGATCTGCCATGATCACAATGAATGGCAGTGCAGGTTCGTAGGGCCAAATGGCCTCCTCCTGCACCTATGTTTCTATGTTTGAATGGACCAAATTCAGTGTGAAGAAGGGTCTCGACACGAACTGTCATCTATTCCCTTTCTCTGGAGATACTGTCTGACCCGCTGAGTTACTCCAGCTCGTTGTGTTTTTCTTCGGTTTAAGCACCTGCAGTTCTTTCCTACACAAATATTCTTTTGAGTTGGATCATGAAACAGAAGCAAGGATTAATGTAGGAGTCGCTAACCAGAATATATTTAATGTTTTTAAGGCATCATATAAAAATCCTGAGAGGAACAATTAGAATAAATAGTTGCAAATAATCAAGCCTTCCGCAGGTTTGTAAAAGGTTTCCTTGTGCAAATTAAGTAGTGGAAATTGCAACCATTTGTTATTATGTGCAGTGTTGAATTTGGGCAGTTCTGTAATAGTTGTCAGCACTGCTCTTGTATTTGTTTTTTTGAATAAATGTTGAAATTAAGATCTCCTGCTGCCTAGAATGCTCTTTAAGATATTTTTAAATGTATCTGCAGAGTGCCAAGATTAGGACAGTAAACCCTTGTTTTTACAGACCTCTTTATAATGGATTTTGGTTTGCAGACAGACTTACAGAACTTCTCTGGCAGACTGGGCACAGTCACCATCCCCGGCCCGCACCACTTCACCGGCTGCTTTCTCAACTATGCCAACAGATGGTACTGCCAGCTGGCACTGCCTCCCAGCCAACGTCACCACTGTCCGCTTCCAGACCAGGCTGCCGACGGCATCCCCGGCCCGCACCGTTTCAGCTGCTGCTTTGTCGACTACGCCTACACGTGCTACCGCCGGCCCACACCACCCTCCTGACCGCTTCCAGACCCGGATGTGGTTGCCAATCCTGGCCCGCACCGCCACCCCGGCCACTGCCCTGGCCATGCCAGCCATGCCAATGCCAACCCTGGCCCACGTTGTCTCCCAGCCACTTCCAAGCTGGGCTGTTGTTGTCAACCCCGGCCCGCACACCTTCCCGGACACTGCCCTGGCCACGCCAGTCAATGCAACCTCTGACCGTTACCAGACTGGGCTATGGATGCTACCCCTGGTCCGCACTGTCTCCCTGCCTACGCCAGCCAACTCCTTTGGCTGCACCTACCGACACCACCACCGGCCTACACTGCTTTCTCGGTCGGCAGAGCCTGCCGCTGCCTCCGCCTGTATTACTGTATTGAGACCATGGAGCTTTGTAGCTTTGGGCACGTCAGGCTTTGGCTTAATGATTCGGCTGAAAAAAGGCAACCCTCACAGTTCTTGCTCAGCCTACACTTTATTGTTGGGTATCTCCACATGAAACACATAGAAACATAGAAAATAGGTGCAGGAGAAAGTTGGTCCATTCGGCCCTTCGAGCCTGCCATTCAATATGATCATGGCTGATCATCCAACACCATATATTATAACCATATACTCAGTTATGGTGGACAGTCGGCAGTATTGGACACCATTCCCCACCCCCTATGGTCCGTTATAACGAGGGTTTACTGTAGGTTACATTTTGTTTAATCCTTCATGCTTGAAAACAAGGATGCTCATTTTAAAACTGAGGCATTATCAGACTGGGAGCCAAAGTCAATTAAGTGTACATGATGAGTGAATGGTTCACGGTACAAGTTATCACACAGTATCTTCTTCAATTGTTCAGATGCTGTTTGATTGCTGAAATAATCTTCAGGGTATTTTTAAACTGCACATTTGCTTTTAATTTATTGAATTAAAGATAACAAAATGTTTTGGTAACTATTTCTCCTTAATGATACGGAAGATCTTGGGCGAGAACAGAAAGTGTTTTAGAACTGCTGTGTCTCAGAGCCAGAGAACTGGGTTCAATCCTTACCTCGGGTGCTGTCTGTGTGAAGTTTGCATGTTCTCCCTGTAATCTTGTGGGCTTCCTCCAGGTGCTCCTGTTCCCTCATACATATCAAAGACTTGTGTGTTTGTAGTATTATTGGCCTCCATAAATTACCTCGAGTGTGTAGGGAGTGGATGCGCAAGTGGGATATGATTGAACTCGTAATGGCCGGCAGGGACTTGGTGAGCCAAAGAGCCTCTTTCCATGCTAGATCTTTATATTTAAAAAAAAAAAGATTTTAGAGCTAATATGCCAATTCCTTTCTAAATAATTTTTAGTCTGAAGAAAAATAATGGACTTTGCAAGAATTTATGTTTATACAGTCATGGCACGTTTGGTAATTGTTGAATTTAATCACATTTTGCAAGCAGAAGTTTTGTAGTTACTGCTGATGCAGTTATTTTCAGGAAATTGGGACTTAATGTATTATATATGCATTCATTTTTGGGAGACAAATGGATCAGTGTCTTCCTAAAGTAGCTCAAATTGGCAGTTCACGGGACAGTTTGTCATGTGCAAGTCTAGACAGTCTGTATTAATGTGCTATTGAATTGCAGAGTTGAGTCTGAAGCTGTCCCAATTAAAACATTGTAGTTTGAATCGATGAAGAATGGGTCACTGACTTAAACCTTTCCATCCCTGAGCACCATGATGCTGTACACAATATTAGGTAATTCCCACAAATTTCAGTGTTCATTGATATTTATTGTCACATATGCAATTAAACGTTACATAGTGAAATTCATTCTGCACTGTTTCTCAGACGACATGACGATGATAAACCAATCGATAGATACAAAATGCTGGAGTAACTCAGTGGGTCAGGCAGCATCTCTGGAGAGAAGGAATTTGGGTCGAGACTCTTCTTCAGACTGATCTGCTGAGTTTGGTTTGGTTTAAACCAGCATCTGCAGTTCCTTCCTACACAATAGTAAACAAAACCAATGGAAGAGTCTGAAGAAGGGTCTCGACCCGAAACGTCGCCTATCTCCTTCGCTCCTTAGATGTTGCTGCACCCACTGAGTTTCTCCAGCCTTTTGTGAGACCCCCAATGGAAGAGTTGCACCTTGCAATATCAAAATGACCTCTCCTGTCAAGGAGTACAAAGACGGGTCCCGACCCAAAATGTCACCGATCCATGTTCTCCAGAGATGCTGCCTGACCTGCTGAGTCACTCCAGAAGTTTGTGTCTTTTATTTTTCCCCAGTCAAAAAGCTGGTTCATGGTGTTAAGGTCAGCCCGCAAAGATTATGCCGGCCAGTCTTGATGATAATAGCTTCACAGCTGTGGGTAATTAGTGCTTCAATGTTAAACCAGCCTGTATGAGAGACTGGGACTTGAAGTTAATAGTTTGTTATGTGATTTAGGCACATATCTCTCCTAAAATAAATTATGATACGCTTAATCCCTTTTTTACTGAGTATTTGAACACTCTGCAAATGATTTTGAGCGACTGAGGCTTGTACCAGAGTCACTTATATACTGTGTGATTTATGGTGGTAGATTATAACCAGGCCATTCAGTAATATCAAGTTCCCATTAAAATAAATACTTGCTACCATTAAAATCAAGAAATAGACCAGCACAAAATAATTCTATGCACTGGAGTAAAATGTGTATTTTGGAACAAAATATAACGTTTTCTTCATCTGTTGATTTCAAATTACAAAAACGTCTGGAAATTCTTCGTGTCAGGAGGAACGGCAGATGCTGGTTTAAACCGAAGACACGGTGGCGCAGTGGTAGAATCGCTGCCATACAGCGCCAGAGACCCGTGTTCGATCCTGACTACGGGTGCTGTCTGTACGGAGTTTGTACTTTCTCTCTGTGACTTGTGTGGGTTTTCTCTGGGATCGCTGGTTTCCTCCCACACTCCAAAGATGAGCAGGTTTGTAGGTTAATCGGCTTGGTAAAATTGTAAATTGTCCCGAGTGTGCGTTGATGTACTGGGTGATCGCTGGTCGGCGCGGACCCGGTGGGCCGAAGGGCCTGTTTCCGTGCTGTATCATTAAACTAAACTAAATAGACACTAAAAGCTGGAGTAACTCAGTGGGTCAAGCAGCAACTCTGGAGAAAAGGAATAGGTAACGTTTCGGGTCGAGACCTTTCTTCTGAAAATTCTTTGTTATTTTAAACACTGTGGCAGCATACAGCGGGATATGGGGCTTATCTTGAGCCGATATGATTGCATTTACTCCAGCTACAGAGACCAGCTCTTAGGCTTTGATTCCTTGAGGATGACTGACGATTTGGATCAGTGCCAAAGGGAAATTTGTGCAATTGAGATTCAGAAGCATTCGGAATCTCTATCCATTAGGACTGAATGCTCAATGGTTAAGTATATTCAAAGTAAGATTGAAAGATGTCTGAGACGTAGGAATTGAGATATGTGGGCTGAGGGAGAGAAGATGATGATGGAATTTCAAACTCTTTCAATTCACTACAATATAATTGTCACTGATCTGTATGAAAAATAATAATTTAATTGTACTTGGGTACACCTGACAAAAAAATACCAATGAACCGTTAAAATAATAATCCAAAATCATCATCACATTATTGGTATTGGGCTATTGTTATCGTATGTACTGACAGACAATGAAAGGCTTTTCTTCGCGAGCTGTCCAATAACATTATACAATCAAGCCACACACATTAGCGAGAGGGCAGGTTTATAGTATCTGTTAAGTGGTGGTTGGACAATGTACCATGACTGGGGCTGTAATTTGCTTATGGTTGGATGAAATAAAATGGATTAAGTGGCTTTACCTATAACCTGAAAATGCAGATTTCTTTTAAATTTTTAACGTCCAAATAAAGAGCGGCAGAGTTGCGCAGCGGTAGAGATGCTGTCTACAGCGCCAGGGACCCGGGTTCGATCCTGACTACGAGAGTTGTCTGCACAGAGTTTTCACATTCTCCCTGTGACCGCGTAGGTTTCCTCTGTGTGCTCCGGTTTCCTCCCACACTCAATAGATAATAGGTGCAGGAGTAGGCCATTTGGCCCTTCGAGCCAGCGCCGCCCTTCAATGTGATCATGGCTGATCATCCCCAATCAGTACCCCGTTCCTGCCTTCTCCCCATATCCCCTGACTCCACTATTTCTTAAGAGCCCTCTGAGGCAGAGAATTCCACAGACTCACCACTCTCTGTGTGAAAAAGTGTTTCCTCGTCTCCGTTCTAAATGGCTTACTCCTTATTCTTAAACTGTGGTCCCTGGTTCTGGACTCCCCCAACATCGGGAACATGTTTCCTGCCTCTAGTGTGTCCAAGCCCTTAACAGTCTTAACACTTAAGCCCTTAACACTCCAAAGATGGGCAGATTTGTAGTTTAATTGGCCTCTGTAAATTGCCCCTAGTGTATAGGATAGAACTAGTGGATGGGTGATCATAGGCCGGCGTGAGCCTGATGGGCCTGGTTCCACGCTGTATCTCTAAACTAAATAAAACTAAACTGGTGAAATTTGTGTAATCTGTATTATGGTGGAAATTAATGAATTCTTATTAATTTATGACATACGGAATATTAGTAGAGAGGAATAGGAACCAGAGGGGCAACTTTTGCACTGAGAGGGTTGCAATTTAGAACAAAATGCCAGATGAAGTAGCTGAGGTGGACACTATAACAGCATTTAAAAACACTTGGAGAGATACATGGATAGGAAAGGTTTAAGATGGATATGGAGCAAATGGGGACAAATAGGACAAGCTTAGATGGGGCGTTGTGGTCGGTATGGACGAGTTGGGCTGAAGGGCCTGTTTGTGCGTTGTATGATCTTATAAGTATCTGGAATTATAATGTCAGTTGCTAAAATTCTCACAACCAAAGACGTTCTTCCTGACCTGGTTCTAAATAACAAGGCGAGGTAAGCGAACGTACTAAATCGTTTATGATCATTTGTGGCCCAATAAAATGAGATTCAGTGGAAGATAAAGGCATTGATCCTGCTTTCCAAATAGCTACTGTTTAAAATGAAACGACTTCAAATGGATGTAAAATGTACCTAATCAAGCAGTAGAGTTATAGTCATACAGCACGGAAACAGGCCCATCGGTCCTTGTCCATGCTGACCAACTACTCTAATCCTATCTGCCTGCGTTTGACCCATCGTAGCCCTCTATTACATTTCCTATCCAGTAGTAGATAACTAATACTGAATAAAAATCCATTCTTGGACATGGGATGTAATGTAAGGAGAGTCTGTTCATCCTCCCGATATTTTGTGTGCACCCCCCCCCCCGGTCTTGCTCATCCCCCACCCCCACCAGGTCTCTCTCTTCCCTGTTTCTGTGCTTTATGACTCTCTGATTCTATTAAAAAAAAGGCCCCATTCAGTCTGCGCTCCCTATGCCAGATATTTGAATGAGCTGTACAATTTAGCAAAACACTCCAGGCTTTTGCCCACAGCGATAATCTTGCAAATTAAGGTCTGCTGAAATGCAGGCAACTGTTTTTTTTTAAGTGCCAGTAGAGTTTCATTTAACCTCTACAGTACAGCTAAATAACAGTAAATTCCGTGTCACAGCAATACCTGCTTGAGGGAAACCAGCCCCATGCATTCGGAAATGCTATGTTTGTAACAGGTTGTGGTACGTACCTTGGCCAATATTCTACTGACATTTGATTCTTGTGGGGTATAAAGCATTTAGTGGAATTTGCAGGTGATGATGTTCTTCCAGCAACTAATTGAAGTCTAATACAGGTCCACCACCGATTTTCCAGCAACCTTGTTTCCAAAACCTCTATTGATTATCCATTTTGCAGGATCAATGCAGGTTGCGTCCTCCGAGAGGAGTTCAACAGTAAGGAACGGTCGGCCTAGGCTGCGGGGGAGCCGCGATACCGGTCTGCAAAGTCGGCCTCGGTAGTTGGCTATGGGAACGGATCTACCGGCTCTGGCTGGGCCGGAGTTCCAGAGCCTCGGCTGCAGGGAGCAAATTGGACCTGTTGATCAGTGCTTAATTCCCGATGAGGTTGAGATCGGCTGCCTCACCCGGCCTAGGTGCCATATTTTCGGGGGAACTTCCGAGGGGGATTTCTCTTGTAATTCTGTCCGGATTAAAGGAGGTGCCGGACCACCAGTTGCCGGAAAATTGGTGGTGGGCCTGCACAATGATGCAGTCGCTGAGTAATTGTAGTGTAACTGAATGCATGTTTGTGTGTAAAAGTTGCTTGAAACAATTAATTCCATCTCTCTGATGTTTTGCATAAAATATAATTTTTTGCTTTTAGTCACATTTTCTGGAGAAGAAAAGGAGCAACTGCGAAAATTCACCAACAGAAATTACCTGCTAGATAAAGGCTCCTGCCAAATGGTTTATACAAGCCTGGTTGACATACTCCTTGCCTATGCTTACGAAGTCCGCAGCACTGAAGGGGAAACAAATGTAAGTCATTTGCTCTTTCTAATAGTTGATGTTTTTGCAAAAAGGATGGGAGTTTGAACTGATAATAGTGCGGAACATTATTTCTGATCTTTAATACCGACAGGTCATATTGGTTATTGTAAGGTCAAGGTTTAAACCAAAGACGGACACGAAGTCATGGAGTAATTCAGTGGGTCAGGCATCATCTCTGGAGAACATGGATAGGTGACGTTTTGGGACAGGACACTTCTTGAGATACAGGGTCCTGACCCAAAGTGTCATCTATCCATAAATAGACACAAAATGCTGGAGTAACTCAGCAGGGCAGGCAGCATCTCTGGATAGAAGGAATGGGTGACATTTTGGGTCGAGACCTTTCTTCGGGTCTCGACCCGAAGCATCACCCATTCCTTCTATCCAAAGATGCTGTCTGTCCCGCTGAGGTACTCCAGCATTTTGTGTCTATCTTCAGTGTAAATCAGCATCTGCAGTTCCTACCTACACATTTTGTCATCTATCCAAGTTCTCCAGAGACGCTGCCTGACCGGCTGAGTTAATCCAGCATTTTTGTGTCTTTGGTAAACCACCATCTGCAATTCCATGTTAATTCCTTTGCATTCTCTGCTAGTTACTATCTAGTCCCTTTAAACTTCACTGCCCAATCCCTATTGGCGATGTTTTCAAAAGAACTGTTTTATTTTTTAACTATTATCTTTTATAGACTGAATCCTCGTGGAATATCTGTAAACTGAGCGGAACACTTTGTTGGCTTGAAGTAAGTGAATTGACTTTTAATGCCTTTTTTGTTGCTTTGTGTATTGATTTGGGCAAATCGGGCAATCAATGAGTTCTCAGTTCTACACGTTGGCCTAACAAATGTTCAGTCCTCACCGCTTATCTCTTTAGAACATTAACTCTGTGATAGCGGCTACAAGGCCATAAACGTACGCCAACTTGCTGCAAGTCAAGGATCAACAAGCGGGACAGATGGCAAATGCTTCCTAAGCTGTTGGATAGGAATCATGAGAGAGACGTTGAAGATTGATAATGCTGTTATTATGCAGTGCACTAGGCTGCTGTGGGAGGACTGAAGTGTGTGGCGAGAGGCAATTGCACCAGTTGTGTTGTCTTTTGGCTGAGGTTTTGAGTTGAATGAGCTGCATATTTAGTAGAATGCTCATTGCCACTTGAGCTGCCAGGATTTTTTTTTTTGTCCCCCATTGCTCTTGCTCTTTCTCTCCAAGGATAAGTGATACAAACCCAAGACTGCCAGCTCTTTTTAAAAATCAGGCCCAAGTGTTCTGCCTGTGTGAGCATGGTTAGCAATTGCTGGCAGGCTGCTTGACTGTGGCAGATTAACTTGTGTTTTCCTCGATTATCCATACATTTGGTTTGTTATTTCAGATTTTACCAGATGTTTTGTTCATGCTCCATATCACAACCACTCACTCAAGCAGTCCCTTGCTTGATATTTAGCTTTGCATGCATTAACTAATCATTGCTTTGGAGCCAAACAGAGGATCCCATTGTCAAAATTTACAGAAAAAAAATAGGTGTACCAAATTTCTTTCATTTGTAAAATAAACATAGGATAAATGTGCAGGAAGGATCTGCAGATGCTGGTTTGCACTAAAATAGACATAAAATGCTGGAGGAACTCAGCAGGATATGCAGCATCTCTTGAGAGAAGGAACAGGTGACATTACAGGTGGAGACCCTTCTTCAGACTGAGAATCAGGGGAGAGAGAGAGGCAGAATGGAGATATGGAAAGGTGGGGTGTGAAAACAACAAATCAAAGCAGACGATGATAGGAAATGTAGAATGGTTCACTGTTAGCTGAAGGGAAGGTGACAACGAGGCAGATAATCAGTAAAATTTAATCAGGATAAATGTCCAGGCTGCATGGTTCAAATTCAAGTCGTGGGAACCAAAACTACTGATTTAGGGTTCTGTGGGTTGTATTGCACCACCTTTACGCGTTATGAGGAGCTCGGAGCAACATGATTGCCTCGTGCACCTTGTGTACGTCTTGAAGTTCAGAAACTGGAGAACTGGAAGTCTCTTTGTTGAATAAAACTCACAGCTCAGGGGGCAATGAGCATTCCACTAAATATGTTGCTTGTCCAAATCTAAACCTCAGCCAACAGGCAACACAACTGGTGCAATTGCCTCTCACCGCACATTGTTTTCTGAGGGAGTGTTACTTGCCTATCTTATCAACGCCATTGCTTAAAAACTGGAGGGTTTTCTGGAATAGGCACTCAACTTGCAACTTGTTTTCCAATTAAAATGTATTTGCTTTAGCGTAATGCCTTGTTACATGGTAGAATAAGAGAGGCCATGACGGTTGATTGGTGAGAGCTGCAACTCAAGTGTTTGACGAAGTAACCATATCAATAAAGCAATGATTTATATAGAGCTTTTAACCATCAGAAAATGTACGTCAGTGGTAAAGCTCTGGCCAATGTCTGTCTTGGTTCAATTGCTAACTCCCTTAGCTATGATAGAAAATTTTAATGGGAATCTGCAAAGCCTGATTGCCCATGTCAAATTGACGTTGAGTCTGGAACAACAACTGTTAACTGTGAACGCCAAGTTACCTTTCTCCCAGGTTTCAAATCTAGATATTCTAAACCGTTGGAACAGCAGTTCAATAACACCCCCCCCCACCCAAACCCAACACCAATTCCATATCCTCATTGTCAAGCTTAACATAGGCATTGTCATAAGGTCATAAGGAATCGGAGTAAAATTAGGCCATTTGGCCCATAAAGTCTACTCCGCCATTCAATCATGACTGATCTATCTCTCCTAACCCCGTTCCCCGGTCTTCTCCCTATAACCTCTGATACCTTTACTAATCAACAATCTGTCTATCTCTGCTTTATAAATATCCACTGATAATTGTGGGGCAATTGAGGTCCAAAGGGCCTGTTCTTCTGCTGTACCATTCCATGTTCTATGTTAAGTCCTACAATAGTTTGTACTTTTCACTGAGATTTGCATCTCGTACCTGAATTTGGCTCTATTGGCATTTTCAGTCTGTTTCTCGTATTACTATTTTTTTTCATTTCATTCAACGTTTAAGAAAGAAATTGTTACCACTTTTCATTGAGTGAAAGTTGTACTTTTTACACATTTAGTATTTTTCAAATAAAACGAATAAAGTTCAGTGTCATGATATAATATCAATGCTAACATCGATGTTTTTTTGTTTGTTCGACCGACAGACTTACCATTCTCTTCAAGAAGTCATTGTATCCTTCAGCAGAAGAGTTTTGTGTTATCCCTTTTACAGACACTTCCAGCTAGCTCTGAAAGCCATTGAGGATGTCGTCTTAATACTCCAGTTGGGTAAGAACTGTTGGTAAAATTAAAACTGAAACCTTGATTTAATTACAATGTTACCATTATAACTCGAGGATGAATAAATTCTGGTTGTGGAACACGTGTAGTTGGGAAAAAGCTATTCCTGAACCTCGAGGTTACCATTTTCAGGCTCCAATTCCATCTTCCCGATGGCTGGACTAAATCGAGAGTGTGGCCATTCAATGTGTCATCATGGCTGATCATCCCAAATCAGTACCCCGTTCCTGCCTTCTCCCCATATCGCCTGACTCCGCTATCCTTTAGAGCCCTATCGAGCTCTCTTGAAAGTATCCAGAGAATCTGCCTCCACCGCCCTGTGAGGCAGAGAATTCCACAGACTCACAACTCTCTGTGTGAAAAAGTGTTTCCTCATCTCCGTTCTAAATGGCTTACCCCCTATTCTTAAACAGTAGACCCTGGTTCTGCTCTCCCCCAACATCGGGAACATGTTCCTGCCTCTGGCGTTTGCAAACACTTAATAATCTTATGGCAGACAAAGGTGCTGGAGAAACTCAGCGGGTCCGGCAGCATCTATGGAGTGAAGGAAATAGGCAACGTTTAGGGCCAAAACCCTTCTTCAGACTCAAATCTTATGTTTCAATAAGATCCCCTCTCATCCTTCTAAACTCCAGAGTATACAAGCCCAGCCGCTCCGCTCTCTCAGCATATGACAGTCCCGCCATCCCTGGAATTAACCTTGTAAACCTACGCTGCACTCCCTCAATAGCAAGAATGCCCTTCCTCAAATTAAGGGACCAAAACTGCACACAATACTCCAGGTGTGGTCTCACTAGGGCCCTATACAACTGCAGAAAGACCTCTTTGCTCCGATACTCAACTCCTCTTGTTATGAAGGCCAACATGCCATTCACTTTTTTCACTGCCTGCTGTACCTGCATGCATACTTTCATTGACTGATGAACAAGGACCCCCCAGATCCCGTTGTACTTCCCCGTATCCCAACTTGACACCATTTAGATAGTAATCTGCCTTCCTGTTTTTGTTACCAAAGTGGATAACCTCACATTTATCCACCTTGTACAGCATCAAACTATACTAAAGGAGATTTTCGATTGTTATTGTGTTTGGTGTAGGGAAAATTATCGCCTTAGATGATTTCTTGGACTGACACGTGTCTTTACAGATGTAACTACCAAATAAATGGTGAAAAATGTTATCCTTCATGCAGAGTGTTAAGTTTAAAAAAAATGTTTTGGGAGTGTGCTTGCATAGAGGGAAGTTAAACAAAGAGGTGTAGCAATAGACAATAGGTGCAGGAGTAGGCCATTCGGCCCTTCGAGCCAGCACAGCCATTCAATGTGATAATGGCTGATCATCCCCAATCAATACCCCGTTCCTGCCTTCTCCCGATATCCCCTGACCCAGTTATTTTTAAGAGCCCTATCTAGCTCTCTCTTGAAAGCATCCAGAGAACCTGCCTCCACTGCACTCTGAGGCAGAGAATTCCACAAACTCGCAACTCTCTGTGAGAAAAAGTGTTTCCTCATCTCCGTTCTAAATGGCTTACCCCTTATTCTTAAACTGTGGCCCCTGGTTCTGGACTCCCCCAACATCGGGAACATGTTTCCTGCCTCTAGCGTGTCCAAACCCTTAATAATCCTATATGTTTCAATAAGATATCCTCTCATCCTTCTAAACTCCAGAGTGCATAAGCCCAGCCGCTCCATTCTCTCAACATATGACAGTCCCGCCATCCCGGGAATTAACCCTGTAAACCTACGCTGCACTCCCTCAATAGCAAGAATGTCCTTCCTCAAATTAAGGGACCAAAACTGCACACAATACTCCAGATGTGGTCTCACTAGGGCTCTGTACAACTACAGAAGGACCTCTTTGCTCCTATACTCAACTCCTCTTGTTATGAAGGCCAACATGCCATTCGCTTTCTTCACTGCCTGCATTCATAGACAAATGAACAAGGACCCCCCGATCCCGTTGTACTTCCCCTTTTCCCAGCTTGATGCCATTTAGACTGCCTTCCTGTTTTTGATACCAAAGTGGATAACCTCACATTTATCCACATTAAACTTCATCTGCCATGCATCTGCCCACTCCCCCAACCTGTCCAAGTCACCCTGCATTCTCATAGCATCTTCCTCACAGTTCACACTGCCACCCAGCTTTGTGTCATCTGCAAATTTGCTAATGTTACTTTGAATCCATTCATCCAAATCATTGATGTATATTGTAAATAGCTGCGGTCCCAGCACCGAGTCTTGCGGTACCCCACTAGTCACTGCCTGCCATTCTGAAAGGGCCCCATTAATCCCTACTCTTTGTTTCCTGTCTGCCAACCAATTTTCTATCCATGTCAGCACTCTACACCCCCCCCCCCCCCCCCCCCCCCCCCCCCCAATACCATGTGCCCTAATTTTGCCCACTAATCTCCTATGTGGGACCTTATCAAATGCTTTCTGAAAGTCCAGGTACACTACATCCACTGGCTCTCCCTTGTCCATTTTCCTAGTTACATCCTCAAAAAATTCCAGAAGATTAGTCAAGCATGATTTCCCCTTCGTAAATCCATGCTGACTCAGACCCTGTTACTGCTATCCAAATGTGCCGCTATTTAATCTCTTATGATTGACTCCAGCATTTTCTCCACCACCGATGTCAGGCTAACTGGTCTATAATTCCCTGTTTTCTCTCTCCCGCCTTTCTTAAAAAGTGGGATAACATTAGCTGCCCTCCAATCCACAGGAACTGATCCTGAATTTATAGAACATTGGAAAATGATCACCAATGTGTCCACGATTTCTAGAGCCACTTCCTTAAGTCCATTTCCCCCCACAGATGCTGGCTGGCCTGCTGAAGTCCTCCAGCACTTTGTGTTTTCACCTCTTATCGCTGCCTGTTCCCATTTGTGTTTGGGGCAGCCTAGATTTACAAAATCCAATCTCTGCCCCATGTTGTCGACTGTGGAACAACGTCTCTGACAGAGAGCTCGGGGCTGGGGTTGGCAGTCTGAGGTGATCGGAGCAGCAGGAGGTGCAGGCTCCGCTGGTTCATCACCAACTCTGCCCTCTCCGAGTGAGTGCCGCGTCTTCGGCCGGGTGTGGCGGCACTCGGCTAACCATTGGCATAACTGAGGCTGGCACAAGCTCTCCGGCAGGGGACCAGTCACCCATAAGTAGCATCAGGAATGGAGCCACAGTGCGAGACGAGGAACTCTTCCCGTCTGCCAGCTCTGCACGTCAGTGCCAGCAGCCTGGGGGAGAAGTAAACCTACTCGCAAAAATAAATGAGTTACCTTCACTGGAGCCAGCACAGTCTAGTCTTCTGCCATAAACTGTTGTATGTGCGAGGCAGAATAAGTAATGCTTATGAGACCACACTTTCTTTTTAATTAGCAGAAGATAATCACTCCACCCAAAAGCCTTCATTGCTTTTTGCAGATCCAACTCGTTAGCAACTCAATGTGCGGGATGGAACTGCAGATGCTGTTCACACTGAAGATAGACACAAAATGCTGAGGTAACTCAGCGGGTCAGGCAGCACATCTGGAGAAAAGGAATATGTGAAGTTTCGGGT
The DNA here is from genome assembly GCA_035221665.1 of Okamejei kenojei. Classification (NCBI taxonomy): domain Eukaryota; kingdom Metazoa; phylum Chordata; class Chondrichthyes; order Rajiformes; family Rajidae; genus Okamejei; species Okamejei kenojei. The sequence goes on from CM069146.1 coordinate 44,870,009, forward strand.
CGAGACAAGAGTCGGGGCGGTGGGGGTGGGGAGGGGGGGAAACTAGAGGGATGAAAAGGTTCAGAACAATCAGAGCCAGCACAGCTGACCAAGAAAAGGTGGAACCACCGAGTCCTCTCTGACCAGCGTCCACTCCGTACACTAGCACTATCCTACACACTCAGGACATTTCACAATTTTACCAAAGCCTACAAACCTGTATGTATTTAGAGTGTGGTAGGAAATGGGAGCACCCAGAGAATACCCAATCAGTCACAGGGAGAAGATACAAACTCTGTACAGACAGCACCCGTAGTCAGGATTGAACCCTGTAAGACATCAACTCTACCGCTGTGCCATCCAACTCAATTTAATCATTTAAGATTGAAGATTTACCATCTGGCTGCACAGCTCCCTTCGAACCTTGACTGCAATGTCTTCCATTGTATCTGTGATTCTCTAGCAAGCTCCTGCCTCCCGATCTTCATTAAATATACCCCTGCCTGGTTCGATGCAACTCTCGCATCCCCCTGCAGCTCTGGGATGTGTTCGCTGTAAAGCTCCTAACATTTTTTTAGTAACATTAAAGGTGATTGGTGATTCTTTATTTTAACTTAGTTGTTTGTGGAATCAACTCAGTTCGCAAGTGGACTATCTGGATGGAACAGACGCTAATTAGCCTTGGATTAAAATACAATGTTGGCAAATCTAAATTCAGTTTCCAGACTGGATGAATTATGCCAAAGCAATGCTTTCTATTGAGTTTAGAGTTGCGGTTTAACTAGGTTAGAATAAAACCAAGTGTGTTCATTTGCTCCGGATTTTAAGAAAGATTTTAAAATTGTCAAGGACGGATACTTTCAGAGTTAATTCCTTAATGATGGTGTGTAGCGTCCACTTAATTGTCAAGACAAGACGAGAGTTAAGAGTGTTCCACTGTCAAAAGCACCGGGACCGGAATAATGACATTCTTGCTGACGCAAAGAACTGTAGATGCTGGTTTACAAAAAAAAAGGATGAAGTGCTGGAGTAACTGAAAGTCAATGAAATTTGTGCTGCAGCATACAACACCAAACATAATACAATAAGCAAGAATACAATAAATGATCAGTAATCCATGGTAACTAGGCCATAGTAGTGTAAACCAAAGTACGCAGCACAACCTTATATAAAGTCCATAGTATTGTGATGGTGCGGTAGTGTTGTGCTGTGTGGCCTTTGAACCCGAGGGTTAATTGGGGGGGAAAGCTGCTCTTGGAGGCAATGGTTCTCAGGCTCCTGTACCTCTGCCCAACGTTAGCAGTGAGGTGAGAGCGTGGCCAGGGTGACGTGGGTATTTGAAGATATCAGGTGCCTTCTTGAGGCAGTGCATCTTGTCGATCCCTTCACTGGTGGGGTAGTCAGTACCCGTGATGGCCAAAGCAATGTCCACCGCTTTCTGCTGCCGCCTTCCCCATTGGGAGTTCGAGTTACCAAAACCAACCAGTCAGTATACCCTCCACTGGACACCTGTGTTCGACAGAATATTCATTGACATGCTGAATCGCCACTAACTAATGTTTATTGTGTCACCAGAAAAATCATAAGGTCATAACTAATAGAAGCAGAATTAGGCCATTCGGCCCATCAAGTGTACTCTGGCTGATCTATCTCTCCCTCCGAACCCCATTCCCCTGCCTTCTTCCCAAAATCCCTGACACCTGTACTAATCAAGAATCTATCATTCTCTGCTTTAAAAATATCCATTGAATATCCAAAAATATTTGACTGTGAGCTCTGTGCCATAAGCAGGACACAGTAAAAACAATGTGCTTGCAATTTAAAACAATTACTAAGAATACATTTCCATTTTTGTATCTAGCGATGAATATTTTATCACTAAAACCATGTCTTGTTTTTGGAGTATAACCTGCTTACAACATGCATGCAAGGATGCATGAACTCAGCTGCATTTTGAACGACGGAATCTTTCTTAATTATGAAAAAATATTGATGTATTTTCCCCTCGTGATTAATCGGTGCCAGGGTGCAATCTATGACCAAATGGCATAATTCATTTGGCATTTCTGCAAGAACTCAGCGGGGCTCCAGAACAATTCACTGCCTCTCCAAATCCCCTCAAGAAACAGACTACAAAGCTTTGCATTTAAGCTGTGGAATAATTGTTGCAACATGAACTAACGGCACATCAAATATGCATATTTTCCATTAGCATTTGGCACCATTACCACAATTTTAGTATGCATGCCTTTGTTTTGAGATTCTGCTCCAGGCCAGGGGTAAAGTCATTGTTCAGAATATTAAATTTCACAGTTGGATATTTTGTTTGAAAGGCATGTATTTTGTGTTCACAAGGCTCTGAATCAATCATTTGGTTCTGGGCACAGTGCAACCAGTGTGCATGGTTTTGACAAAGTATTTGGAACGAAAGATAAGAGAGCTCCCTCTGCTGTAGCAAACCCATTTCTCCATGGCTTCTCTGTGACTCGACAACTAACAGCAGCTTTGTGCTCTGAACTGCTGATCACGTTGATTCCTTTCACGCATATAATACTTTAGACTTTAGAGACACCGCGCAGAAACGGGCGCTTCGGCCCACCGAGTCCTCGCCGACCAGCGCTCACCCCGTACACTAGCACCATCCTGCACACTCGGGATAATTTCACAATCTTTTTTTACCGAAGCCAATCAACCTACAAACCTCTGCGTCTTTTAAGTGTGCGAGGAAACGGGAGCACCGTGTCAAAACACACGTGGTCATGGGGAGAACGTACAAACTCCATGCCGACAGCGCCTATACTCAGGATCGAACCCGGGTCTTTGGCACTGCGAGGCAGAAACTCTACCGCTGCGCCTCCATGCTGCCCTGTGGTCTTTAATAATGTGCCACTTAAATAAAATTATGCCTCATAAAACTAGTGATAATATTGTGGCCTCGATTGAGGCTTGGTTAATGATTGATAGTTTAGGTCTAATTTCCTGTTTGAGAGTCACACTGACGTTTTCTGAATTGATAAATTAATTGACAGATTTCTAAATGACGAATGCTTTGTGTTTCAAACATGTAGTTAACTGACTCAAATTTCAGTCATTAAAAGGAGATCAATTCTGGACATCTTGTATGTCTCACCTAGATTAAAGCTTTCTGCCCCAATCACCCACTAACGTCATTTACTTGAGGTAGGAAACTTTAATGTTGCAAGAACGATGTAAATGTACTGAGAATTGAATAACAGTTGCAATTATACAGAGCTGCTAAAGAAACTGATTTGAAACTAGATTTAGGATCCTGCATTTATTGTTTTTACTTCATAGCAGCATTGATGAAGAAATGTGCTCTGCAGTGGAGGATGCTGAAACAGTTTCTCAAATGCCAATAATTAAAGAAATATATAGACATTCCTTTTGAGCAATTGTACAACATTGATAAAGCCCTAAAGGCAAAGAACATGCAGAATTTTATCCCAGCTGAATAGGTGCCATAAAATCATTTCTCTGGGCTGTTAAAATATCGACGATCATTGAATGATTATTACCAATAACAGTAACAGTGCTTCTGAGGTGCACTTTCAAAGGAATGTTCTGTGCCAAGTTAGATCCTCGGGAGCGAGACAGGAAAAAACACCAATGTTTGTTACAGCTTTGAGCTGTGTTTGACTCGCAATTGTCTTTGTATAAAGTGGTCTCTCACTTATTTGGACTTCTGCATTTTCCACTTGCATTTCTGCATTTTCCACTCATACTTCTATCCTCCCTTAGTTCACTTAGCCAAATATGTTTTAGCGTATTATCGTCGCGTGCAACGAGGTTTAGTTTATTATTGTCACGTGTACCGAGGTACAGGGAAAAGCTTTTGTTTGCGTGCTGCCCAGTTCAGAGAGAAAAAACGAAAGGGCCTGTCCCACTATACGAGTTTACCCAAGAGCTCTCCCGAGTTTTAAAAAAGTCAAACTCGTGGTAAGTACATAGTGGGTACGTCTCTTAGAGGCTCGGTACGTCTCTTAGAGGCTCGTAACTCTAACGGCAGGTACTCGGGAAACGTGGTAAGCTCGTGACGTTTTTTCAACATGTTGAAAAATGTCCACGAGAGCCACGAGTACCTAGGAGCGGCGATTACCGTAATTCTCCGAGTTCGAATCAGGGGAAACGCTGGAGAAATCTTGAATTACCTCGTACAGTGGGACAGGCCCTTAAAGATAGACACCAAATGCTGGCGTAACTGAGTGGGACAGGCAGCACCTCTGGATGGAAGGAATGGGTGACGTTTCGGGCTGAGACCCTTCTTCAGACTGCTGGACAAAAAATAATGCTTGAATACAATCAAGCCGTTCACAGATAAAGGATAACGAGTACCACATTCAGTGCAAGATATAACATTGGATCCGATAAAGTACATTGACAATTAGTTGTTTGTGTGCTATGCAATACTATCAGCTAATACTATACACAAAAACTAGAGCCAAGAGAAAGATGCCAGAGTGCAGAACACAGCATTGTAACGTAACAGTTCCATAGCAAAATCTTCAGTCAATGTAGACATTTGATAATTTCGCAGACAATTTGTGGTGTGACCTCTGCTTCTGTGCTTTTTAATATACACCGTCAGCATCAACTTATATGATAAGTTTTCATTATAAAGATTACACGCAAGAATGCTACCGTAAATTTGTGATTTATTTTTGATGTTTCGAGAGAGTCGGCAACAAAATATTGTTTTTGATTGTTGTAAAAAATTTTTTTTTAAATCTAGAACAATGATTATTTGGTTATGTCCAAAGAAATATAATTGAAATTGAAAGCAATTTTTATGATGGTGGTCCTCCGTTTCGCTGCCTTTTCATCATGGCACGAGTCACGGGCAGTGTTTAGTGCAATCAGGTACTGCGACGTCACTTGACCCGAACTCTGCAGGTACATATTGTCCCAGCAAGAATAAACCGTATCATTATGAATGAGTAGGAAGCCAGCCTTATGTTGCCCAGGGCCACAAAGGCGACTTGTTGAGCTTAATGGTGCAACAGCTGTAATCAGCTCGCTCATAAGAGCTTTATCCACCAGTGCAGATAACCTTATCAGTGGCACATTAACCAGCTGAACTTGGAAATGTAAGGCATAAACCTGTGCCAAAGAATTCAAAATCAAGTTCCCTGTGATGAGGAATTGTTGGTTACGGATGTTTCCACTGGTGGGAGAGTCTAGGGCCTGAGGCCATGGCCTCAGAATAAAAGGACGTACCTTTAGAAAGGAGATGAGGAGGAATCTATATTTAGTCAGAGGGTGGTGAACTTGTGGAATTCATTGCCACAGAAGGCTGTGGAGGCCGTCAATCGATATATTTAGGCAGAGGTTGGTAGATTCTTGATCGGTGAGGATGTCAGGGGTCATGGGGAGAAGACAGGAGCTTGGGGTTGAGAGTGAAAGATGGATCTGCCATGATTGAATGGCGGAGGAGACTTGATGGGCTGAATGGCCTAATTCTGTTCCGGCGACTTATGAATTTATTCCCATCTGATCTGAAGTAAAATTCCTTGCCAGTTTACTACACAATGCCTTGCTCTCTGTATTAAGAATTATCTGCAACCGTATGGGTTTTAAGGTAAAACAAACCCTTCCTAAAGCAGGCACCTCATGGTCCTGCAGTATCAATTAACAGCCAGAAAAACAAAGTATATTCTTAACTAGGGAGATTTCACAGCTGTAATAAGAGAATGGAAACAATAATTCGTAAATGAATAGGAATGAAATTGGGGGCAGAAAGAGATTGGATCAATAGCAGTAAGAGACAAGGAAATGATTAAACGTTAGGTAAATCTCTTATGAGATGCCTTAGCTGGGCTTGAGAGATTTATTGGATTTGCGTTAACATTTATCACAACAGTGTAAGGCTCATTTATAATCCTTAACCCTTGGTGATGAGTTTAGTGGTCAATTACTGTGAAGATCTAGCCAGCAACGTCATTCTTCATTAGTGCAAAGCAAATGCCAGAACAGAACGATCTGACCTGAAATTTTGGGAGATTCATACTGTAACTCTTCACATCTGTCATCATCCTCTGAATTTCCCAGTGGAATTTCCATGTTATTGGCAAATTGTGTTGTGAATGCTCTATCCTATTGGTAGTAAGATTTAGCCTCGCGTCTCGGGGAGAAAAATATTGTTGCATTATTTTGACAATGTAACATTACGCGTATCTCTAAACGAAACTAAAACAAATTACTGGAGTAATGGGCCTGTCCCACTTAGGCGAAGTTTTAGGCGACTGTAGGAGACTCTGCAGTCGCCACATGTTCGCGGGTAGTTGCCGGGTAGTCGCCTTCACGGTCGTGAGGAGTTCCCACATTCTGGGAACTAGTCGCGGCCACTTTATGGTCGCCGTGAATTTTTCAACATGTTGAAAAATTAGCGGCGACTAGAATGAAGCCGCCATGGAGAGTAGCGAGAATTCTTGTGCCGTAGGTGGGTGGCCAGGCGGTCAGAGGTTCTTGTAGGTTCTTGTAGGTTGTAACTTGGCTCATTGGGGGAAAAAAAATGTAAGCAGTAGTTTTCAGAACCAAGGATAACCGACCGGTAATGTTAAATGTCCGCCGAGCTTCACAGCCGTGTATCTCTGGCTTCCTAAAAGTTGTCTCCATTCCTTCTCCCTCCTCCTTCTCCCCCCTCCTTCTCCCCCCTCCTCCTCCTCCCCCCCCCCTATTTTAAAGGACTTATCGTACACTGTGCTTTAGCCGTCTTAATTACAGTGCCAACCTACCTGTTCATTGCGGTGTGTGTCTGTATCACCTTGGCTTTGCACCATGTGAATTTCACTCAGACAGCGCTCCCCCCGCTTGCCCTGTCCCCCGCCTGCATAGCGGGTTGGTGAAGGAAGCGATGTGTGTGTGTGTGTGTGTGTGTGTGTTCCACCCTGACAGTCGCCGTTCCAGTTGCCGGGTTTTCAGGCGACTGCCGGCAACTTGACAGTCGCCTGAAAAATCACCTAAAGGGCCTGTCCCACTTTCCCGAGTTATTCACGAATTCTCCTGAATTATTCACAAATTCTCCCGCGTTTTCAAACTCGCAGAATGTTCGTAACGAGTCTGTAGGAGTCCGTGGATATATCGTAGCGGCCCGTTATGCCAGCTGTAGGTACTCGGGGCATCAGGTAAGTCGGGACGTTTTTTCAGCATGATGAAAAATGTCCACGAGTAAAATAAATAGCGCCGAGTATCTAAGGCTGGCGTAACGAGCCGCTACGATTTATCCACGGACTCGTTACGAACATTCTGCGAGTTTGAAAACGCGGGAGAATTCGTGAATAACTCGGGAGAGTGCGACAGGCCCTTAAGTGGGACTGGACCGTAAATCAGTGGTTCAGATGGCATCTCTGGGTGATGTTTCAGGTCGAGACTCTTCAGTCTGAGAGTCTGTTTACGAGCTATTAGCTGTCTGCTAGATGAGAACGGGAACCTGATGCGACTTGGGTGGGAGAGGGATGGTGAGAGAGGGTGCGAATTTCGTTTGGGCCGCTTACAACCCAGTGGTATGAAAACTGAGTCTCTGGAACTGTAAAGCAGCAGCTCCACCACTACACCACCATGCCACCCTAAGCATTGATGCAATTAGCAGATTTATTTAGGGTTCACTGAAACATTTCTGTTCTATTTTAAAATAGGTAAGGCTGCTGTTTTGAAATGTTTGCTGGCCATCCACCAAGTCTTCAGGGAGAGTGATCCCGCGTACCTCCTCAACGACCTCTACATCACAGACTACTGTATCTGGATCCAGAAAGTGAAGTGAGTCTTGTACCTTTTCTAAAAAAAAAACCCAACTAGGTCACCTGAACAAACTCAAAGGATGATTCTGAAGATAGACACGACATGCTGGAGTAACTCAGCGGGACAGGCAGCATCTCTGGAGAGAAGGAATGGGTGACGTTTCGGGTCGAGACCCTTCTTCAGACTGATCAGTCTGAAGAAGGGTCTTGGCCCGAAACGTCACCAAGTCCTTCTCTTCCGAGATGCTGCCTGTCACGTTGAGTTACTCCAGCATGTCGTGTCTATGGTTTAAACCAGGATCTGCAGTTCCTCCCTACACATCTAAGGATGATTCTATCAGGCCTGCGCAAAAATTCTACCTTAGTTTTCATAGTCTACGGATGACATCTCATTGAATTAGAGACATTGAATATGTATGAGCCGAAGGTAAGTGGCTGCCAAAATATGTCATCTTGCATTTATTATAGTGAAATTCCACATGGTATTTATAAAAAAATCATCATTTTGAATTCACCAGCTTGTTATTTTTGTTCAACTTGCCTTTTTTCTCAATGTCAATTTACTGCTGGCTTGAAGGCTTGTCAGAAACTTCGTATTTTCACACAACACCGACGTTAGAAATTGTCATTTGTGAGCTTCATATGTAAGATGATGTGCAAGACCTGAAATAAAACTGAAAGCATGGCAAGTAACTAGATTACAGTCAAAGGTTTCAGACTGGTTGTCAGATTGTTAGAGAATAGAGGCCGAGCCAAAAGTGACAGCTTTGAAAAGCTGTATGTAAAATCTGTGCAAGCAGTCCAGTTTCAGATGCTGACCATATGGAAACAGAAAATAGGTGCAGGAGTCGACCATTCGGCCCTTCGAGTCAACACTGCCATTCAATGTGATCATGGCTGATCATCCAAAATCAGTACCCTGTTCCTGCTTTCTCCCCATTCCCCTGGTTCCGTTAGCCCTAAGAGCTATATCTAACTCTCTCTTGAATATATCCAGCGAATTGGCCTCCACTGCCTTCTGCGACGGAGAATTCCACAGATTCACAGCTCTCTGGGTGAAAAGGTTATTCCTCATCTCAGTCCTAAATGGCCTACCCCTTATTCTTAAACTGTGACCCCTGGTTCTGGACTCCTCCAATATCAGGAACATTTTTCTTGCATCTAGCCTGTCCGACCCTTTGAGAATTTTACATGTTTTGAAAAGATCCCCCCTCGTCCTTCTAAATTCCAGTGAATAAAAACATAGTTGATCCATTCTTTCATCATATGTCAGTCCCGCCATCGCGGGAATTAACCTGGTGAACCAACGCTGCACTCCCTCAATAGCAACAATGTCCTTCCTCAAATTAGATCAAAACTCACTCAAGTCCTCTCGCTATGAAGGCCCTCATGCCATTTGCTTTCCTCACTGCCTGCTGTACCTGCAAATCGGGATAGGAATATGTGCTAGAAAATCTTCAGGTTTATTGCTCAATGATGTGCCCATCCTGAGGGGAAGAAATTATTCTTAAATCGAGGTATGGTTGTGTGCAAAATATTAAATGGAAGCAAGAGACAGTTTTTATTGCATGGTGATCTGGTGCTCTCAGGTTAGCGTTAATAACGTTTTTTATTTATTCAGTCAGAGGCATTTATTGTTTTTAAGAAGTTAATGATAAACCGAGTGTGGTGCTTCTCAGGAAGATTTAAACTAGAGAGCCAGAGAGGTGGGAATCAGAGGAGTAGGTCAGAAATTGGAATGAGTGATGGGAACATAGAGGTTAGCAACAGTGAAGCTCAAAGGAAAGACAGGCAGGGTGGGGTGAAGGAATATGGTGAAGCAGATGAACAGGAAGGAAAAAGACAACTGCACAGTGTACGGTATGTCCTTTAGAGAGTGCGGGGGGGGAGAAGGAGTGGAGACACTTTTAAAACGCCAAACAACCTATAATAAAGTTTAGCGAGCATTTAACCTACCTGTCGGTTTTCCTTGGTCCTGAAAACTCCAATGAGCCAATGCGAAGGAGATTGCTTATGGCTGCCCTCGACTGCCTATAACTACATGGCGACCCCACTCCACTGCTCTACGAGTTCCAAAGAACCATGCCGACCAATTTTTACTCGCGGAAATTTTTTCAACATGCGGGAACTTCCCTCGAGCATGAAGGAGAGTTCCAGCAACCTCCTAGGACCTCCTAGGACCACGTGTCGACCATGCAGCGAGTTTGAGTCGAGGGCAAACTCTTCTAAACTCGCAGATTAGGTCGCCACAGTGGGAAAGCACCTTAAGTTTGGACTTTGCAGGAAGGTGCTAATTGGGAGCAGGGCATATTGCTATCTTGTTATGCAGGAGCTCGGGAGGGTAATTTGGGAGCAGTTGTTTAGTTTAGAGATACAGCACGGAAACAGGCCCTTCGGCCCACCGAGTCCATACCGACCAGCTCTCACTGTGCATAAACACTATCCTACACACACTCGGGACAATTTATATTCATACCAAGCGAATTGACCGTTGAACCTGTACGTCTTTGGAGTCTGGGAGGAAACTGAGGCTCTCGGAGAAAACCCACACGGGTCACGGGGAGAACGTGCAAACTCCGTACAGACAGCGCCCGTAGTCAGGATCGAAACTGGGTAAGGCTCTATCGCTGTGCCACCCCGCCACCCATTCTGTCTTTTACTTGCGATTATTGGGCAAGTCCACATCTGGCGTGACCCTTAACAATATTTATGTGCAGAGGGATTTTTGGCTCCAAGGACATAACTTCTTGAAAATGGTAGCACAAGTAGATGGAGTGGGAGAACAGGCATATGGTATGCTTGCCTTCTTGGGCGGGGCATTGTGCGTAAAGGGCTGTCCCACTATGGCAACCTTTTTGGCGAGTTTAGGAGACTGTCGGTCTTCTTGAATCGCGGAAAAGTTGGCATCCTTCGACTATGTAGAAGACTAGCTTCGACTATCAACGAGCCATTGAAACGAGCAAAGGCGATATACTAACACTATCTACGACTATCCCGACTACCTTTGATTACCTACGATAACATGCCGACCTACTTCGACGAAGCCTACGCCTACAAATGTATCGATTTTCTCCATGCCGACCAATTTTTGGTCGCAGAAAATTTTCAACATGTTGAAACATTTTCTGCGACCATACTGAGGCCGCGAGTAGTAACCACTATGTGGGAACTACTCTCAACCATGAAGGAGACTCACCAGAGACCACCTACCTACGACCATGTGGCGAGCTCAGAGTCTCCTAAACTCGCCAATAAGGTTGCCATAGTGGGACAGGCCCTTAAGAGTCAGGAAGTCATGATGCAACTTTATAGGATCCAATACAGGAAGGATGTCGAGGCTTTGGAAGGGGTACCTTTAGAATGGAGATGAGAAGGAATTTGTTTGGATAGAGGGTGGTGAATCTGTGGAATTCATTACCAGAGATGTCAGTGGAGGCCAAGTCAAGGGTATTTTTAAAGCAGCGATGGATAGATTCTTGATTAGTAAGGCCGTCAAAGGTTAAGGTGAGAAGGCAGGAAAATAGGGTTAAGAGGAAAAAACATATCAGCCATGATTGAGTGGAGGAGCAGACTCAACGGGCCAAATGGTCTGATTCTGCTCCGATGTTACATCTTATGAATGTGAAAAAAATACTTTAAAAAAAATCTGATGACAAGTATGTTGTAAGAAGTTTGCATTACTAATGAACATCAGTGAACTGGCAATTTATAATGATAGACACAAAAAGCTGGAGTCACTCAGCAGGACAGGCAGCATCTCTGGAGAGAAGGAATGGGTGACGTTTCGGGTCGCGACCCTTCTTCAGACTGGTTCGGGATAAGGGAAACGAGAGGTATAGACGATGATGTGGAGAGATAAAGAACAATGAATGAAAGATATGCAAACAAGTAACGATGATAAAGGGAACAAGCCATTGTAAGCTGTTTGTCGGGTGAAAATGAGAAGCAAGTGCGACTTGGGTGGAGGAGGGATAGAGAGAGAGGGAATGCAGGGGCTATCTGAAGTGAGATAAATCAATATTCATACCACTAGGCTCTGAGCTGCACAAGCAAAATATGAGATGCTGTTTCTCCAATTTGTGTTTAGCCTCACTCTGACAATGGAGGAGACCTAGAACAGAAAGGTCTGTGTAGGAATGGGAAGGAGAATTAAAGTGTCCAGCATCCGGGAGATCAGGTTGGTTCAGGCGGGTTGAGCGAAGGTGTTCCGCGAGATGATCGCCCAGTTTGCGTTTGGTCTCGCTGATGTATAGGAGTCCACATCTTCAACAACGGATACAGTAGGCGGTTGGAGGAGGTGCAAGTGTAACTCTGCCTAACCTGAAAGGACTGTCGGGGTCCCTGGACAGAGTCGAGGGAGGAGGTACAGCGACAGGCGTTGCATCTTTTGCAGTTGCTGGGGAGGGTGCCTGGGGAGGGGGTGGTTTGGGTGGGAAGGGATGAGTTAACCAGGGAGCTGCTGAGGGAACGGTCTCTGTGGAAGGCGGAAAGTGGTGGAGATGGGAAAATGTGGCTGGTGATGGGATCTCGTTGGAGGTGGCGGAGATTTTGGAGGATTATGTGTTGTATGCGACGGCTGATGAGGTGAAAGGTAAAGACTAGGGGGACTAATTGTAGTTCCCATGCAGTATTGACGTAGGTAAGGGCTCGGGATTTCTGAGGTAGAAAGGTTGTACACATCACATCACTTTGTACACATCTCATTCCCTTGTACACAGTGCACGTCTGGTAAAATAAGTTGCTATTGATTGCTGGAAGTACTCACTTGAGTCCACTGCATATAAATCAACAAGGCTCAATATCTGGGAGAAATAATCTGGTCTCTGCTCGATCACCATGGATCCTGGTTGTCAATAACAATTCCTGGTATCTCTTCACTTCAGCTTGGCATTATCATTTATTTAAAACGGAAATATTTCACCATTGTATCAAAGTGGATTTAAAAGCTGCAATAAATCAGTCTTGAGAAAACAAGGTGTACTAAATGTTAACATAACTGTTATTTACTGTTGGGAAAGGTTGAGATTGTAAATCCATAATGCCATAGAGTGATACAGTGTGGAAACAGGCCCTTCGGCCCAACTTGCCCACACTGGCCAACATGTCCCAGCTATACTAATCCCACCTACCTGCACTTGGTCCATATCCCTCCAAGCTTGTCCTATCCATGTACCTGCCTAACTGAGCTGTAATTTGTTGTATTTATTTTGTTATTCTTTTAAAGGGCATTTTTATCCTGTCATTCATGTAAAAGATTAAAACGATTATTCTTGAAGAAGATTTCACTGATGTAGTTTTGTTTTGATAGCTATAGCTGGTGTTCTTTGGAGGGGAAAATTAGTCTATGTTAAATGGGAGTGTGGTGGGATCTTGGAGAACACTCTGAAGGGAATTAACTCCTTAGTTGTATTGCATAAGTACATTACTTGGCTTAAAATATCTATTTTTGAAGTGCTTTGAAAATAAATGGTTTTGAGATAAATACAGGTAAATTACCAGATTTTTGATCAGCTTCATAGTTTTGTCAATACAACAAATCATTCCACAGGGGTAAAAGCCCTGTCCCACGGTACGAGTACGAGTTCATTCCAAGAGCTCTCCCGAGTTTGCCCTGATTCGAACTCGGAGATTTACGGTAATGGCCACTCGTCGGTACTCGGGGCTCTCGTGGACATTTTTCAACATGTTGGAAAATCTTCACGGGTCTTCCCGTGCTTACCTGCCGTTAGCGAGTCTTCCCGCGTACCTGCCGTTAGCGCTGAGAGACGTCCCGAGCTCCGACGTACCCGCTACGTTCATTCTCTGAGCTTACCACAGGTTTTTTTTTTAAAAACTCGGGAGAGCTCTTGGAATGAACTCGTACCGTGGTACAGGGCTATTACTGAATCAACTCTTTTTTGAAGCTGCAAAATAGTTGTTTTAGTAACAACACAGAAACAGGCCACCGAGTCCAGTGATCAGCCTGTGCACGAGGGCTATCCCAGGCACTAGGGACAATTTACAACGTTTACCGAAGCCAGTTAACCTACAAACCTGTACTTCTTTGGAGTGTGGGAGGAAACCGGAGCACCCGGAGAAAACCTACATGGTCACGGGGAGAACGTACAAACTCCCTACAGGCCGCACCCGTAGTCAGAATCGAACCTGGGTCTCTGGCACTGTAAGGTAGCAACTCGACCACTCGTGCAAGTACGATAATTCTGGATAATTTCTGAATCTTCCTGACAGATTCTACCCATACGTGAGGAGTGGGTGACCCATTATGATGATGTATTTAAAATCAATGCTGGAGTAACTCAGTGGTTCAGGCACTGGGGATTATGGATAGAAGATGTTTCGGGTCGAGACTCTTCTTCAGACTGATAGAAGACGGTGGTGGGGTTTGAGAGTGGCAGGAGGGAGAAAGTTGGAGGGACGATAGGCAGGACAACGCCTGGCAGGTGATAGGTGGACACAGGCGAGGGGGGTTGGTGGGGGTTGATAAGTAGATGGTTGGAATACATTTTTCTTTGGAAGGTGTGATTGTCCCCCGTTGTTCAAAGAACAGTTCAACTGCAGCAAAACAAGCTAAACAAAGTAATAAAATGAAATTAAGCAAAAAGCAAAGCAATGTCTTCCTCTGCCAGCAGAGGCCGCTAGTGAATCAAATTTCTGACAAAATAAATTTTCTACCTCACTTTCTTCCATCCAATATTGAGGAATATCAGCTTTCTTCATCTGCAGCCTCTTACGTCTCATCATCTCCTGCCAGCCTCTGTCCCTACCCCTCAACTCCCCTTCCCCTCCCACCCATCTGCCCTCCTCACCCGCTTCCCCCTATCACTTGCCAGAGGGTCTTGGTCCAAAATACCGACCATCCCTCTCCCTCCATAGATCCTGCCTGATCCGCAAAGTTCCTCCAACAGTTTGTTTTTTTGCATCGCTCCCCATCCATTTTTGGGATGATTTCAACTAAGAAGTGTATCTGAAGTTTGCTTCTGAAACACTGTTAGAACTGCCGTGGCTAACACGAGAAGTTAAAGATGGTATTTAGTTTAGTTTAGAGATACAGAACAGAAACAGGCCCGTCGGCTCACTGGGTCCGCATCGACCTGCGATCCCTGCACACTAGCACTATCCTACACACACTAGGGAACATTTACATTTGTACCAAGCCAGTTAACCTCCCAATCTTTGAGTCCTTGGAGTGTGGGAGGAAACTGAAGATCTTGGAGAAAAGCTGAACAGGTCCCGGGGAGAACGTACAGGCAAGCACCTGCAGTCAAGATTCTTGAATCCGGGTCTCTGGTGCTGTAAGGCAGCAGCTCATGGTCGAAGTAATCATCTACGAATGTTGCCAAAAATGGCAGCAAGTCCAAGGATGGAGAATACTTCAGAACTCAGCAGCTAGGTATTGATAAGGAGCATGGTATTGATAAGGAAGGAAAAATAGAATATAAAGCCTAGGCTAGCAGGAAACATATTCAAGCCATATAAACCTCGATAAAAAATGGAAGCATTAACAAGCATGTTGTGACTGGTAACATCAATAGTTCAATGGTCAATGGTTAGAAAGGACCTGCGGATGCTGGTTGACACCGATGATAGACACAAAAAGCTGGAGTAACTCAGCGGGACAGGCAGCATCATGGAGTGAAGGAATGGGTGACATTTTTGGTCGAGACCCTTCTTCAGACGAAGGGTGTGAAGAAGGGTCTCGACCAAATGGTCAATGGTTCTATAGTATCATGTGCAGATGTAGCGTGAAATTCTTATTTTGCATACAGTTCAATGATTGCCATACTCCAGGCTTCAAGAGCTTACTAAATGGAGAATGGATTGCCATTGTCTCTCAATGAGCACAATGAGAGAGTAACATTTTTCCAGTGTTGATTACCAAGGACGAAGTGAAGAGTGAACAGAACCTCTGATAGAGGGACTGCGTGTACTCATGAGCTGCTGTTTGTGGAGGCGGGGGGACGCACAAAATGTCAACTTAAAAACCGAAAACGCTGAGCCGGTCAGGCTGCATTTGTGGAAAAGGAGCAGAAGTAAACGTTTCAGATCAAAGACCGTCTGTCAACACTCGGAAAGAGCCGGGAATGAACAGACGGATAGAGGCAAGGATAGAGATGGCCACCCTTGTCTAAGTAGATACGCACAAGGCGATGGTCGTGATGGTATTTATGCTGCAGGCTAGAGCTTGCATAACATGCAAGCTATTTATAGTCTCTTTAGAGTTTATGCTTATTATTATCTTGTGTGGAGTGAAACTTGTGTGGAGTGAACCCAACTTGCTTTGCATGCTATCTGAACCGGGCATATATACTGTGCTTTCAGTAAATACAATGAAATCTAGCTCGAGTACAATAGCTGGAGCCATGGTGAAGACACAGAGTGCAGAATATAGTTTTCAGCATTGTAGCATGTCCACAAAGGGGTGGAGGTGAATCGGACAGCACCCTGGCCTTCGGAAGGACCGTTCAGAGGCCTGATGACTGAGGAGAACATGCAGTCCCTGAGTCTGCATGCGTGTACCAATGGTTATTATCGCTGAAGATAGACACAAAATGCTGGATAAAAGGAATAGGAATAGGAGCACATTAATGATGGGGATTTGCATTAAGTTTGAAACTACCTCCACACTTTACAGTAACACAACGGAAGGTGAGATGCAGGTTATGACAGCTGAAGAAAGTCTTCGTGTTACAGCACTTGTCTTCATTCTTGTCTGTATTTTCCCAGTGAGACACCTGCCAAATCATTTAACAGAACTGCTGTGGAATCTTTGCGATGGACTCTCTCACCCCTCGACTTATTTGCTCCCTTTAATCTCTGGTCAACATCTTTCCACACCATCTAGCCATGCCTGACAGTTTTTCACAGCAGTTTGCATATCGCAACTAATGTCACATTTAGTATTCCAAAGCGTTACCTGAAGGCTGTGCTAATTTGCCGCATCCAGCAGCAGATGTGGCCTTGAACAGGTGCTGGCAGATGGCGGTGATAATTGGCTATGCTGAAGATGGTTTTTTTTGAGCGAGCAGATGTTGTGATGTATTGCTAGTAAATCCGATGTCCTTCAGGTTTCAGATACAGGTGTTTGCATGTTGGGTTTTATCGGAACAAACCTAGAATTAAAACTGCTTAATAAATCTGCTTACAGTCTAGTTCGAACTGTTGTAGGGGGTTTAGTGTTGGAATTCAATGCCACAGACGGCTATGGAGGCCAAGCCAATGGCAAACCGAAGATCTCGGAGAAAGGCCACGCAGGTCACGGGGAGACAGCGCCTGTAGTTAGGATCGAACCCGGGTCTCTGGCGCTGTAAGGCAGCAGCCCTACTGCTGTGCCATCGTGTTGTTATGTGTTAATTATTTGGACATGAGTGTAGGGAGCCATTACAGAATTTTAACATAAGATAGTTTGAAATATAGTAAATGTTTTTGAACAGTGGTAGGCTAATAAACCTCAGAATAAAAGGATGTAACTCTAGAAAGGAGATGAGGAGGAATTCCTTCAGTCAGAGGGTGGTGAATCTGTGGAATTCATCGTCACAGAAGGCTGTGGAGGCCAATGGATATTTGTAAGGTGGAGATTGACAGATTCTTGATTAGTACGGGTGTCTACTGGGAGAAGGCAGGAGAATAGGTTGTGAGCGAAAGAGAGATCAGCCATGATTGAATGGCAGAGTAGACTTGATCGGCTGAATGGCCTAATTCTGCTCTTAGAACTTACCAACATGAATTTAATCAACTTGCATGAAGTGACCATTGTGGGCTTAAAATGAAAAGGTGCGACATAAAAGTATGTGCACCTGGTAAATAAATATTTAATCCTGTCATCCAAACTTTAATTAATCTGGAAAGAGATTCTAAACGAAGTCTGAAGAAGGGTCTCAACCCGAAACGTTGCCTATCCATTTCCTCCACATATACTGCATGACCTGCTAAGCTTCTGCAGCACTTTGTGTTTTATTCTACACAGAATCCTTGGACTTAGACTTTGTCCCATTTTCAATCTGCCATTCATCCTGTATGTATGTCTGTATATATGCGTGTGCATGTGTGTATATATATATATATATATATATATATATATATATATATATATATATATATATATATATATGCGCACACGCACACACACACACACACACACACACACACACACACACACACACACACACACACACACACACACACACACACACACATATATATAGGAGTGCGTGTGCGTGTGCGTGTATATCTTCATAGACTTCAGCTCTTCAGCTCTGCTTTTAACACAATCATTCCGTAGCAGCTGGTGGAGAAGTTGGAGTTATTGGGGTTGATGCTGGCACATGTAACTGGGTCCTGAACTTTCTATCACAACGGCAGCAGACAGTCAGGGTGGGCAGTAGGACATCAAAAACCATAACTGTGAGCACTGGCTCGCCCCAAGCCCCCTGCTGTTTAGTCTGCTTACACACGACTGTCCACGACCAACACCACAGCACTGGTCAAGAGAGCCCAGCAGCGACTACACCCTCTCCGAAGACTACGGAGAGCAGGTCTCCCCACTGCACACCTACGAACTTTTTACAGGGGGACAATCGAGAGCACATTAACCTACGGCATCACCCCCTGGTTCGGGAGCTGCAAGGCGTACGAACGGCACCAACTGGACAGGGTTGTGAAGACCGCCAGCAGGATTATTGGTGCTCCACTCCCTTTATTGCTGGACATATACAGGAAGAGATGTATTAGCAGAGCCATCTCCATCATCAAAGACCCCTACCACCCATCGCATCACATATTCTCCATCCTGCCATCTGGGAAGAGGTACAGGAGCATCAGCTGCAAAACCAGTAGGATGCTCCTCAGCTTCTTCC
Source organism: Okamejei kenojei (assembly GCA_035221665.1). Classification (NCBI taxonomy): domain Eukaryota; kingdom Metazoa; phylum Chordata; class Chondrichthyes; order Rajiformes; family Rajidae; genus Okamejei; species Okamejei kenojei. The sequence continues at coordinate 44,888,595 of CM069146.1, forward strand.
CGCAGGCAATTAGACTGATAAACGGACTTTGCCCCCTGCCAAAGTATCGCGCACCAAACACCAACCTGGACACACTGAAGCAGAGCCATTGTCGTGCCACTGCCGATCGGAACTCGTGATATATGTACTTTTATTCTTTATTTCTATTTATTTTTTACCACACACTGAATGGACACTGGTTGAGAAACGCTTTTTTGTTTTCCTCTGGGTATGTAAGTACTCAGGAAAATGATAATAAAGATATACAATACAATATGGGAGTGTGTGTGTGTGCGCACACACGCACGCACACACACACACACACGCACACTCTCTCACACTCTCACACACAGTTGACGCCCCATCCCCTTATCTTATTATGATTAATTCAGACACCAGAGATTTTGAACAGAAACAGCCCCTCTGCTTCACCCCATTCCCTGCACCAACAATCGACTGAAAGTGCGACACTTTGTGTGGATGCTTAACTAAGGCTTCGGACTCTGAATTACACAATAATTTTTTGCAGTGAAATGTAGTTTAGGGTTGGTGCGTACCAGGAGGGCCGATGCCAGAGTTTATTGTTTGCCTCTTCACAATGCACAAATGACTTCAGTGGAATTGAGAAGTTGATCTGAACATAGTTTACCCTTATCTGAGACCCTGCCTGCCACTCCATGCCAAGTTCTATTGATGTGCGTCTGATTTATAGCAGTGTTAATGTGCAGCGGAGTTAAGAAGTAGTAATTTATTTGTGCGATTGATTGTGCCGATGAATGTGAATTACTCCTGAACAGGCATTACAATTGTGAACTTCTGGCGTATATGAATTGGGAACTGCGAGTACGTGTAACGGTGATTGTACTGCGCTAGAATTTATTGAAATACAACGCAAATTAGTCTTGCGTAAGCACGACTATAAAATGTGAGACAATGAATGATTAATCTGCGATTAGTAACTTTTAGATTGGAACAGAAGAATGAACATTTGAGTAATTACTGATTGAAGGAGGTTATTTTGCAGTTCTCATTTTCTTGAGCTTCATCATTTATCAATCAGCGGCTTCAGTGGAATTGATTTTATACCATCGTGTTTACACTCCTGCCGCTGTGACTGCCTATTCATCTGACAGTTTAACCGCTGAAATCTGATCTTTGACTTCACTACGTTATAATTCACTGGAGTTTAGCCAACGTGTTCATTGTCCAGATTGTAAAGCTTCCTAAATAAACATGGGATTAATTGCATTTGTGGCTTGTTATTTAAGTGACAGCTGAATTATAGCGGCCTTACTAAAGACATGTTAAATGTTGAAGTAAGCTAGTTGTACATTGAAAGGTGAGTTGATGAGGCTTTGATCTAAGGCTTTACTTTCCAAAATACCACTGAGAATTTTTTCAATACCAACATTGTCTTTCAGCAACATAACGTTTGCAGCGTGATGTTAGACGCAAGATGCTGGAGTAACTCAGCGGGTCAGGCAGTTTCTCTGGCGAAAGGGAATCGGTGGCATCTTGGGTCGAGACCCTTCTTCAGACTGAGGGTCAGGGGAGAGGGAAACCAGACGTATGAAAAGGTTTGGAACAAATCAGAGTCGGAACCAATGACCAAGGAAAGGTGGAGCCCACAATGGTCAATTGTTGGCTGCGGAAAAGGTGATAACAAGCGGATGTATGGATGCGAACAGTGGAACTAGCTGGACGTCTAGGGTGGGGGGGGACGGAGAGAGAGAGAGAGGGAATGCAAGGGTTACTTGAAATTAGAGAAATCAACATTCATACCGCTGGGTTGTAAGCTGCCCAAACAAAATATGAGGTGCTGTTATGATCCTAATCAATGTCTCTGCATTTCTTGGTGCATATCATATATCGCTTGTTTCCAGAGATAGGAGTTTTTTTTACTAAAGGTAATAGACTTCTTGGGAGTTTAATTTGGCATTCCAACCTCTGCCAGGGTTGAAAATACTGGAGGTAGACACAAAAATGCTGGAGTAACAAGGCAAATCAGGCAGCGTCTCTGGAGAAAAGGAATAGGTGACGTTTTGGGTCAAGACCTTACGTCAGAAAATGCTGAAGATTGGTTAGTACATTCAGGACTATTGCAACTTCAAACAATGGTGGGGCGTGGTTTCGGGGATCGGGAAGGGTTAGTGTGGCCCTGGTGAATGGGGAGGGGTTTGCGTTCCTTCACCATTCACCAGGAGGCAGGAGTGGACTTAAATGTACAAGTGATACATCTCATTATAGCATAGAGTTGCAAGCCAGTTGTTGCTGTATCTGGTCTGTATTGGCTTTCATGCCTCAGCTTACAGGAAATCTTGCCAGTGTCCTCAGCACTGGTGCAGATGCCCTTCAGTTTCAGCCTGCTGGATTCTGAATCAGATTCAGCTCTTAATTCTCAGGGTGGCACAGCGGTAGAGCTGCTGCCTGGCAGCGCAGAGACCCGGGTTCAATCCTGACTGTGGGTGCTGTCTGTACGGAGTTTGTACGTTCTCACCATGACCTGCGTGGGCATTCTCCGAGATCTTCGTTTTTTTCCCACACTCCAAAGGCCTACAGGTTTGTAGGTAAATTGGCTTGGTTATAAATGTAAAATTGTCCCTAGAGTGTGTTAATACACGGTGGGTTGCTGGTCAGTGTGGACTCGGTGAGCAGAAGGGCCTGTATCTTTAAATTAAACTAAACTTAATATCCATCATCTTTAAGTATAACCCGAATCGTCACCTGTCCATGTTCTCCAGAGATGCTGCTGGCCCGCTGACTTACTCCAGTGCTTTGAGTCCTCCCAGCATTTGGAAGTCAGCAGCTATTTTGGATTGGATAGGGCTTGGATAGAGTGGATGCGTAGAGGATGTTTCCATGAGTGGGAGAGTCTAGAACTAGAGGTCATAGCCTCAGAATTAAAGGTCAAAGGACAAAAGACATTTATTGTCACATACACCAATTGGTGCAGTGAAATTTGAGTTACCATGCAGCACACAAATAAGATAAATGCAACACTTTGGAATTTAACATAAAACATAAAAAAACATCCCCCCACAGCGGAATCAACGTTTCCCACTGTGAGGGAAGGCACCAAAGTTCAGTCCTCTTCCTCTGTTCACCCGTGGACGGGGCCTATTGAGGCACTCGCAGTCGCCGCAACGGCAGCCCACTGTTTGTTTCAGGCCCTCGAACGGAAGAACACTCTCAGTGGGCCGGAAGCCTCCGAATCGGCCGCTTCCTACCAGAGACCGCGGCTTCGAAGTCCACAGGCCGAGCTGGGCGGCAACGCTGGCGACCTCTGCGAGAGACCCAAACAGTGCCGGCAGGCTCAGTCCCAGCACTCCGGAGCTCCAACACGGCGATTCCCGTAAGGCATCGCTCGCTCCGCGATGGAATCCAGAGCTGCGCCGCTGCTGAAGCTGAAGCTCTGTCCGGTTTCCGGCAGGAATGACCGCACCAATCCAGATGGTAGGCCGCGAGGAGGGGGCGACGATGCGGCTCGGAGAATAGGAGCAAATAAGAGAAAAGGGCGTTCTCTTAAGGAGATGAGGAGAAATTTCTTTAGTCGGTGGTGAATCTGTGGAATTCTTTGCCACTGAACGCTGTCGAGGCCAAGTCAGGGGATATTTTTATGGCAGAGATAGATAGATTCATGACTGGTACAGGTTATGGGGAGAAGGCTGGAGAATGGGGTTAGGAGGGAGAGATAGATCAGCCATGTTTGAACGCTGGAGTAGATGGGCTGAATGGCCTAATTCTACTCCTGTTCCCGAAGGCCAACACGATGAGCAAGTGCAGAATGTGTGGACATGCCCTGGCTTTCTCAATGACTGATCCTCAAGGACCACCTTCCAAATACTTGCCTTTCCTTCAGGGTTTGTAATGAAAGCTATTTCGTGAAGGTAGTACTTTGAGATCATGTGCAGCCTGCTGACTTATTTGTTATTTGAGAAAAGCTGCACTTGATTATTCTCAAGTAAGAAGACTGCCATTCTTCAGAGCAGCAGAGGACTTGCTCTAAGCATCAAGGAAGATTTAGTAATTTGCAGTACGTTGATTGTAACTGGTGAGTCCAATTTAATTCAAGCTGTTATCACGCTGTGTGCAATAAATAAAATGTTAGTGTTATAGCTGGATAACAGTGTGGGAAAATATTTGCAATTTAGAAGTATGTGTGTCTTGAGTGAGCTAACATTTGGTAGTTTCAGTTGACTCATCTGAGAATAATTTTAATATTATGCTTTTAATGTCATTTAATTGGTCTTATCTGCCCAGAAGCAGCCAGATGACAATGCGCAAGTAACAAGAGCTAGTTAAAGGAAGGTAACAAATGGCAGAAATGACAATATGTCCAGCAGCAGTTCATGCAAATTTTTTAAAAGAATTACGGGTTCAAGTGTAGATTCACAGTTAGTATTAGTTTAAGGACCTAGATTAATCCTCATTAGGGGAAATACAAGGTTAGTAAAGGGGAAAAGTAAAAGTCAACTATGGTAAATGTCATTCTGTCGCACATTGCATGCAGCTTCTGAGTCAAATCAGCGGTGGACATTGTAAATGAAATGATTGCTCCAGTGAGATAATATAAAGCTGCTAAAAGCACGAAGATAGCAAGAGGTGGATGCAAAACATAAGGTTGCAAGAACGAAGTATAAATAGAACGTGCAATACACTTGACAGGACTGACAAGGAGGAAAGACAGATCGCCAAGAAGGTGTTCACAATAAACACCAAACCTAACATGCAGAAAAGCCGACCTAACTCTGCTCTAAATAAAATGTCAGGAATAGCTGTGGCCTGAGTATGCTAAAACAATACATGTATTTGCTTTGGAAAGGTAAAAACTCAATGATTCACAGTACGACGGAACGGCGGGAAAGCGGTGGAGTTGCTGCTTTCCAGCGCCAGAGACCCGGGTTCGATCCTGATTACGGGTGCAGTCTGTATGGAGTTTGTACGTTCTCCCTGTGGCCTGCGTGGATTTTCTCTGGGGAAACATAGAAACATAGAGAATAGGCGCAGGAGGAGGCCATTTGGCCCTTCGAGCCAGCACCGTCATTCATTGTGATCATGGCTGATCATCCACAATCATTAACCCGTGCCTGCCGTCTCCCCATATCCCTTGATTCTGCTAGCCCTCAGAGCTCTATCTAACTCTCTTTTAAATTCATCCAGTGAATTGGCCTCCACTGCCTTCTATGGCAGAGAATTCCACAAATTCACAAATGTCTGGGTGAAAAGGTTTGTTCTCATCTCAGTTTTAAATGGCCTTCCCTTTGCTGGAGTAACACGGCAAATCAGGCAGCGTCTCTGGAGAAAAGGAATAGGTGATGTTTTGGGTCAAGACCTTTCATCAGAAAATGCTGAAGATACATTCAGGACTATTGCAACCTCAAACAATGGTGGGGCATGGTTTTGGGGATCGGGAAGGGTTAGTGTGGCCCTGGTGAATGGGGAGGGGTTTGAGTTCCTTCACCATTCACCAGGAGGCAGGGGTGGACTTAAATGTACGAGTGATACATCTCATTATAGCATAGAGCTACATAGATAATAAGTGCAGGCAGAGGCCATTCGGCCCCTCGAGCCAGCACCACCATTCATTGTGATCGTGGCTGATCGTCCCCAATCAAGTGCCTGTCTTCTCCCCATATCCCTTGATTCCATTATCCCCTAGAGCTCTTTCTAACTCTCTCTTAAATCCATCCAGTGCCTTCACAACTCTCTGGGTGAAAAAGTTTTTTCTCACCTCTGTCTTAAATGGCCTCCCCTTTATTCTAAGACTGTGGCCCCTGGTTCTGGACTTGCCCAACATTGGGAACATTTTTCCTGCATCTAGCTTGTCCAGTCCTTTTATACTTATTTATATGTTTCTATAAGATCCCCCCTCATCCTTCTAAATTCCAGTAAATACAAGCCCAGTCTTTCCAATCTTTCCTCATATGACAGTCCCGCCATACTTGGGATTAACCTCGTGAACCTACGCTGCACTGCCTCAATAGCAGGGATGTCCTTCCTCAAATTAGGAGACCAAAAATGTACACAATACTCCAGATGTGGTCTCACCAGGGCCCTGTACAACTGCAAAGGACCCATACTCAAATCCTCTCGTTATGAAGGCCAACATGCCATTAGCTTTCTTCTGCTGCACCTGCATGTGAAGCTCCGGTTTCCTCCCACACTCCAAAGACGTACAGGTTTGTAGGCTAATAGGCTTGGTATGAATGTAAATTGTCCCTTGGGTGTGTAGGATAGTGTTAGTATACTAGGATCGCCGGTCAGCACGTACTTTGGTGGGCTGAAGGGCCTGTTGCCCTGTATCTCTAAACTAAACTAGACAACGGTTCAATGGTCCTTTATTGCCACATGTACATATGTGCAGTGGAATTTTCTTTTGAAATACAGTTCAGACTGCAAAAATACGAACTACATTGTGGGTATGTACATGTGACAATAAAGAATACTTTCTTTCTCAGTATTCTCAGTTTGTCTCTGTTATTATTGTAAATTTAATAAAGTTGAAGTTAATGGATCCAATACTGGAATTTACAAAACATGATTTAAATTGTGTTTTACCCTTTCATCGTAAATATGAGGCTTTGACCAATTATATTATGTTATAAAAAATATTATATTATAATACGTTATGTTATAATATAAAATTATATTATATATTGTAATATATTATATGTGTTGCAAGCTATTAACCATATAACCATATAACAATTACAGCACAGAAACAGGCCCTCTCGGCCCTTCCAGTCCGTGCCGATCATTTGTTTTCCCCTAGTCCCATCTACCTATATAACCATATAACAATTACAGCACGGAAGCAGGCCCTCTCGGCCCTATTGAAAGGAACTGATAGCTTACTGTGTATAGAAGAACTAATAGCTCGATGTGTATCAAAAAATCTAAACTTTACCTGGTCTGAAAGGCTCAGTAAGTATTACATCACATTTATTGACAGAAAAAAATGGCTGCCAAGCATCCCTTCCTGTGAATATACTTGCATTTTATTTTCACTGCTTGTATCACATTGGTCAGTTTGTTTTGCATCGAGACCCTTCTTCAGACTGTGAGTCAAGGGAGAGGGAAACCAGAGCTATGAAAAGGTTCAGAACAAATCAGAGCCTGCACCAATGACCAATGAAAGGTGGAGCCCACAATGGTCCATTGTTGGTTGCGGAAAAGGTGATAACAAGCGGATAGATGGATGCGAACAGTGGAACTGGCAGGACGTTTAGGGTGGGGGAGGGAGGGACGAGAGAGAGAGAGAGAATGTTAGGTTTTCTTGAAATTAGAGAAATCAACATTCATACCGCTGGGATGTAAGCTGCCCTAGCGAAATATGAGGCGCTGTTACGATCCTGATCAATGTCTCTGCATTTCTTGGTGCATAGCTACGATCAGTACGTCGCTTGTTTCCAGAGATAGGAGTTTTTTTAATGAAAGATTATGGACTTCTTGGGTGATCTATTTGGCTTTCCAACCTCTGCCGGGGTTGAAAATGCTGGGGATAGACACACAAATGCAGGAGTAACTTGGAGGATGTATGGTGACCCGTATCTCTAGAGAAAAGGAATAGGTGAGGTTTTGTGTCAAGATCAATTTGTTTTTCTCTCTCATTTACAAAAAAAAAAGCTACATGCGTGTGTGTCATGTACTTTCCACTCATTTCACAGCCATCCTGCAATTAGCGACTGTAAGCTGCTGCCACAGTATCAAAAGCCCGTGTTATAGGAATTGCTGCTGATGGCATAACCACAGGAAGCAATGATTTCATCAGCAGTTCTGGTATTTATGTTAGTTCCAGGTTTGCAACAACTGTGGGTAATCCTGACGCATTTCGAAACTGCGCAGGCTGCACAGAATAGGGTAGAAGTCAGCCTATCTGAAAGATAATAGTAAAGGATGAAATATTAATGTCATTATCATTGCTAATCCAGTGAAATACATCTGATCAGGAGCTAAATGTCTACATGCACTTTTGAAGCCTTTAGATAGTATCCACAATTTGCTGTGTTGACATTTTGCCTAATATCCCACAGTTAGTTTAGTATCAGGGATGTATGGTGTCCCGTATCTCTACTCCGGCCCCCCACGGGCCTCCAGCAGCGACTCCGCTGACCCTCGCCTCTCCAACACCCACCAGCGGGCCGGAGACATTGCCTCACCTGAGTTCCAGGCTCAGCATCAGACCCACAACCTCCACGATGCAGACTCCGACAGCACGTGGCCTGACTCTGCTGGGTCCTACTGCTTCCCCCCCCCCTCTCCTACAGGGAACCTCAGTAGTGATGGGTCTCCTCCTTCCCCCCCCCCCCCTTTTAACTAGGTTACCCTGACCACACCCCACCCATACAATAGTCCTCATGCTCCCCCCCCCCCTCTGAACACCCACCATCTATCCCCCCCCCCCTCACCCCCCCAGATCCAGCCTCGGCCTTTGTCCACTCCCCAGCCCTCCTCTGACCCCCAACCCCCACCCTTGTCGTGTCTTCACCATCCCCCCCCTGATCTCCCCCTTTCCGATATGGAACGTTCTGTTCACAACAGAGGCCTCATCTTCGTTCCCCCCCCCCCCCCTCCCCCACCTCAACGAGTTCCGGATCCGCCATGACGTAGAACTTTTCTTCCGCTGCCTCCGTCTCTGTGACTTTTTCTTTGGGAAGGAGTCCCCACCACCCAGCCTCCACCGGTCCTCCTCCTCTTGGACTCCCCAGAACGGCCTTCTACCCTCTCCAGATCTCTTTATTTCTAACTGCCGATGTGACATCAACCGTCTCAACTTTCTACCCTCACCTCACCCCTCTGAACGTACAGCCCTCCGCTCACTCTGCAGCATCCCTGACATTATAATCAAACCCACCGACAAGGGAAGTGCTGTGGTAGTCTGAGCGCTGACCTCTAGCGGGCTGAGGCCAGGTGACGATTCTCAGACACCTCCTCCTACTTATCCTTGCACCATGATCCCACAGATGAGCACCAGGCCTTAATCTCAGACACCATTACTGATTTAATCACTTCTGGCTGTCTGCCTTCCACAGCACTCCCAGCCTTGCACAACCCGTTTTTACCTTCTCCCCAAAATCCACAAAAATAACTGCCCTGGCAGACCCATTGTTTCTACCTGCTCCTGTCCCACGGAAATGATTTCCACGTACCTCGACTCCATCCTATCCCCCCCGTTCCCCTCTCTCCCGACCTATGTCCAAGATGCTCCTTTGTCTCTTTAATGACTTCCGCTTTCCGAGCCCCCACTCCCTCATCTTTACTGTGGACGTTCAGTCACTCTACACCTCCACCCCCCACCAGGTAGGCCTTAAAGCCCTCCGTTTCTCCCTTGAACGCAAAACAATCCAATTTCCCTCTACTAACTATGCCTGCCTCTTTGTAGGGTACGTTGAACAATCCCTGTTCCAGGCGTACACTGGCCCTATCCCCGAACTCGATCTCCGTTACATTGACGACTGCATCAGTGCTACCTCCCGCACCCATGCAGAACTCATGGACTTCATCAACTTCAATTTTCATCCTGCACTCAAATTTACTTGGACCATCTCCGACACCTCCCTCCCCTTTCTTGATCTCACGGACTCCATCACAAGAAAGAGATTAATGATTGACGCCTATTACAGACCCACTGACTCCCACAACTATCTCGACTACACTTCTTCCCGCCCTGCTTCCTGCAAAGACTCTATCCCCTACTCCCAACTCCTCCGTCTGTGCCGCATCTGCACCCAAGATGAGGTGTTCCATACTAGAACATCTGAGATATCCTCATTCTTTAGGGAATGGGGGCTCCTCTCTCCCAGCATAGATACACTCCATGAATATAGCCACATTTTCCCATCTCCACCCCTTTCTAGAATTAACTCACCCTGAATCTATTTTCACCCAAGGTGCAGACACTCCCCGACTTACACGACCCATGTAAACTTGCACTTACATAAACAAGTGCATACTCAGTCCCTAGTGCAAACAAGCCAGTTGTGTTGTTTCCACACACTGTACGATAACTCAAGTTTACATTGGAAATAAGCCAGCAATGGCAGCGATGCTTATTACCCTGAGATTTGTGCATCGCAGAAAATACCCTATCGTCGTGGGAACTCAGGCCAGCATGCTGCAGAACATGTCCTGGCTGCTGCTGAGATAGTTAACACTCTCAGTGAGTTATTTCGGGCAGGGTTTAGGGATGGTGATTCCGACTTGTATAAAACATGACTTGTGTAAGGATTCGTGGAACATAACGCTTTGCATAAGTCCGGGAGTGCCTGCGCAGGCATATGTGATCTAGAATGGGCTATGGATGGGAATGGCGGGGCAAGGTCTGGATGAACTGCTATCTTTCTGAGCGTTAAATTGCTCCGATTAAGGCAGTGTGTCAGGGAGGAGCTAGTTTGGTTTGGATCCTAGACCACAAATGGACCGTAGTGATTTGTAGGTGACAGTTCTGCAGCAGGTACAAGAGGTATGGTGAGGTTCACAGCAACACAGCCGTTTCTTCTATGAAGGTGATGTATTGCTAATGGTTTTAAGAAAAAGAGCAAAGCATGAGCTGAACTTCCAACTTTGGACTCGTCTTTGATGACCCTTTCCAACCTATCTTAGACTTTTCTCTGGAACTGTTACGCTACAATGCTGACAAACTATATTCTGCACTCTGTACCTTTCTCTTTGCTCTAACCTTTTAGTACTTGTGTTTGCCTTGATGTACTGATGTATGTATTATCTGTCAGCTTGTAGCTGTTGAATATCGCTTATTCAGTTTAATTTTGTTTAGTTTAGAGATAACAGTGGAAACAGGCCCACCGAGTCCCGCACCGACCAGCGATCCCCCTGTATTGCATCGTATTAGCATTTTCACTGGATCTTGGTACACTTGACAATAATAAAAATAAATCTAAAGCAGCTCCCTGGCCTCGGTGGACTAGGAGGAGGAGAAGGACTGGACTTTTTGGTGCCTTCCCTCTTTTCCAGTGGAAAGTGTTGATTCTGCTGCTGGGGGGACGTTCATGTTTAATCCTATAGTGTATTGGGTCTTGTTTTCTCTTCTTTATTTTATATGGATGTATGGTAATCTATTTTTTTTTTCTCTGTAACATGATTTGATTTAAAAGTGCTATATAAATAAAAATTATTTACTAATTACTTACTGCGAGTGACTGCGGAATAGTGTGGATTATACTTGAACCATGTCATGGATTTTTGGCCTTGACGTATCCAGTACTTGGACCAAGGCCAAGAAACATTAGTGACTATTTCGTTGTACAGCTTCTTCCCCCTCTAATTTAAAGTGACGTTATTATATTGTTTTAGTATCAAGTTGTCTAGCTGAACTTGCTTTGAGATCTCTAATCTTGAAATAATGTGTTGCCAATCTGACTGGGTTTCTCAAAGTAGAGATTGACTGAAGGGAGATTGGAATGCCGGAAATAAACATAGGTTTAGTTTGTAAAGAGGTTGGGTTGCATCTGGCTACTCTCCAGTTATTTTTAACTAAAATGGACTCTTCAACCCTTCAGCAGTCTCTGGTTTTAGCCAGTGCTGATTCACGCAAGTCAGAATGACCACAGACTCTGAAATCTGAGTTGCGTCAGTTGGTCTCGGTTGTGCTTTGCTGGTTTGTGTCCTTACTGGGAAGGTCAAACCAAGCTCTCTTGAGGAGGCGTCTAATGTGGGCACTGCAAATTGGTTCCATTGTAACAGCCTCTGCAGTTGAGAAGAATACTTAATCGGCACTTTTTTGTTTAGTTTAGTTTAGAGATTCATCGTGGAAACGGGCCCTTAGGCCACCCAGTCCGTGCCGACCAGTGATCCCTGCTATCCTACACTAGGGGCAATTTACAATTATACCAAGCCAATTAACCTACAAACCTGTACGTCTTTCGAGTGTGGGGGGAAACCGGAGATCTCTGAGAAAATCCATGCAGGTCACGGGGAGAACATACAAATTCTGTAAAGACAAGCACCCGTCAGCGATGGCAACCTCGCCAACGGTCTGTCTGTCTTTTCTTTTTTTTTTGTTATTTTTAGTGTGTTTAAAAAGTTTGTGTTAATGTTCCCTGGTTTGTTTTATGTTGGGGGGGGGTGGGGGTGGGAGAATCTTTTTTTCCATCTCTTACCTTGCCGGAGATGCGATTGTTTTCCGGATCGTATCTCTGGTCACTCTGTGGCCTAACATCATGGAGCTGGAGACCTTGCTCGAGACTGACTTTGAACCCCACCACGGTGCCATGGACTTACCATCAGAGCCTGCGGTCCCTTGCCTGGGATCGACGCTCCAACCGCGGCCTGCGGATTTCACCATCGAGGAGATCGCAGTGTTGGGTAGGGACTAATGCCGGGAAGCTCCAAAGTCGCAGGAGGTTCGACCAGCCCCGACCCGGGGTCCGATCGCCCGGCGCGGGGGAGCTGAGATCCCCCCCCCGATGCGGGAGCTTGATCACCCCAATGCGGAGGGTCCGACCACCGGCTACAGGAGCCAAGGTCGTCCCGTCAACGGAAGGCTCGAGGCCCCCGACCGCGTGAGAAGAGATTGACATTTTTTTTTCGCCTTCCATCACAGTGAGGAATGTGGAGGAGTCACTGTGGTGGATGTTTATGTTAAAATGTATTTTGTGTGTTTTGTTGCTTTTCATTGGTATGACTATGGCAAATCAAATTCCTCGTATGTTGCAAAACATACTTAGCTAATAAAGTTTGATTATGGTTTATGATTAGTCGGGATCGAACCCGGGGTCTCTGGCGGAACTCTATCGTTGCGCCACCATTTAGTTTTGTTGAGTTTAGGTTATTATTGTCACGTGTTCCAAGGTACTGCAAAAGGCCTTTGTATGGGTGCTATCCAGTTAGAGAGAAGTCTACACATGAAGGAGCAAATTGTGTTTTTAACACATTGATCCATTTATTCACAGCAAGGCACGATACAGACAGACAGAGCCAACTCTTGCTGGTGAATGCTGGCAGTGCTGTGGTGAACTGCTGGTATTTACACAAGGCTCAGAATTTTGTTTTGTGACTTTGCTCGAATCCAAAGCTAGATTCCCAAACTTACTGCCAAATTCCAGCTGGCAAATTAATCAGGTTGAGCTGCAAAGGAGTCCCAACGGCAGAGTACCCACTTGCTGAGATTCCGCAGCACTTACTCTGGGGTGTCAGCCATGGATCCTGTGCCACATATTTCTGACGTTTGGTTATCCATTTCAATGAAGATGTTACAGCTGCAGGAAAAGAAGGGTAAATGTAAAGTTAAGTTGCATTTTAATCATTTGTGTTTGCAGTATTGTTTTATCTATTTAAATTTAGGATTATCTTAACATTTTGGAGTGTGGGAGGAAAGCGAAAATCTCTGAGAAAACCCACGTGGTCACGGGGAGACAGCACCTGTAGTCAGGATTGAAACCTGGTCTCTGCACCACCGTGCCACCCTGCTGTTGATATGTGTCAATTATTTGGACATGAGTGTAGAGAGCCATTTCAGAATTTTAACATAAGAAAATTTAAAATATAGTCAATGTTTTTGAACAGTGGTAGGCTGAGAATAAAAGGATGTTTCTCTAGAAAAGGAGATGAGGAGGAATTTATTTTGTCAGAGAGTGGTAAATCTGTGGAATTCATTGCCACAGAAAGTGTGGAGGCTAAGTCAAAGGATATTTTTAAGGCGGGGATTGACAGATTAGTATGGGTGTCAGGGGTCATGGGACGAAGGCAGGAGAATGGGATTGAGAGGGAAAGGTAGATCAGCCATGATTGTATAACGGAGTAGACTTGATAGGCCAAATGGCCACATTTTGCTCCTATACCTTATGAAGTTATGAATATGTCATGCAGATCGCAGATGAAATTCTTCACAGAATAATGTGACATGACATATTTTCATAAGGAGGATAAGCCAAAACAATACTTACTAAATAGATCAAAATATTGACGACAATAACAGACCTAACGGCTGCGGTTGTGCACAAAACTTTGAAGGTTTGTAATAAACTGTTAATGAAACATGGGCTTGATATGGAGAGGTTTCAAGTACAAAAACAAGCTTATGTTATATGTGTATCATACACTAGTCAATGGTGTGTAGTGTTTGGGTAATTCTGGATTGCACCCTTTTCTGGGAGGATGGTGCAAAAGAGATTTACTCTGGATAGACTTCAGGTCAGCAATATTATTTTGGCCAGGAACATGGCTGTTTCTGAAGTGTGTTTCTTTAGCTGTACAGAGAGGATGTTATTTGGAATTACGGGATCAGTGCTGGGTCCATTGTCGTTTGTCATCCATGTTGTCGACTTTAATGAGAATGTTGTTGGCGTGATTAGTAAGTTTGCGGATCGCACCAAAATTGGTGGTGAGGGGACATTGACAAAGGTTGTCCCAGATGACGACAGGATCTAGATGAAGAGAAGGTAGACCAAGGAGTGGAAGATGGAATTTAATTGGACAAGTGTTAGGTGTTGTATTTTGCTTAATTAAAGCAGAGTTTTAAGGGCCTGTCCCACATAGGCGATTTTTTTTAGGCGACTAGGCTGTCGCCACACGGTCGCCGGGGTGTTGCCTGTATGGTTGTGAGTAGTCTACTCAGTCGCCCAAAGAGTCATGGCGTTTATCTGGTCACCGCTGGATTTTTAAATGTTCAAAACATTTTGGCGACAGTCGGCGACCATGTGCTTGTCGTAGCTTGTCTTCTACTAACGTAGGTCTGTCGTAGGTTGGCTCCGGTGCTGACTTCGGTGAATTCCATTGTTGTAGTCACCAGCAGTCGCCTAAAAAAATCGCCTAAGTGGGACAGGCCCATTAGTCCAGTCACCGGGTTTTTTGGCAACCTGCTACAACTATGACAGTCGCCTAAAAAATCGCCTAGTGGGACAGGCCCTTTACTTGCACAGTAAATGGCAAGGCCCAGGAAGAGAGCTGTGAAGCACAGAGACCTCGCACACAGTTCCCCGAAAGTGGCAAAATAGGTAGACAAGGTGGTGAATGAGGCTTCTCACTTCATTGGTTGGAGCATTGAGAACAAGAGTATTATGTGCAGTTCTGGTCACCCAACTATCTGATAGATATCATTAAGCGCAAAAGGATACAGAAAAGATTCACAAGTTTGTTACTGGGATTGAAGGCGTGAGTTGCAAGAAGAGACTGGATCGGCCGGCGTGGGTGTGCGCAGAAGGCTGTAAGGTGACTTCATAGAGGCTGTAAGGTGACTTCAAGATCATGATAGGCATAGTTAAGGTATTTTACCCAGGGCAGAGAAGTTTAAATGAAGAGGGGATAGATTTAGGGTGAGAGGAGGGAAGAATTAAAGGGCACCAGAGAGGGAATGTTTCCACACACAGGATGGTGGGAATGTGGAACAAGCTGCCAGAGGAGATGGGTACAATGACAATCTTTAAAAGATATTTGGGCAGATGGATAGAAGAGGTTCAGAGGGATATGGAGCAAACATAGACAAATGGGGTTTGCTCAGGTAGGAAATTTGGTTGGCATACACGAGTTGAGATGGTGGGCCTGTTTCTGTGCCGTGTGACGCTATGACAATATAATGATTGCGTGATTAAATGTAGAGCATGCTGAAAGCCCAAGCCCAAGCAAATGGATGGCACAGTGGCGCAGCAGTAGTTGCAGCCTTAGTTGCAGCGTGACAGACCCGGGTCCGATCCCGACTACCTGTCAGGGTGCTGTCCGTACGGAGTGTGTCGGTTCTCCCCGTGATCAGCGTACGGTTTCTCCGGGAAGCTCCGGTTGCCCCCACACTCCAAAGGATGTACAGGTTCGTAGGTTAATTGGCTTCAGTAAAATTGTAAATTTACCCTAGGATGTGTAGAATAGTGCTAGTGTATGGCGTGGTATGAAGGGCCTGTATCTCTAAACTAAACTATACTAAAGGAGATTTTCGATTGTTATTGTGTTTGGTGTAGGGAAAATTATCGCCTTAGATGATTTCTTGGACTGACACGTGTCTTTACAGATGTAACTACCAAAGAAATGGTGAAAAATGTTATCCTTCACGCAGAGTGTTAAGTTTAAAAAAAATTGTTTTGGGAGTGTGCTTGCATAGAGGGAAATTAAACAAAGTGGTGTAGCAATAGACAACAGGTGCAGGAGTAGGCCATTCAGCCCTTCGAGCCAGCACAGCCATTCAATGTGATAATGGCTGATCATCCCCAATCAATACCCCGTTCCTGCCTTCTCCCCATATCCCCTGACCCCGTTATTTTTAAGAGCCCTATCTAGCTCTCTCTTGAAAGCATCCAGAGAACCTGCCTCCACTGCACTCTGAGGCAGAGAATTCCACAGACTCGCAACTCTCTGTGAGAAAAAGTGTTTCCTCGTCTCCGTTCTAAATGGCTTACCCCTTATTCTTAAACTGTGGCCCCTGGTTCTGGACTCCCCCAACATCGGGACCATGTTTCCTGCCTCTAGCGTGTCCAAACCCTTAACAATCCTATATGTTTCAATAAGATATCCTCTCATCCTTCTAAACTCCAGAGTGCATAAGCCCAGCCGCTCCATTCTCTCAACATATGACAGTCCCGCCATCCCGGGAATTAACCCTGTAAACCTACGCTGCACTCCCTCAATAGCAAGAATGTCCTTCCTCAAATTAGGGGACCAAAACTGCACACAATACTCCAGATGTGGTCTCACTAGGGCTCTGCACAACTACAGAAGGACCTCTTTGCTCCTATACTCAACTCCTCTTGTTATGAAGGCCAACATGCCATTCGCTTTCTTCACTGCCTGTATTCATAGACAAATGAACAAGGACCCCCCGATCCCGTTGTACTTCCCCTTTTCCCAGCTTGATGCCATTTAGACTGCCTTCCTGTTTTTGATACCAAAGTGGATAACCTCACATTTATCCACATTAAACTTCATCTGCCATGCATCTGCCCACTCCCCCAACCTGTCCAAGTCACCCTGCATTCTCATAGCATCTTCCTCACAGTTCACACTGCCACCCAGCTTTGTGTCATCTGCAAATTTGCTAATGTTACTTTGAATCCATTCATCCAAATCATTGATGTATATTGTAAATAGCTGCGGTCCCAGCACCGAGCCTTGCGGTACCCCACTAGTCACTGCCTGCCATTCTGAAAGGGACCCGTTAATCCCTACTCTTTGTTTCCTGTCTGCCAACCAATTTTCTATCCATGTCAGCACTCTACACCCTCCCCCCCCCCCCCAATACCATGTGCCCTAATTTTGCCCACTAATCTCCTATGTGGGACCTTATCAAATGCTTTCTGAAAGTCCAGGTACACTACATCCACTGGCTCTCACTTGTCCATTTTCCTAGTTACATCTTCAAAAAATTCCAGAAGATTAGTCAAGCCTGATTTCCCCTCATCGTAAATCCATGCTGACTCGGACAGATCCTGTTACTGCTATCCAAATGTGCGACTATTTCATCTTTTATAATTTACTCCAGCATCTTCCCCACCACCGATGTCAGGCTAACTGGTCTACAATTCCCTGTTTTCTCTCTCCTGCCTTTCTTAAAAAGTGGGATAACATTAGCTCACAATAATCCAGGAATGAAATCCTTACCCAACAGAGCTGAATCGCAGCTGAGGTAACTAAGCTGTCTATATTTAACGTTAACTTCTGTCGTGAAGGAGAGAAACAGGCCAGAAATCTTATTTCCAATCAGAGGTTATGGGGTGATGGCAGGAGAATGGGGTTGAGAGGGAAAGATAGATCAGCCATGATTGAATGGCAGAGTAGACGTGACGGTTAGAATGACCTAATTCAGATGAGCTTATGAATACAACAGTGACTCCTGATGAAAGCGGCTGTTTTCCAAACTGATTGGGGAGCGGGATGAAACTTGGATTGTTCAATAAGATGCAAATTCTCACCATTGGCTCATAAATAATGAACGATTGAATAAGTGTCCAATGTCTCATTCGTGAATCTATCCCTCAACCTCCATCCTAAATAAGGGCCATCAAACGTCAGTTCTCTCCCCCTCTCCCTCCCCCTCTCCCTCCCCCTCCCTCCCTCTCCCTCTCCCCTTCCTTCCTCTCCTCCCCCTCTCCCTCCCCCTCTCCCTCCCCCTCCCCCTCCCTCCCCCCTCCCTCCCTCTCCCTCTCCCCTTCCTTCCTCTCCCCCTCTCCCTCTCCCCCTCTGCTGAGTATCTCCAAGCAATTTCTTTTTTTTATTACCAGACCTCTGTGTTGGTCGGTGCTTTCAGGAAACGGGAGAAAAATGTTGGTGGGAAATTTCTTTGGCAGCAAGAAGTGAGAGTTTTATGGCCTTTTCTCAGTGAAGTTGAGCTGCGTTTCATATCTGTATCTCGTTCTCCCTGGTCATGAATTATTTTGTCAGCGAGCTGCAGTCAATTGCCTGCGCTGCCTGGATGTGTCATGCCTTGTAGCTTGCCAGACTTGAAGAAAGGAAATGAAACAGTTGCCGTGTGTTTTATAGCCATGGTGACTGCTCAGGAAGTGGTGAAAAGTTGATTGATGGTGTGAACTGGAGCAGAGCTGCGAGAAACCAGATGTGGTAACTATTTATATCAATCCAATTGTGACATATCACGATCCTTTCTATAAAATACTACTTTCTGCACAAATATATTTGCAATTATTTCCAGTTAGATAAACCTGATGTCCTGCCATTCTTCTCAACCAGTCGTAGTTCGCTGACCTGTTGCCCTACATTATCTGAAATATTTCAAGAAATATTGTTTAGATTGTGACCATTCCTTTTATTTGTCAGATATTACCTTTTGTTACATAGCTTTTTGTTTCTATTTCAGGAGCGTTTTTGATTAGCCTTCACTGTTTGGGGAGCTGGATGGTCCCAGCCAGCTACGGCATCAAAGATGATCTTTTAGACGATCTATCTAACGCAAAGTACTTGAGGAACTCAACAGACTAGGCAGCAGCTGGTGAGGGAATGTACAGGTGATCTTTTGGATCGGGACCTTTCACACCTGTCCATCCCCCTCCGCAGATACTGTCTGACCTGCTACGTTCGTCCAGCACTTTGTATTCTGCTCAAGATAGAGTAATGGAATGATTCAGTGTGAAAGCTTGCCCAGACCGGCCAATATGTTCCACTTACACTCGCCCCACCTGCCTGCGTTTGGTCAATATCCCTCCAAACCTGTCCTATCCATGGGGATTGGGATAGTCCAAAGCAAAACCTTTTACTCCCAGCTTAAAGAAGGCAAACGGAAAAGAGGCGGACAAAAGAAGCGATTCAAAGAGGCAAATCAGACCATTTCCAAAAGATTTGGTCTCCATTTATCGACTTATTACAAGCATAGGGTGCAACACAACTTTGAAAATAAACAGTTTCAGGACCTGGTGAGGGGTGTGTAAAGATATGAAGTAGGTACATCCCTCTTATCTTATTTTACTTTCTTATATTTTCTTTTTTCTATTTTTCTCTTTTTCTTTTGTTTTTTTAAATTATTTTTCGTGTTCCACGCTTCTGCGGTTTTACCTGATCACTTTTTCACGCGCTTACTATCTTATCTAACTTTCTCTATTTTTCTTCTTCTTAACGTTTAAAACAAGAAGTGGCACATGAAATGCATGATGTTATTTTTGGCTTATATCACTGTAATGTACATTACTTCTAATAAAATTTAAAAAAAAATTAAAACAAGAGATTCAAAGACGCCTTAAAAGCATGAAGAAATGTGCAATCGACAACGACAATTGGGAGAGGACAGGAAACTCTGGCGAACTATCACCCAAGAAGGAACAGCGACCTTCGGAGCCAAGAGATGCGCAGAATTAGAAAAAAATAGAAGGAAACGGAAATAGAGGCAGCAACAACCAAAGCCCGATCTGCCATCTGGAATTACCTGTCCTGAATGTCGAAGAACTTTCAAAGCCAGGATTGGACTCATGAGTCACCTGAGAGTCCATGAAAACAACAGAACGTAGACCAACATCCTCGACCGCGAGGGATAGCCACAACGATGAGTCCCAGCCTCAACTACCTCCTCTGGCAGCTTGTTCCATGCATCCACCAACCTCTGTGTGAAAAAGTTACCCCTTAGATTCCTATTACATTTTTTCCCCTTCACCTTAAACCCATGTACTCTGGTCCTCCTCTGGGCACGAGACACTGTGCATCTACCCGATCTATTCATCTCATGATTTTATACACCTCTATAAGATCACCCCTCATCCGCATGCGCTCCAGGGAATAGAGTCCCAGCCGACTCAACCTCTCCCTTTCGCTCGGACCCTCTAGTCCTGCCAACGTCCTCGTAAAAAATGACTTTAGTTTATCGTCATGTGTACAGTGAAAAGCTTTTTGTTGCGTGCTAACCTCTCAGTGGAAAGACAATACATAATTACAATTGAGCCATTCGCAGTGTAGAGATACATGATAAAGGGAAATAACGTGAATAATATTTAGTGCTAAAGTCCAATCAAAGGTTGTCTGAGGGTCTGCAATGAGGTAGATGATAGGACTGCACCTGCAACTACCTGCTTTGAATCTGTAACTCCGTCCACTGAGCCAAGATAAACATTCTCTCAACATCCACCTTATTAAGCCCTGTATGAATATTATATACTTCAATCATGCCACCTCACATTTTCTACACCCTGCAGAATAGATATATTGCCTACTCGATCTCTGTTCATAGGAGAGGATTGCATCTTCGGGATCAGTCTAGTTTGATATCTCGCATTAAATAAATTCCGTCAAAGTTGAAGCCATTCTCTTTGGGCCCCCATCACATTATCACTGAGTCATACAGTGTGCAAACAGGTCCTTCGGTCCAACTTGCCCACACCAACCAACATGTCCCATCTACACTAGCCCCACCTGCCAGCGTTTGGCCCATCTAGTATACAAGATTCAAGATTCAAGAGAGTTTATTGTCGTGTGTCCCAGACAGGACAATGACATTCTTGCTTTGCTTCAGCACAACAGAATATAGTAGGCATAAATAATACAGAACAGAACAGATCATATACCAATGAATATATATATATATACACAGATAATGTACAATGGGCTATTTAACGATCAGAGTTTTGTTTGAGTTTAATAGCCTGATGGCTGTGGGGAAGCAGCTATTCCTGAACCTGGATGTTGCAGATTTCAGGCTCCTGTACCTTCTACCTGAAGGCATCGGGGAGATGAGTGAGTGGGGACTAGTGTGGGTCTTTGACGATGCTGGCAGCCTTTTTGAGGCAACGACTGCGGTAGATCCCCTCGATGGTAGGGAGGTCAGAGCCGATGATGGACTGGGCAGTGCGTACAAATTTTTGCAGTCTTTTCCGCTCCTGGGCGCTCAAGTTGCCGAACCAAGCCACGATGCAACCGGTCAGCATGCTCTCTACTGTGCACCTGCAGAAGTTCGAAAGAGTCCTCCTTGACAAACCATTTCTCCGTAATCTTCACAGGAAGTAGAGGCGCTGATGTGCTTTCTTTTTAATTGCATCCTTGTTCTCGGACCAGGAGAGATCCCCCAGAGATATGCACGCCCAGGAATTTGAAGCTCGTGACCCTCTCCACCATCGACCCGTTGATATAAACGGGACTATGGGTCCCCATCCTACCCCTTCCAAAGTCTACAATCAGTTCCTTGGTTTTGCTGGTGATGAGAGCCAGGTTATTGTGCTGGCACCATTTGGGCAAACGGTTGATCTCACTTCTATACTCTGACTCATCTCTATCAGTGATACGTCCCACATAACTAAAACTCTGATCTTTTGCCCTTCCGGTTTGCGTGGTTTTTCTATTTGCGCACAAATGGAACAGGACAGCACTGCGATTTTTCGCCACTTTACTCACCATTCTCTTGTGCTCAAGTGCAACAAATGTTGTTCTGATCGGCGGTATGTTATAAAAGTTATTATGCTTTAAACGTCTTAAAAATCGCGCATGCGCAAATTGGTCTCCTCTCCTGTTGGGAGATTGATCTCCTCTCATATCAGTCCCCCGGCATACCATCACTGCACTGATTGGCCAGCTCCTCTGTCACAATAAAGCTGAAGGAGCGGAGCAAAGATCATAGAGCTATCTAGCTCTCTCTTGAAAGCATCCAGAGAACTTGCCTCCACTGCACTCTGAGGCAGAGAATTCCTCAGACTCGCAACTCTCTGTGAGAAAAAGTGTTTCCTCGCCTCCGTTCTAAATGGCTTACCCCTTATTCTTAAACTGTGGCCCCTGGTTCTGGACTCCCCCAACATCGGGACCTTGTTTCCTGCCTCTAGCGTGTCCAAACCCTTAACAATCCTATATGTTTCAATAAGATATCCTCTCATCCTTCTAAACTCCAGAGTGCATAAGCCCAGCCACTCCATTCTCTCAACATATGACAGTCCCCCCATCCCGGGAATTAACCCTGTAAACCTACGCTGCACTCCCTCAATAGCAAGAATGTACTTCCTCAAATTAGGGCTGGAGTGCGGAGCGGCTCAGAGCCTGGCCGACTGCGAGGCCCACTGCTGCAACCTCGAGATCCTGCGGAAGTGCGGAGGGAGAGTGAGGGGGATTGAGGGAGCCGGGAGCTGGTGGGGCCGGGCGCACCGCCCCCACCTCCAGCCCCTTCCCCTCTGGTCCCCCTCGCTGGCTCCTGCCCCCATCCCCCGTGATAACCCCCCTCTCCCCATGGCTCTTCCCCCTCTTTTCACCGCTCTTCCCACACGCTGCCCACACACTCCCCCTCCCCACACCCCTCCGCTGCCCACACGCCCCCTCCCCCCCCGCCCACACACCCCCTCACCCCCCCCGCCCACACACCCCATTCCCACTCCCCTTGCCCACACACCCTCTCTCCCCCCACAACACCCCCCTACTAACACACCCCATCCCCCCTCCCACACACCCCCATCCCCTCCCCTAGCACACCCCCCGCCCACACACCCACTTCCCCTCCCCACAAAACCCCCCACCCACAACTCCCCCCACACCCCCACCCACAAACACCCCCTCACACACACACACCGCCATCCCCCCATGCCCCCCTCCCCCACACACAGACCCCCTCCCCCTTCCACAAACCCCCTCCCCCCCACACAACACATCGCTGCCTCTACTACCTCCTACGGCAGCTCGTTCCATACACCCTTTGAGTGAAAAAGTTGCCCCTCAGATTCCCATAAAATCTGTCACCCTCCACCCTAAACCTATGACTGGTTCTCGATTCCCCCACTCTGGGCAAGAGACTCTGTGTGTCCACCCGATCTATTCCACTCATGATTTGAAGGATTTATAATTGATCCCTAATGACCAGTTCTGCTCCGCTACCTGGCTTCCCTCTGGAACTACACACATCATGGTACCACTCCGTAAGATGTCGCTATTGAATGATTGAAAGAAAAAAATCAACCTCGCTTGAATTATTTATTTCTCCAACAATAATTAAAATCTGAAAGAATTGATTTTCCCCACAAGAAAATATCCAGTGCGAGAGATATTGCCCAGCAGTAAGTAAAGGGCCTGTCCCACTTCCGCAACGTTTTTGGCGACTGCCGGCACCCGTCACAGGTCATTACAGGTTCTCGAAATTTTCAACATGTTGAAAATCCAGCGGCAACCAGAACAAGGTACGACTCTTTGGGCGACTACTCACGACCATACAGGCTTCACCCCACGACATGTCGCCAGGGTGTCGCCCGTATGGTCGCGAGCAGTCTCCTAGTCACCCAAAGAGTCGTAGCGTCTTTCTGGTCGCTGCTGAATTTTCGCCATGTTGGAAATTTTGGACGCCCTATGGCGCGTGCCGGCAGTTGCCGAAAAAGTCGCGTAAGCGGGACAGGCCCTTAAGCTTGATAACGCGGTGCAAAATTCACTGACACTTGAATGGGCAAGATGCAATTTTTTCTGAAGATGGACACAAAATGCTGGAGTAACAGCGGGATAGGCCGACCGACAGATATTTCAGCATTTTGTGTCCACCTTCGGTTTAAACCAGCATCTGCAGTTCCTTCCCACAAATTTGCAAATTTGTTTCTGACAGGTGCAGTGGTCATCTTTTCAATGCATTGAAATCAAGACCCTTGTTTTAATGCTATTGAAGTGTGTGTGTGTGAGAGAGTGAGATAGACACTTATCGTATCGTAAAAATTCTGACCAATGTCTGTGCTATGATGGGAGATATAGAGAAGTAAAATCGGTCTATATCAGCATTCTAATCACTTTAGTGTGGAATATTTTCATTTAGATGAAATCCAGCTGAATGAATGTATTGAAGTATAATGATTTGCACGTGAGCTATTTTTAGCTATAGTTTATAGAGATTCAGGTCATGTGTAACCTTTGCAACCTAGTTGTGGTGTTGTCAGGATGGAACTGTGCCACTTTCAAATATGCATGGTTGCTGTGGTTGTTTCACTTAGTCAGCAGGTTGGTTTTTTCAATCACACTAGTTATTCACTCTGCAAATGTTATAGCAAAAGGATTTGAGTACGGGAGCAGGGAGGTTCTACTTCAGTTGTACAGGGTCTTGGTGAGACCACAGAGTATTGCGTACAGTTTGAAATGTCAGGAATAGACTTCTCTGGAATTTAGGAGATTGAAGGGGATCTTATTAGTAAGAGTTGGACAGGCTAGATGCAGAAAGATTGTCCCGATGTTGGGGAAGTCCAGGACAAGGGTCACAGCTTAAGGATAGGGGGGAAGAAAGACTTTTTTCATACAGAGAGTGGTGAGTCTCTGGAACTCTCTGCCACAGAGGGTAGTTGAGGCCAGTTCATTGGCTATATTTAAGAGTGAGTTGGATGTGGCCCTTGTGGCTAAGGGGATCAGAGGGTATGGAGAGAAGGCAGGTACGGGATACTGAGTTGGATGATCAGCCATGATCATATTGAATGGCGGTGCAGGCTCGAAGGGCTGAATGGCCTACTCCTGCACCTAATTTCTATGTTTCTATGAAATGTAGCCATGAAAGACCGATGAAAAGGAGAATTAAAGCATTTCTTTCTGATTAGGTACTCTCTTCCGAAGACAGAGGTATCATTGTTTTTGCGCAATTGTCTCCCGCCTACACATCCTTTCCCAGCTGTGGCACCACTACCTCAAAGCAAACTCATAAGACAATTAGACACAGGAGCAGAATTAGGCCATTCAGCCCATCAAGTCTGCACCACCATTCAGCTTAGTGAGGCGTGATCACCCTTGCTTAAAACTATCCTCCTCATCAATCCCTGCTTTTCCAAATGAACCTAAACCTCTCCCTCAGGCAATAGACAATAGGTGCAGGAGTAGGCCATTCGGCCCTACGAGCCGGCACCGCCATTCAATGTGATCATGGCTGATCATCCCCAATCAGTAACCCGTTCCTGCCTTCTCCCCATTTCCCCTGACTCCGCTATCTTTAAGAGCCCTATCTAGCTCTCTCTTGAAAGTATCCAGAGAACTGGCCTCCACCGCGCTCCGAGGCAGAGAATTCCACAGACTCACAACTCTCTGTGTGGAAAAGTGTTTCCTTATCTCCATTCTAAATGGCTTACCCCTTATTCTTAAACTGCAGCCCCTGGCTCTGGACTCCCCCAACATCGGGAACATGTTTCCCGCCTCCAGCGTGTCCAAACCCTTTATAATCTTATATGTTTCAATAAAATCCCCTCTCAACCTTCTAAAGTCCAGACTATACATGCCCAGCCACTCCATTCTCTCAGCAGATGACAGTCCCACCATCCCGAGAATTAACCTTGTAAACCTACGCTGCACTCCCTCAATAGCAAGAATGTCTTTCCTCAAATTAGGGGACCAAAACTGCACACAATACTCCAGGTGTGGTCTCACTAGGGCCCTGTACAACTGCAGAAGGACCTCTTTGCTACTATACTCAACGCATCTTGTTATGAAGGCCAACATGCCATTCATTTCTTCACTGCCTGCTGTACCTGCATGCTTACTTTCATTGACTGATGAACAAGGACCCCCAGATCCCGTTGCACTTCCCCTTTTCCGAACATGGCACCATTTAGATCTTCTTCAACAACTTTCCTATCATTGCCGCAAGGCTCAACTACCTGTAGTTTCCAAACACATTCCTAATGCACTTTTTGAACTAGGGGGCAACGTTAGCTATTCTCCAGTCTTCTGCAGAAAGGTGTCCATCAGAACCCCAGTAATCTCCTCCCTTCGCCTCCGGAGATATCCTATCTGGCCCTGGGAATTATCCTCCCAAATGTGTTCCAATATTTAGTCTATAAGATATTGGAGCAGAACTAGGCAGTCCAGCCCATCGAGTCCACTCCGTCATTTGATCATGGTCGATCTATTTTCCCCTCCCAACCCCATTCTCCTGCCTTCTCGTAACCTTTAGAAAACATCGAAATTAGGTGCAGGAGGCCATTCGGCCCTTCGAGCCTGCACCGCCATTCATTGTGATCATGGCTGATCGTCCGCTATCAATAACCCGTGCCTGCCTTCTCCCCATATCCCTTGACTCCACTAGCCCCTAGAGCTCTATCTAACTTTCTCTTAAATCCATCCAGTCATTTGGCCTCCACTGCCCTCTGTGGCAGGGAATTCCATAAATTCACAACTCTCTGGGTGAAAACGTTTTTTCTCACCTCAGTCTGAAATGACCTCCCCTTTATTCTAAGACTGTGGCCCCTGGTTCTGGACTCGCCCAACATTGGGAACATTTTTCCTGGATCTAGCTTGACCAGTCCTTTTGTAATTTTATATTTTTCTATAAGATATCCCCTTCTAAACTCCAATGAATACAGCCCTTACTTATCAAGAACCTAATTCCTTGGTGATACCACCTGCGTAATCAAGGACCAGTCACACCCCAGTCACTCCCTCTTCACCCCTCTCCCATTAGGCAAGCGGTACAGAGATTTGTAAATGCAGATCCCAGCTGTTATCGGGATACTGAACCATCCTCTTGCAAGCTAGAGTGCGGTCCAGACCTCCCATCTACCTCATTGGAGATCATTGAACTCCTTGAACTGAAAGAAACAAAACCGCTTTTCACTGTACCTCGGTAAACTTGGCAATAATAAACTAAACCGAAACAGGGGCGGAAAACATGGGGGGGTGGGGGCAGAGGGGACACGTCCCTTCCATGTTTTGAGAGGTGGGGGACATCCCCCCCCCCAAGTTTTTGTCATCCGGATTTTAAAATCTCCACTTTCCGCGAGACAGTGGAGGTGGGACTGCTGATTGAGGGCGCCGATTGGACGAGAGAGACGTCGGTCAGCAGGCAATGGGGGCGGGTCATGATGATTCAGCGCGATGATTGGAGGAGGGAGGAGTGGGGGCAGGCGGGACTGAGGGTATAGCGCGGAGAGAAGGCAGGTACGGGATACTGAGTTGGATGATCAGCCATGATCGTATTGAATGGCGGTGCAGGCTCGAAGGGCCGAATGGCCTGCTCCTGCACCTAATTTCTATGTTTCTATGTTTCTATGTGATTGGAGGAGGGAGACGTGGCACAGACCTGCACCTCATCCACAAGCAGGATCGATCCCGGCCGGGTCTCTGGCGCTGCTCCGTCCCCACCCGAGTGCCCCCCCCCCCCCCCATGGGTGGCCAGAGAGGTCGGGAGTCAGACGTGAGCTGTAACCCCCAGGCCCACAGCTAGCGCAGAGAAGCAGTGCTAAGCCCACCTCATTCTGCCTGGTTAACCTGCCTGGGCTTGCGGGAAATATAGCCAGTGCAGAGAAGCAGCGCTGGTGTCCCGTCAGTCCAGGCAGAGCTGTAGTTAACCCGGCGAGACCGGCAGAGTTGAGCTGCATTTAGCGCTGGATTGAGCCTCCGAAGTCTCGCACATGTGTGGGTGAGTGTGCACATGTGTGGGTGAGTGTGCACGTGTGTGGGTGAGTGAGCATGCGCGCGCGGCCGCCAAAAATTTGTGTGTGTCCCTGTCCCCCGGTCCCCTCCATGCTTTGATAGCGAGTTCCGCTCTTGAACCGAAACACCTTTCACTTCAGAAACATTTCCACCAGCCATTTTGGGCTTAAAAGTCAAGAGGTTTAACTCAAGCAAGGCTTTCCTTGTTTCCATGATAGACTTGGCAAATTCATGCTAGTTAACCAGACAAAAATGTTCCTCTTCTTTAACTGGCTATAGGGCACCATGCCAGGAGACTAGTGAATGTGGGTGTAAAATGGTGGTGGGAAACTCAAAGAACCACATGACAAAAGCAAAATAATGAAAGGGTTAGAATAACTTTTCCCACCAATAAACAGATCTAATTAGTGGATTCACTGAAAGTTTTCGCGAAGAAGGTGGATGCTGTCTCTGCCAGATGATTTGGTTCACAAAGTCAATTCTATTCGTCACATACACCCGAAGGTGCAGTGAAATGAATTTGCCAGCAGCGATAAACTTAAAAAGAACACACAATACACAATAAGATTTAACATAAACATCGACCGCAGCATTCTTCACTGTGGTGTATGGCAACAAAGTCCAGCCAGTCCTCCTCTCTTGTTCACGTACAAATCAAGGCTTCAGTTGTGTCTCCACAGGTGACATTCTAGGGCAAGGTTTTCACCACACACACACACACACACACACACACACACACACACACACACACACCCCACACACACACACACACACACACACACACACACACACCACACACACCCCACACGACACCACACACACACACACACACACACCCCACCACACACACACACACACACACACACACACCACACACACACCCACACACACCACACACACACACACACACACCCACACCACACACACACACCCCACGCACACACACACACACACACACACACACACACACACACACACACACACACACACACACCACACACACACACACACACACACACACACACACACACACACACACACACACACACACACACACACACACACACACACACACACACACACACACACCACACACAGACTACACAGTAAACTCATTCTGCCTGGCAATTCTAGTGCTGTTCTGGATCAATAAAAGACTTGATGCAGCACCCAGGAAAAGCACTGAACAACAGAATATTTAATGGTCTGTATTTTTTCATATTCTTGGAGCAAAGCCATCCCTTCTACTGCTTGACAGACACATCTATTTATAAAAATCAAGACCTCTATCAGGGTGATCATACACATTCACACGCACACATTTAAGAAGCCAAGACATATTAATCCATCTTGTGGGCTTTTAATGAATTTTTTAATATCAGAAATTATTCTGCCTGAGAATGAATTTGTTCTAAAAATAGTTGGTATATCAGGGGCTATGAAAATGTCACATACGTAAGAAATACAGCTATTCTTCACTGCTATTATTTTAAGCATTCCCTCTTGCTCACAACCCATTAATGTTGATTTCAAGTTAGTGCCGTGAGATTCATATCATCATCAGTCAAACTTGGAGCAAGTCATCTCAATTTTAGTGTTAATTTATTGTCAAGTGTACTGAGGTACAGTGTAAATCTATCCATTCAACAGAAAGACTATACATGATTACAGTTGAGCCATTCACAGTGTTCAGATACATGTTAAGGGAATAACGTTTAGTGCAGGGTAAAGTCCAATCAAAGGGTCCTCGATGAGATAGATAGTGGTTCAGGACCGCTCTCTAGTTGTGGTAGGATGGTTCAGTTGCTTGATAACAGCCGGGAAGAAACTGTCTCTGAATCTGGAGGTGTGCGTTTTCACGCTTCTATACCTTTAGCCTGATGGGAGAGGGGAGAAGAGGGAGTGACCAGGGTGCGACTTGTCCCTGATTGTGCTGCTGGCCTTGCCGAGGCAGCGTGAGGTGTAAATGGAGTCAATGGAAGGGGGATTGGTTGGTGTGATGGTCTGGGCTGTGTCCACAATTCGCTGCAATTTCCTGCATGGAAGTACCATCAGCCTCCTTAAATCAAATTAATGATTGCCCAAATATTTAGATCCTTTTATGGGAACTTGATTATGAAAGTAACAAGAAGCATAGTGTGCATGTTATATCATCGGCATTGCGTGTGTGTAAAGATCCAGTAATGAAACTTGTAAAATCTGAAATTATTTTACAATTGTGTTTTATCCAAAATTGTTTAAAAGTATGATAACTGTGACTCATACAAAGTCTCAGGCCACATTTCTTCCAACTAATAATACTCTTGAGGTAAAATTAAAGTCAAGATCTTTGTGAATTGCCAGGATTAGTGAGGAATTTTCCACAGGGTATATTAGGTGATAAGGTCATTCAGATCTTGCGATTTCTTCAATCTCTTCTATTTCAGTCTTTAGAGATACAGCGTGGAAACAGGCCCTTCGGCCCACTGAGTCCATGCTGACCAGCGATCACCCTGTGCACTCGTACTATCCTGTACTCTAGGGGCAATTTACAATTTACGTAAGCCAATTAAACCACAAAGCTGTACATCTTTGGAATGTGGGAGGAAACCAGAGCACCCGGAGTGAACCCACGCGGTCACAGGGAGAATGTACAAATCCGTAGTCAGGATCGAACCTGGGTCCCTGCCGCTGTAAGGCTGCAACTCTACCGTGCCGTCATATATTATAAGACATTGTTATACTGTACAATTCATGTTAAATACCCCGGCTGAAAATGTAATTGTTATTTTCCCCCTGTTAGGTCGAAGAAACTTGCATCCTTGGCAGAGTCACTACGGAATGTAGAAGTCACAAAGAGTGATTTGGGCTTTGAACTGAAGGAACTGGAGAAAGCGGCGCTGTTGGTTCAGGAGGAAGAAAATCAAATCAAACGAGGGGAGGGCGACCCCCAATCATTGCAGTCGGAAAGCGAGGGAGATGAAGAATCAAGTTGCTCATCCTCTGGTACAGGAGAATCTGATTTATCTCAAGGTGATTTGTCTCACCGCTGTAGTTCTGAAGAAACGAGGAGAAATGGATTGCCCCGTGGAGGAGAGACTGACTGTGTGACTGATAGAGAAGTCACGGAGCCTCTGATCAAATGTAGCTGCGGCTCAGACACTGCACACTCGGCGCACTCACAGTATCCAGACAAATGTGCTCTGGGGGAAGCTCCCACTGCTAAATCACCCCCAAGAAGATTGATAGAGGAACTCGCAGATCAGTTGCAGTCAGTGGGGCTCTCGGAGTGCTGTGAAAAAGCTGCCGCTGGGAATGTGAATGCATCGGTGCACCAGCAAGCTAGTCGTCCTCCTCCGAGCTTGGCACCGCACCAGCGTTTACAGACGACCTCACAGCAGAGTTTCTTAGAGGTGTCTCCAGAGAGGAATTGCCTGCTGTTCGTTGCAGGTCCTGATAATACCGAGGATTTTACAAATCTGGCGTGAGTCCAGGTTGCATGCTGGAAAGAAAAATAAACTGATTTATATTTCTAAGCGGCTGCTGCCAGTTAACGTACTTGTGAAATCACTTCTGAATTGCATGCTTCGAGGTTGTGTCGTGCATCACCAACTTTATCTGCATAAGCATCTTATTCCAGTGTGGGTTTTTTTTAACATAGCTGCTGTTCTAATTGTGCCCTCCATTAGCGGTGACAAATTGTTGTGCTGTTAAACGTAACTATTGTTACTCAGCAGCTCCAGAGACCCGGGTTCGATCCCGACTACAGGTGCTGTCTGTGCAGAGTTCGGACGTTCGGCTGAGATTCTTTCCCCGTGAGGGATGTTTTATGGTGAGTGTTCCCTTTGCTAAGGAGATGGTGACAACGTGAGAAACGGAGAACTGGGAGGAAAGAAGAAAAAGCTAATATGTCGCAGCACGAGGGAAAAATAGCCTGCGTAATCACCAACGTGAAATTGCATGGCAGTGAATCAATCCTCTTGTACTAATGGCGTCAATCACATGTAGGCGTTGAAAGGGATGAAGTGCTTATTAAAGTTGAAGTTGGAGATGACTTTGACCTGCAAGGCTCATTATTGAAGAGGATGGGAGCAGACAAGTTGCACTGGAGCCCTTTGAATTCAACTCCATTTCAATAATTGGGACTGCATTGTGAATAAAGATATGAGTTTCTAACTGACAGGAACATATTTTTTTGTCATGGTCTTGTCTTTTTCTGTGCTGCAAGATTGAAATTTGATCTTTTCCAGAGTGGGTTGCAATAAGATGTTCTTTTTGTTGCGGGTAAGTCACGCTGGGTGTGAGATCAGACCAGGCATGGAAAGATGTTATCCATGCCTGTTCTGTGCAGGAAGCAGAACAGTGTCATTCCTTGCACCGGGCTTGTTTGGAGCACAGCCGGAAGCAATCGGGTCACGTCAGCTCAGTTGCTGATTGCTTCCAGCGGAGTTGAGTTGTCGTAGCGCTGCTTTCTGTGAAGCAGCAGCTTTTAAAAGGCCACACGCACTAGCTCCTGCAGAACGCACCAAAGCAGCTGCTGACTGAAGGCACAAGGAAGTGCCGATGCTGGAATCTTGCTTCGAATCGGGACCCTACTCCACACTGGATGTAGTCGGGATGTGAAAGTTAGAAAAGAGGGAAGGGGGGCGGGGGGGGACGGACAAGTAAGTAAGTAAGTATGTTTATTGGCCAAGTATTCACATACAAGGAATTTGCCTTGGTGCTCCGCCCACAAGTAACAACATGACATACATTGACAGTTACGAATGACTCGGAAAACACTAAACATTAATAATAATAAAACATTAATGATAAAACACCATTGATCAAGCATGTGAACCAACAAAATACCAGATCAAAGGGAGGCGACAGATTTTTGGCTGTTGAGTAGAGCAACTACTCGTGGATAAAAACTGTTTTTATGGCTGTGGCAGCTTTGAGAGTGCGGAGTCGCCTTCCAGAGGGAAGTGATTCAGCCTGGCAAGTGATAGGTGGATACAGGTGAAGGGGTTTTGATTATTAGTTGGGTGGGCAAAGGCTAGCGGACAGAGCTGGCACCGATGGTGAAAAAAAGATGGAGCCCACACTGGTCCATTGTTGGCTGTGGAAGAGGTGATACAGGGATATACGCATGGAAACGGCGGAACTAGTGGGGCGACTAGGGCTCCACATTTCCTTGGTCATCAATGCCGGCTCTGATTTGTCCCGTACCTTTTCATACATACCTCTCCCCTGACTCTCTGTCTGAAGAAGGGTCTGGAACCAAAACCTCCCCGATTCCTTTTCTTCAGAGATGCTGCCTGACCCGCTGAGTTACTCAAGCATTTTGTCTCCAGGTTGTGTTTGTTTTTAAGCAACATAAGCTTGCAGTATGATCCCAATCAATGACTGTGCATTTCTTGGTGTAGAAACAAAGAACTGCGGATGCTGGAGTTTATACCAAGGATCGACACAAAGTGCTGGAGTAACTCAGCAGGTCAGGCACCAGTCTCAAGTCAGAAGAACAATCCCGACGCGAAATGCCACCTATTCCTTTTCTCCAGAGATGCTGCTTGAACCTTTGAAATTCCTCCAGCCTTTTGTATCCATCTTCGGTGTAAACCAGCATCTGCAGTTTCTGCCTACACACTATACTTTGCACTCTGTGTACTTTGCACATTTTTTATTACACTACCTGCTGCAGTCGCGTATGGTGTGATCTGCTGGGATAGTGTGTAAAACACAAGCTTTTCACTGTATCTCAGAACACATGACAAGGGTAAACCAACAAACATTCACCTTCTACAACCTGGGGCCAGGTAAACATCTGCTGCAACCCTGCACTCAGACCATACACCTCCATTCCCTTCACGTCCCAGATGTGATTGCTGATGTGTGTAGGAAGGAACTGCAGATGCTGGTTTACACCAAAGATAGACACAAAATGCTGGAGTAACTCAGCAGATCAGGCAGCATCTCATAAGGTCATCAGGAATAGGAGTAGAATTAGACCATTTGGCCCATTGAGGCTACTCTGCTATTCAATCATGGCTAATCTGTCACTCCCTCCTAACTCCATTCTCCTGCCTTCTCCCCATAACCTCTGACACCCGTACTAATCAAGAATCTATTTCTGCCTTTGAAAATACCCACCGACTTGGCCTCCACTTTCGGTGGCAAAGAATTCCACAGATTCACCCCCCTCTAATTAAATACATTTTTCCTCCTCACCTTCCTAAAAGAACGTCCCTTAAGGAGCGACCTGTAGCTGACATGCTTAGTTTATTTATTGTCACGTGTGTCGAGGTACAGTGAAAAGCTTTTGTTGCCAACGGGCATTGCTCTGTTCGTGAAGAAAAGCCATCCGCCCTTGTTTGAACAATATGTTTCCTGTCTAGTTGATTTCTGGTGTTTGAGTTGGTGCTGGGCTGCTAGTCTCTGTGTGTAGGAGTCGGAGGAGCATGAAAGGACAGCTGAAGTAGTGTCTTCTATTGTGGTGTGTGTGCGTGTGTGTTTTGCAGCTGAAGGCAAAGTGATTGTAGCTCTGGGTGTTTGAGGTTTTGTCTGAGCACAGTGACTGACTTGTGGAATGTATGCTGGCAGGATGCCAGTGCTTTCTGTGAGTAATTTGCTCTGTGGCCAACTCTCACCAGTTCCTCTTGACTGTGGTCGTGGACGGGCTCATCAACAGAGCAAACATCCTCCCGACACGGTGGCGCAGCTGGTCGAGCTGTTGCCTCACAGCGCCAAAGATCCTGCCCTCGGGTGCTGTCTTTGTGGAGTTTGCATGTTCTCACTGCGACCGCATGGGTTTCCTCCCACATCCCCAAGGCGTGGGTGTTTGAAGGTTAATAGGCGTCTTTAATTTGATAGTGTGTCGGGAGTGGATGAGAAAGTGGGATAACGCAGAAGTGGTGTGAACGGACGATCGATGGTCGGTGAGGACTCGGTGG